>JAUNZM010001488.1:0-186996 GCA_033459285.1 Clamator glandarius | reverse complement strand
GCCAAAACTTCTCTGAGCAACCTGGCTCAGGGCCTCCCCAACCTCACCATGAAGAATTTCTTCCTAATATCTAATCTAAATCTTCCCCCTTCCCATTTCAAGCCATTTCCCCTCATCCTATCACTCCATGGCCTTGGAAAACGTCCCTCTCCATCTCTGCCATAGCCCCTTCAGGCACTGCAAGGCTGCTCTAAGTTCTCATCAGTCTTCTCTTCTCCAGGTCGAACAATCCCAGCTCTCTCAGCCTGTCCTAATAGGGGAGATGCTCCAGACCTCTGATGACCTTCGTGGCCTCTTCTGGACCTCCTCCAAGACTTCCATATCCTTCTTCCATATCTTTTTTTATGTTAGGCGGTTATTAACTTTTTAGTGTTTCAATGACTTTTCCTCCTTTTACTTATCTAAAATAAAAAGACATCTTGTTCATTTTTTCACCCAACACTATATTCAGGTATTATTTTATATCATCTGTCTTCCATAACTGCCATTTTAGCAAATCTACTAAATAATGAATAACTACTTCCACTTGACATCAGCAATGAGTTTCTAATGCTTCTGAAGTGAATGTTCAGCTCTCCACAAAACACTCTACTACTGCAGAAACTCATTCCTGATTTCCCTTGTTCATTCTCCACGCATTGGAATAATAGAATCATAGAATGGCCAGGTTGGAAGAGACCCACTGGCTCATCGAGTCCAACCATTGGTATCAGACACTAAACCATGTCCCTCAGCACCTCATCCACCCGCATCTTAAATCCCTCCAGGGAAGGTGAATCAATCCCCTCCCTGGGCAGCCTGTTCCAGTGCCCAATGACCCTTTCCATGAGAATTTTTTCCTGATGTCCAGCCTGAACAGCCCCTGGCAGAGCTTGAGGCCATTCCCTCTCATCCTGTCCCCTGTCACTTGGGAGAAGAGCCCAGCTCCCTCCTCTCCACAACCTCCTCTCAGGTAGTTGTAGAGAGCAATGAGGTCTCCCCTCAGCCTCCTCTTCTCCAGGCTAAACACCCCCAGCTCTCTCAGCCGCCTCTCCAGCTTCATTGCTCTTCTCTGGACTCGCTCCAGAGCCTCAACATCCTTCTTGTGGGGAGGCGAGAAGCCTCATGGCCCTTGTTGCTGGTTCATTCTTTCGGTAAGCTGGTGTCTTGTTTTACATCTCAAGCTCACTCGTTACGGTACAGATCATTAATCTCTACATGAATCTTGTGATGGAAAGAAGTAAGAAGGAAGGATATCCAGCAGTTCATGCCTTTGATATTTTATTCCATTGCAAACTAAGTTCTTGGGGCTGCGCAGCAGGGAAGAGATGGACCAGAGGTGTGGATCTCTTCAAGCAGGATGTTGTCTGAGTCCCTGTCTACCGGAATCACCATCTGACTCTTGCGGTGAGTCAAACTGGCTTTTTGTTTGGAATTGGATGTCCCAATTCTGTCCCAAAACCCACTCCCTGTGTCCCCAGATCCACCTTTTCTGTCATAAACCCACACCCTGTGCCCCCAAATTCACCTTTTCTGTCTTAAACCCACTCCCTGTGCCCCCAAATCCACCTTTTCTGTCTTAAACCCACTCCCTGTGCCCCCAAATCCACCTTTTCTGCACAAAAATCCATTATTTGTCCCCCCAAATCAACCTTTTCTGTACCCAAACCCACCTCCTGCGCACCCAAATCCAACTTTTGTGCCCCAAAATCCACTTTTTGTGCCCTAAACTCTACTCCCTGTGCCCCAAAATCAATATTTTTGCCCCAAAATCCACTTTTCACCCAAATCTAACTTTTTCTGCCCCAAAATCCACCCTCTGCCCCCAAATCCACCTTTACTGCCTCAAAATCCATCTTTTCTTCCACAAAACCTATGCCCTGTGACTCAAAATCCACCTTTTCTGACACAAAATCCATCTTTTCTGCACAAAAATCCACTAATTGTACCCCCAAATCCACATTTTGTGTCACAAAACCCACCTCCTGCCACCCAAATTCACCTTTTCTGCCTCAAAATCCACCTTTTGTGCCACTAAATCTACCTTTTCTGCCCCAAAGCCAATCCACTTTTCCCCAAAATCCACCTTTAATGCACCAAAATCCACCTTTCCTTCCCTCAAACCAACACCCTGCAGCTCGAAATCCACCTTTTCTGCCCCAAAACCCACCACCTGCACCCTGAAATCCACCTTTTCTGCCCCTAAATTCACCTTTTATGCACCCAAATCCACCCTGTGACCAAAAATACAACTTCTGTGCACCAAAATCCACTTTTTCTATCCCCAAATCCACCTTTTGTGCGCCCAAACCCCACCCTGTGCCCCAAATCCACCTTTTCAGCCCCATAATCCACATTTTCTGCACCCTAAAATCTACATTTCCTGTCCCAAAATCCACCTTTTCTGACCCAAAATCCACTTCTGTGCCCCAAACCCCACCCCTGTGCCCCAAAATCTACATTTCCTGCCCCAATACCTACCCCTGTGCCCCAAAACCCACTTGCTGTGCCCCAAAATCTACCCCCTCTGCTCACACATCCACATTCTTGGTCCAAAATTCCACCTTTTCTGCGACAAAATCCAGGTTTCTACCCTAACCCCCACCTCCTGCACCTCAAAATCCACATTTTCTGCCCAAAAATCCAGGTTTTGTGCCCCCTAAATCTAACTTTTGTTCCCCAAAACCCACAACTTAAGCCCAACATCCACCTTTTCTGCCCCAAAATCCACATTTTCTGCCCCAATATGAAGACCCTATGACTCAAAATCCACCTCTTCTGCCCAAAATCCACGTTCTGTTCCCCCAAATCCAATTTTTCTGCCCCCAAATCCAGATTTGCTACCCCAAAACCAAGCCCCTACGACTCAAATCCACCTTTTCTGTCCCAAAATCTACCTTATCTGCCCCAAAATTCACTCTGGGACTCAAATTCCACTTCTTCTGACCCAAAATCTATCTTTCCTGCGCAAAAATCCACTAATTGTGCCCCCAAATCCACAATTTGTTCCCCAAACCCCATTCTCTGCACCCCCAAATCCAACTTTTGTGCCCCAAAATCCACCTTTTGTGTCCTAAATCCCACTCCCTGTGCCTCAAAGTCAACATTTTTGCCCCAAAATCTACATATTCTGCCCTAAAACCCACCTTTTGTTCCCCAAACCCCACCCCTTATTCCCCAAAATCCACCTTTAATGCACCAAAATCCAGCTTTTCTTCCCTCAAACCAACACCCTGTGACTCAAAATCCACCTTTTCTGCCCCAAATCCACATTCTGTGCCCCAAAATCCCCTTTGTGTGCCCGCAAATCCATCTTTTCTACCAAAATTTCCACCTTTTTTGCCCTAAAATCCACCTTTCTGTCCCAAAACACACTCCCTGTGCCCCAAAATCCACAATTTCTGCCCCAGAATCCCCTTTTGTGCCTCAAGACCCACCTTTTGTGCTCCCAATTCCATATTCTCTGTCTCCCAAATCCACCTTTTCTGCCCCAAAACCCACAATTTCTGTCCCAAAGCCCACTCCCTGTGCCCCAAAATCCACTTTTGTGCCCCCAGATCCACCTTTTCTGCCCTGAAATAAAACCTTTCTGGCCCTAAATCTACATTTTGTGCCCCAAACACCACCCCTTACATCTTAAAATTCACCTTCTCTGCCCCAAAATCCAGGTTTTGTGCCCCAAAACACACCCCCTGCACCTCAAAATCCACATTTCCTGCCCCTAAAGCAACAACCTGGGACTCAAAATCCACCTTTTCTGCAACAAAATCCACCCTGTGCCCCAAAATCCACCTTTTCTGTCCCAAACCCCACTCCCTCTGCCCTCAAATCCACCTTTTCTGCACAAAAATCCATTATTTGTGCCCCCAAATCCATTTTGTGCCCCAAAAGCACACTCTTCACCCCAAAATCCACCTTTTGTGCCAACAAAACCATTCCCTGTGCCTCAAAATCAACATTTTTGCCCCAAAATCAACATTTGGGGCACAAAAATCCACCTTTTGTTCCCCGAAATCCAATTTTTCTACCCCCAAATCCACCATATATGCCCCCAAATCATCCTTTTCTGCCCCAAAACCAACCCACTGCTCCTCAAAATTCACCTTTTCTGTCCCAAAATCCACATTTTCTGCCCCAAAATTCATGTTTTGTGTCCCAAAACAAACCCCTTCACCCCAAATCCACCTTTTGTGGCCCCAAACTCCCTTTTGTGCCCCCCAAATCCACCTTTTGGCCCTAAATCTCCCTTTTCTGCCCCCAAAATCCAACTTTTGTGGCCCAAATCTCACCCCCTGCACCTCAAATCCACCTTTTGTGCCTCAAAGTCCACCTTTTATGATCCAAAATCCAATATTTGTGCCACAAACCCCACCCTCTGCACCTCAAATCCACCTTTTTTGCCTCAAAATCCACCTTTTATGCTCCCAAATCCAATATTTGTGCCCCCAAATCCACTTTTTCTGCCCCAAACCCCATCCCTGTGCCCCCAAATCCAACTTTTCTGCCCCAAGCCCCATCCCTGTGCCCCCAAATCCACCTTTTGGTCCCCAAAACCCTCCACTTAAGCCCCAAAATCCACCTTTTATGACCCAAAATCCACATTTTATGCCCCAAAACTAACACCTTGCAACTCAAAATCCACCATTTCTGCCCAAAATCCACATTCTGTTCCCCCAAATCCAATTTTTCTGCCCCCAAATCCAGATTTTCTACCCCAAAACCAAGCCCCTAGGACTCAAATCCACCTTTTCTGTCCCAACATCTACCTTATCTGCCCCAAAAACCACTCTGTGACTCAAAATCCACCTTCTCTTCCCCAAAATCCAGGGTTTCTGCCACAAATCCACACCATGTGCCCAAAAATCCACCTTTTCTGCCCCAAAATCCACATTTTCAGCCCCATAATTTACCACCTGCACTCCAAAATCTACATTTCTTCTCCCAAAATCCACCTTTTCTGACCCAAAAACCAAATTTTCAGCCCCAGAATCTGCCTTTCGTGCCACAAATCCCACCTTTCTGCCCTAAAATCCAACCCTTATGCCCCAAAATCCGACTTTTGTGCTTAAAACCCCACTCCTTATGCCCCTAAATCCATCTTTTATGGACCAAAATCCATCCGGTGCCCCCAAATTCACATTTCTGCTCCAGAACCCACACCTTGCACCCTAAATCCACAATTTTGCCCCCAAATTCAACTTTTCTGCTCCAAATTCAAAGGCCCCTAAATCAACCTTTTGTGCACCAAAATCTACCTTTAGTGCCCCCAAATCCTCCTTTGGTGCCCCAAAACACACACCCTGCGCTCCAAAATCAACTTTTTACAGGTTCTGTGTGCCAAAAACATACGTCCTCCACCTCCAAATCCACCTTTTGTGCCCCCAAAGCCACGTTTTCTGTCCCAAACCCCACCCCTGCACCCCCAAAAAAACCTTTTCTGCCCTAAAACCTAAATTTTGTGCCCCCAAATCAACACAATCAGCCACAAAATCAACATCTCTTGTTCCAAAATGAAACTTTCTGCCACCAAATTCACCTTTTTTCCACCAATCCAACTTTTGTGCCCCTAAATCAACATTTTGTGCCACAAAACCCACATTTCTTCTCCTAAAATCCAAGTTTGTGCTCCCAAAACTTCCTTTTCTTCCCAAAATCCACCTTTTGTGCCCCTAAATTCGCATTTTCTGCCTCAAAATCCACTTTTTCTTCCCCCAAATCCACTATATATGCCCCCAAATCAACCTTTGCTACCCCAAACCCTGCCACCTGCACCTCAAATTTCACCTTTTCTGCCCGAATATCCAAGTTTTGTACCCAAAAATCCACTTATTTTTGCCCCAAAATCCACGTTCTGCCACAAAATCCACGTTTTCTGTCTCAAAATCGAGGTTTTGTGCCCCAAAATCCAATTTCTGTGCCCCAAACTCCCTTTTGTGCCCCGAAATCCACCTCTTGTGACCCCAAACCCACCCCCCGAACCCCCAAAATCTACATTTCTTATCGAAAATCTATCTCCTCTGACCCAAAATCCACTTTGTGCCCCAAATACCACCCCTGCGCCCTCAAATCCTCCTTTTCTGCACCAAAATCCAGATTTTCTAACCCAAAATCAACTCCCTGCGACTCAAAATCCACCTTTTGTGTCTCAAAATCCACCTTTTGTGCCTTAAACCCCACTTCTCGTGCCCCCAAATCCACTTTTCTGTCCCAAAATCCACCTTTTCTGCCCCAAATCCACTGTTTGTGCCCCGAAACCCACCCTTTGTGCCCCTCAAAACCCACCCCCTGCACCTCAAATCCACCTTTTCTGCCTCAAAATCCCGGGCTTAAACGGGTGCCAGGTAGATCTAAAGTGTTCCTGGGGCTCCTAGAAGGGTCCTGGAAGAACATAAATGGGTGCCAGGTAGACCTAGAGGGTTCCTGGAGCTCCTAGAAGGGTCCTAGAAGGCCCAAAAGGGGTGCCAGGTAGCTCTAGATAGTTATAGGAGCTCCAGGGAGGGTCCTAGAAGGACCTAAAGGGGTCCTACATAGATCTAGAGGGTTCTTGGGGCTCCTACAAGGGTCCTAGGAGGCCATAAAAGGGGTCCCAGGAAGGTCTAGAGGGTTCCTGAGGCTCCTAGTTGGGTCCTAGATGGCACTAAAATGGACCCAGGTACATCTAGAGGGTTCCTGGGCCTAATTGAAGGCCCTACGTGGGTCGCAGGTAGATCTAGAGGGTTCCTGGGGCTCCTAGAATGGTCCTAAAAGGCCCTAAATGGGTCTGAGGTAGATCTAGAGGTTTCCTGGGGCTCCTAGATGGGTCCTAGAAGGCCCTAACAGGGACCCAGATAGATCTAGAGGGTTCCTGGTGCTCCTACAAGGGTCCTAGAAGGCCCTAAATGGGTCCCAGGTAGATCTAGAGGGTTCCTGAGGCTCCTAGATGGGACCTAGAAGCCCTTTTAAGGGGTCTCACGCAGGTCTAGGCGGTTCCTATGGATCCTATAATGGTCCTAGAAGGCCCTAAATGGGTCCCAGGAAGATCTGGAGAGTTCCAGGGGGTTCTAGAAGGGTCCTAGATGGCCCTAAGGGGGTCCCAGTTAGATCTTGAGGTCCTGGGGTTCCTACAAGTGTCCTAGGAGGCCCTAAAGTGGTCCCAGGTAGACCTAGAGGGTTCCTGAGGGTCCTAGAAGCCTCTAAAGGGGTTCCAGGTAGACCTAAAGGGTTCCTGGGGCTCATAGAATGGTCCTAGTAGGCCCTAAAGGGGTCCCAGGTAGATCTTGAGGGTTCCTGGGGATCGTACAAACATCCTAGAAGGCCCTAAAGGGGTCCCAGGAAGATCTAGAGGGTTCCTGGGCCTCCTAGAAGGGGTCCTAGAAGGCCCAAAGGGGTCCCATATAGATCTAGAGGGTTCCTGTTACTCCTAGAAGGGTCTTGGGGAAGGTCTAGAGGATTCTTGGGTTTCCTAGATGGGTCCTAGATGTCCCTAAAATGGACCCAGGTAGGTCTAGAGGGTTCCTAGAGCTTCATATTGTGTCCTAGAAGGCCCTAAAATGGTCCCAGGTAGATCTAGAGTGTTCCTGGGGCACCTATAATGGTTCTAGAAGGCCCTAAAGGAGTCCCAGGTCGATCTAGAAGGTTCCTGGGCCTCCTGGATGGGTCCTAGAAGGCCCTAAATGGGGTTCCAGGTAGATCTAGAGAGTACCTGGAGCTCAATGTAGGGTCCTAGATAGCCCTAAATGGGTTCCAAGTAGATCTAGAAGGTTCTTGGAGTTCCTAGAAGGCCCTAAGTGGGTCCCAGGTAGATTTAGAGAATGCCTGGAGTTCCAGGTAGGGTTCTAGGAAGCCCTAAATGGGACCCAGGAAGGTCTAGCGCGTTCCTGGGGCCCCTATAATGGTGCTAAAAGGCCCTAAAGGGGTCCCAAGTAGACCTAGAGGGTTCCTGGTGCTCCTAGAAGGGTCCTACAAGGCCCTAAAAGGGTCCCAGGTAGATCTAGAGGGTTGCTGGCGCTCCTAGAAGGGTCCTAGAAGGCCGGAAAGGATTCCCACATAGAGCTAGATAGTTCCAGGAGGTCCTAGATAGGACCTGGAAGGCCCTAAGGGGGTCCCAGGTAGATCTAGAGGGTTCTTAGAGCTCCAGGTAGTGTCCTTGAAGGCCCCAATCAGGTCCCAGACTGCTCTACAGGGTTACCAGTGCTCCTAGAAGGGTCCTAGAAGGACCTAAGGCATCCCAGGTAGATCTAGAGGGTTCCTGGAGCTCCAGGTAGGTTCCTAGAAGGCCCTAAAGAGGTCCCCGGTAGACCTAGAGTGTTGCTTGGGCTCGTAGAAGGGTCCTAGAAGGCCCTAAAGAGCTTCCAAGTAAATCTAGAGGGTTCCTGGTGCTCCTAGAAGGCCCTAAAGGGGTCCCAGGTAGATCTAGATAGTTCCAGGCAGTACTAGAATGGTCCTACAAGTCCCTAAAGGGGTCCCGCGTAGATCTAGAGGGTTCCTGGGCCTCTTAGAAGGGTCCTAGAAGGCCCTAAACGGGTCCCAGGTAGTTCTAGATGGTTCTTGGAGCTCCTAGAATGGTCCTAGAAGGCCCTAAAATGGTCCCAGGTAGATCTAGAGGGTTCCTGGGGCTCCTACATAGGTCCTAGAAGGACCTAAATGGGTCCCATGTAGATCTCGAGGGTTCCTGGAGCACCTAGAATGGTTTTAGAAGGCCTTAAAGGGGTTCCAAGTACATCTAGAGGGTTCCTGGAGCTCCTGCAAAGCCCTAAGTTGTCCCTGGTAGATCTAGTAAGTACCTAAAGCTCCAGGTAGTGTCCTAGAAGTCCCATGTACATCTAGAGGGTTCCTGGAGCTCCAGGTAGGGTCCTAGAAGGCCCTAAAGGGGTCCCAGGTAGATCTAGAGGGTTACCGGGGCTCCTAGAAGGGTCCTAGAAGGCCATAAGCCGCGTCTCAGGTAGATCTAGAGGGTTCCTGGGTCTCCTGGAAGGGTACTAGAAAGCCCTGAAGGTGTCCTAGGTAGATCTAGAGGGTTCCTGGGGCTCCTAGAAAAGTCCTAGAAGGCCCTAAATGGGTCCCAGGTAGATCTAGAGGGTTCCTAGGGCTCATAGATGGATCCTAGAAGGACCTAAAATGGACAGAGGTAGATCTATAAGGTTCCTGGGGCTCATAGAAGGGTCCTAGAAGGTCCTAAACGGGTCCCAGTTAGATCTAGAGGTTTCCTGAGGGTCCTAGAATGGACCTAGAAGCCCCTTAAGGGGTCTCAGGTTTGTCTAGAGGATTCCTGGGGCTCCTAGATGGCTCCTAGAAAGAACCTTATATGGACCCCCGGTAGATCTAGAGTGTTCCTGGAGCTTCAGGTAGGGTCCTAGAAGGCCCTAAAGGGGTGCCATGTAGATCTAGAGGGTTCCTGGGGCTCTTAGAAGGCCCTAAAGGGACCCAGGTAGATCAGAGAGGTCCTGGAGCTCCAGGTAGGGTCCTAGAAGGCCCTAAACGGGTCCCAGGTAGATCTAGAGGGTTCCTCTGGCTCCTAGAAGGTTCCTAGAAGGCCCTAAAGGAGTCTCAGGTAGATCTAGAGGTTTCCTGGGGCTCCTAGAATGGTCCACGAAGGCCCTAAATGGGTTCCTGCTGAATTTAGAGGGTTTTTAGTGATCCTAGAATGATCTTAGAAGACCCTAAGTGTTTCCCAGGAGGCTCTGCATGGTTCCTTGGGCTTCTAGAAGGCCCTAAAGTGGCTCTAGAGGATATGAGGATATACGAGATTGACCTCAAGTGAAGATCAGCTCCGAGAGGATCTGAAACCCTCCGCATGTTGTCTTCTCTTCTTCTATGACTTCTTCCACCTCTTCTTGAATTAATTAATGGGATGAGTCCTGAGGGCTAGATGGAAATGAGGGAAGCGACACGGTCTCCTTGCTCTTCTTCGCTAATCACAGTCCCACCAAACATCTCAGACGCTTTGGGGGCTTCTAGAAGTTTCTCTGTGATGGTGCCAGAATGAAGCTCCGCCTGGAAACTTCAGAACTTCTCTGTAGTTGTGGGAAGAGAATTATTGGAAGGTGAAGCTCAGTCCTCTTGGAGACTCCCAGGACACCCCTAAGGAACCCCACGAGCCCTCTAGGACCCCCAGGAGCCCTCTAGGATCCCCAGAACTCCCTCAAAGACCCCCAGGACCCCCCATAGCCTTCCAGGATCCCTCTAGGACCCCCAGAACTCCAAAAGCCCCCCAGGATCCATCTAGGACTCCCAGAACCCCTTAGAGCCCCCCAGGATCCATCTAGGACCCCCAGGATCCACCTAGGACCCCCAGAATCCCCCTCAAAGGCCCCCAGGACCCCTCTTGGACCCCCAGAACCCCTCAAAGCCCCCCAGGACCCTCTAGGGCCACAGAATCTTCCCAACCCGCCCCTAGGACCCCACTGCTTGCGTCTAGGTCTCAGGCCCCATTTTTGGGTTGTCTTTACCTGTTTTGGGGGTGTCTGGTCCCATCTTCGGTGTCCCTGTTAATCTGGGGGGGGCACTGAACCCAAATTTGGGAGTCCTCAAGCTTCTTTGGGGTCTCTGTGTCCATTTTGGGGGCTCTGGGCTCGGTTTTGTGGTCCCTGAGCCCATTTTGGGGGTCTCTGCTCCTATTTTTGTGTCTCTGAGCCCCCAGGAACTCCAAAACCCACCCCAGCCCACCCCAAACCCCCAAGGAACCCCAAAAGCTCCACCTCAGCCCCCCAAATCCCCAAGGAACCCCAAAAGCTCCAAATGAGCACCCCACAACCATGAGGGGACCACAAAAAGCACACCAGCCCCCCCCAAAACCCCCTCAGTCACTGGGTTTGGGGAGTCACCAAGATTTAGGGGGGACTTTGAAGGTTTAGGGGGGACCCCAAGCATCAGGCTGGGAGAAGCTTAATGGGATCCAAGGGATTTAATGGGAGTTCTCAGGGGTTTTGGGGCTCAAGGGGGAATTTTGGGGTGCATGGAGTGGATTTGGGGGTGCAGAGACCGGATTATGGGGTTCAGGATTGGGGTTTTAGTGTTCCGGGGGGATTATGGGGATTCAAGGTCAGGATTTGGGGGTCTGGGGTTGGGATTTTGGGGTGCAAACGGTGGATTTGAGGGTTCAGGGTGGATTTGGGGGTTTGGGGCTGGGATTTTGGGGTACAAAAGGGGGATTTTGGAGTTTCAGGCTTAGTGTTGGGTGTCCTGGGTTGGAATTTTGGCGTGTAAAAGGTGGATTTGGGGGTTCATGGGGTTGATTCTGGGGCACAAAAGGTGGATCTGAGGGTTCAGGGTCAGGATTTGAGGGTTCAGGTTGGATTTGGAGGTTCAGGATTAGGATTTTGAGGCACAAATGTCGGATTTGGGGGTTTAGGGGTTAGATTTTGGGGCACAAAAGGTGGATTTGGGGCTTCAGGGTTGGCGTTAGGGGCCTCGGGTTGGTATTTTGGAGCTGAAATGATGGGGTTTGGGGTTCAGAGTTTGGAACTGGGGGTTCAGAATTAGGATTTTGAGGTTCAAGGTGGATTTGGAGGTTTAGGGAGCAGATTTTGGGGCACAAAAGGTGGATTTTGGGTTTCAGGGTTGGCACTGGGGGTTCAGGGTTGGGATTTTGGGGCCGAAAATATGTTTTTTGGGGTCCAGGTTGGGAATTGGAGGTTTAGGGGGTGGATTTGGGTGTTCATGGTGGGTTTTGGGGGCAGATTTGGGGGTTCAGGGTCAGGATTTGGGTGCTCAGGGTGTAGATTTTGGGTTTCAGGGTTGGCGTTGGGAGTCCAGGGTTGGGATTTTGGGGCTGAAAAAACGTTTTTTGTGGTTCAGGTTGGGAATTAGGGGTGCCGGGGGTGGATTTGAGGGGTTCAGGGTGGGTTTGGGGACGTGGGGGATGGATTTGGGGGGTTCAGGTTAGGTTTTGGGGTCTCACCCACGATGGCACGGGGGCTGCGTCTGGCGGTGCTGAAGGCGCAGGGTGCAGGGGCCTCTCCAGGCAATGAGAAGGTGGGCAGCGACCACTGCGACTCCATGTAGGGAACCAGCACTGGGCCCACCTGCACCAGCCTGCGCGACCAGTAGAGACCAGTACAGAACAGTACGGACCACTACAGACCAGTACAGAGCAGTACAGACCAGTACAAACCAGTATGGACCACTATATAGACCAATAGAGATCATTATGGACCAGTATGGACCACCATATAGACCAGTATAGACCGCTACAGACCAATATGGACCACTATATACACCAGTACAGGTCACTATAGACCTATACAGATCAGTATAGACCAGTACAGACCACTATGGACCAGTATGGACCAATATATAGGCCAGTATAGACCACTATGGACCAGTATGGACCACTATATAGGCCAGTACAGACAACTACGGGCCAGTACAAACCACTATGGACCAGTATGGACCACTATACAGACCAGTATAGTCCACTACAGACTAGTATGGATCACTATATAGTCCAGTAGAGACCACTACAGACCAGTATGCACCACTATATAGACCAGTACAGGTCACCATGGACTAGTACAGACCAGTACAGATCACTACAGATGAGTACAGCCCAGTACAGATCACTACAGAACAGTATGGACCACGCTATAGACCAGTATGGAGCACTATTTAGACCAGTACAGGTCGCTATGGACCAGTACGGACCAGTACGGACCACCATATAGGCTAGTACAGGCCAGTAGGGACCACTATATAGACCAGTACGGGCCACACCAGACCAGTGTGGACCAGCATAAACCAGTACAAGCCACTATGGACCAGTATAGACTACAATAAACCACTAAAGGCAACTGTGGATGAGTATGGACAAGTCCCACCCAGTGCCCTCCAGTCCCTCCCAGTGCTCCCCAGTCTCTCCCAATGTCTCCCAGTTCCCCCTCCAGTACCCTCCAGTCCCTTCCAGTACTCCCAGTGTCTCCCAGTTCACACTCCAAATGCTCCCAGTACTCCCAGAGTCTCTCAGTTCCCCTCCCAGTGCTCCCAGAGCCCCTCCAGTCCCTCCCAATACTCCCTGTGTTTCCCAGTTCCCCATCCCAGTGCTCCCAATACTCCCAGTGCCTCCCAGTTCACTCTCTCAGTGCTCTCAGTTCCCCCTCCAGTCCCTCCCAGTGCCCTCCAGTCCCTCCCAGTCCCTCCCAGTGTCTCCCAGTTCCCTCTCCCAGTCCCTCCCAGTCTCTCCCAGTTCCCTCTCCCAGTGCCTCCCACTCCCTCCTAACCTTCTCCCAGTGTGTCCAAGTGTGTCCCAGTGTGTCCCAGTGCTCCCAGTAGCTCACGGCGAGCGCCTGTTGAGCCGCGTCTCCCTCATGGCGAAGACGTGGCTGGTGCCTTTGCCGCTGGTGACGCTCAGGAAGGCCGAGTCGGGGCTGAACACCAGGCTGCTCCCAGTATGGACCAGTATGGACCACTATAGACCAGTTCCCTCCCCCAGGCCCCTCCCAGTGACCCTAAATGCTCATTAGTCCATCCCAGTGCTCCCCAGTTCCTCCTTGGTACCTCCCAGTGCGTCTCAGTCCATCCCAGTGCCTCCCAGTGCTCCCCAGTCCATCCTAGTGCCTCCCAGTCCCCTCCCTGTACCTCCCAGTCCCCTCCCAGTACCTCCCAATCCTCCCCAGTCCATCATATTCCACTCCCAATGCCTTCCAGTGCCTCCCAGTTCCCTCCCAGTGCAAACCAGAGCCTCCCAATGCTCCTTAGTGTCCTCCTAGTGCCTCCCAGTCCATCCCAGTGCCTCCCAGTGCCCTCCCAGTAAATCCCAATACTCCCTAGTCCATCATATTCCACTCCCAGTGCCCTCCCAGTGCCTCCCAGTGCTCCTCAGTCCCCTTCCAGTGCCCACCCAGACACTCCCAGTCCATACCAGTGCACTCCAAGTTCCTCCCAGTCCTCTCCCAGCGCCCCTCCAGTGCCTCCTAATGCTCCCCAGTCCCTCCCAGTCCCCTCCCAGTGCAAACCAGTATATCCTAGTCCTTCCACTACAACCTTGTCCCCACTCAATGCTCCCCAGTCCGTCATATTCCACTCTCAGTGCCTCCCAGTGCCCTCCCACTCCCCTCCCAGTGCCTCCTAGTCCTTCCCAATCCCCTCCCAGTGCCCCCCAGTGCCTTCCAGTCCTTCCCAGTCCCCTCCTAGTGTCCCCCACTGCCTTCCAGTCCTTCCAAGTCCCCTCCCAGTCCCTTCCAGTGCCTCCTAATGTTCCCCAGTCCATCATATTCCACTCCCAATGCCCTCCCAGTACCCTCCAAGTGCCTTCTCAGAACCACCTAATGCTCCCCAGTCCATCCCAGTCCCCTCCCAGTGCCTCCCAGCGCCTCCCAGCGCCTTGTACCAGTAGAGGTTGGTGGGGTCTGTGCCCCGTCGCAGCTCGAGCACCCTCACTCGGCTCTGGGTGCAGAAGAGGCGGACGAGGGTCCCTCAGCACGAGGCCGAAGCCACCAGCGCGCCTGGCGAGTACAGAGCCAGGCAGCCGACCTCACTCTGGTGCACGCTGATGGTTACCAGGGCCACCAACGTCCCCACCTGCACCCAACCCAGGGCCTGAAACCAGTACAGACCAGTAAGAACCAGTAACAAACAGGTTAAGACACCCACGGGCCCGCCTGCACCCAACCCAGGGGCTGGAAAACCACTAAAAGCCAATAAATAACACTAAAAACCAGTAACAGCCACTGACATCCCCGCCTGCGCCGAGCCCAGGGTCTGAAACCAGTACAGACCAGTAAGAACCAGTAATGAACAGGAACAGACACCCATGGGCCCACCTGCATCCAACCCAGGGGCTGGAAAAGCACTAAAAGCCAATAAAAAACACTAAAAAACACTAAAAACCAGTAACAGCCACCGACGTCCCTACCTGAGCCGAGCCCAGGGCGTCAAACCAGTACAGACCAGTAAGAACCAGTAAGAGCTGCGAACAGACACTCATGGATTCACCTGCACTGAGCCCAGGGCCTTAAAACCAGTAAGAACCAGTAAAACCAGTGAGAACCAGTAACGATCAGTAATAGCCACCCATGGCCCCGCCTGCGCCCAGCCCAGGGCCTAAAAAAGCACTAAAACCCACTAAAAACCAGTAAGAACCAGTAAGGACCAGTAACAGCCACCCACGGCCCCACATGCGCCAAGCCCAGGGCCTGGAAAACCACTAAAAATACTAAAACCCAGTAAGAACCAGTAAAACCAGTAAGAACCAGTAACAGACACCCACGGGCCTGCCTGCACCGACTCCAGGGCCTGGAAAACCACTAAAAAACCCTAAAACCCACTAAAAACCAGTAACAGCCACCCACAGCCCTGTCTGCGCCCAGCTCAGGGCCTGAAACCAGTAACGACCAGTAAGAACCAGTAACAGCCAGGAGCAGACACCCACGGGCCCACCTGCACCGAGCCCAGGGCCTGGAAAATCAGTAACAACCAGTAAGAACCAGTAACAACCACCCACAGCCCGGCCTGCACCAAGCTCAGGGCCTAAATAACCACTAAAAACCAGTAACAACCAGTAACAACCACCCACAGCCCCGCCTGCACCAAGCTCAGGGCCTAAAAAACCACTAAAAAACAGTAACAACCAGTAACAGCCACTCACAGCCCCGCCTGCACTGAGCCCAGGGCCTGGAAAACCAGGAAAAAACAGTAACAACTAGTAACACCCCGTTCCCCTCCAGTCCCTCCCAGTCCTTCCCAGTCCTCCCCAGTCCCTCCCAGTATCCCCCAGTCCCACTCACCACTAACTGGAGGCTCCCACACTTGTGTCCCTGGAAAACCCATAAGGCCTTCTCCAAACTGGGAATAATGATCGCAGATCCCTGGGGGAAGGAAGAACTGGGTCCCAGTCCCCTCCCAGTGCCTCCCAGTTCATCCCAGTTCCCCTTAAGCCCCTCCCAGTTCCCTCCCAATTCCCACTAGTTAATCCCAGTCCCCTCCAGTCCCGCCTAATCCCCTCCCAGTACCTCCCAGTCCATCCCAGTGCCACCTAACTCTCTCCCAGTGCCTCCCAGTCCCATCCAGTGCCGCCTAACTCTCTCCCAGTGACTCCCAGTCCCTCCCAGTGCCACCTAACCCTCCCCAGTGCCTCCCAGTCCTTCCCAGTGCCACCTAATCCTTTCCCAGTGGCTCCCAGTGCCACCTAACCCTCTCCCAGTGCCTCCCAGTCCCACCTAACCCTCTCCCAGTGCCTCCCAGTCCCATCCAGTGCCTCCCAGTCCCCCCGAGTGCCGCTTAACCCTCTCCCAGTGATTTCCAGTCCCCTCCAGTCCCGCCTAACCCTCTCCCAGTGCCGCCAAGTCCCACCTAACCATGTCCCAGTGCCTTGCAGTAAAACCTAACCCTCTCCCAGTGCCTCCCAGTCCCCAGCAGTGCAATCTAACCCTCTCCCAGTGCCTCCCAGTCCCCCGCAGTGCCATCTAACCCTCTCCCAGTGCCTCCCAGTCCCACCTAACCCTCTTCCAGTGCCTCCCAGTCCACCCCAGTGCCGCTTAACCCTCTCCCAGTGCCTCCCAGTCCCCTCCAGTCCCGCCTAACCCTCTCCCAGTGCCTCCCAGTCCCATTTAACCCTCCCCCAGTGCCTCCCAGTCCCCCTCAGTCCCTCCCAACCCTCTCCCAGTGCCTCCCAGTTTCCCTTAGTGCCCCCAGTTGCCACCTTTGGGGTTGTCACGGGTGTCGAACTCGAAGAGCTTGGTTGGGTTTTAGGGGAAGGAGAAGACATAGAGGTGGGTCTGCAGCACGACCACCAGCCTGGGGCACACAAACGGGGGGGTGGGGGGGGGGCTAGCTGTGCTTTGGGGAGCTCCCCCTCTCACACTCCTGTTTTTGGGGTGATTCCAAGCACTTTTGGGGTCCCCCCTCACTTCTCGGGGCACATCTGCACAGCCAAGACAGGTTTGGGGAAGGTGAATTCCAGCACCAGCTTGTCCTTCCCTTCCCACACATCGTCCCAAATCAACACTGTGATTAAAAAGTTGGGGGGCTATAATGGGGCACCCCAAGATTTTTGGGGGCCCCCTACCCCCTTTATTTTGAGGCTAACCTGACACATCAGGGAATTTGGGGTGACTCCCACCACCCATGATAGCCAAGGTTGGAGCGGTTCAGCATCTCCGCCAGCCCCACGCTGCCCACCTGCTGTGCATCTGGGGGGGGACCGCAATATTTGAGCCCCCCCCAAAAGTTCAGAGTCCCCCCTTCAAGATTTAGTACACCCCAAACTCTAAGAAACCCCTGAAATCTCTCATCTCCCACCTCAAAATCCTTATTAGCCTGTAATGAGAAACTTGGGGGCCCCACGTTGCTTACCTACTCTGCGTCTGGAGGGGAACCCCAATATTTGAGGGCCCCTCAAAAATGTTTAGGGACCCACCTACAAGGTTTAGGGCCCCCCAAACTCTTAGGGTCCCCCTCCAACTCTAGGGAGCCCCCAAAACTAGGGACCCCCCAAATCTCTTGTCCTCCTTCCTAAAATCCTTATTAGCCTGGAAAGAGAGGTTTGGGGGCCCCAGGCTGCCTACCTGCTCCACATCTGGGGGGAAGCCCAATATTTGAGGGCCTCTCAGAAAACTTTAGGGTTCCCCCTTCAAGATTTAAGGCCCTCCAAACTCTTAGGGTCCCCCCAAATCTCTTGTCTCCCACCCCAAAATCCTTATTAGCCTGGAAAGAGAGATTTGGGGGCCCCACACTGCCAACCTCCTCCATGTCTGGGGGGGAACCACAACATTTGAGGGCCCTCCAAAAAATTTACAGTCCCTCCTTCAAGATTTAGGGCCTCCCAAACTCTTAGGATCCCCCAAACTCTAGGGACACCCCCAAACTTTAGGGACTCCCCAAATCTCTTGTTCCTCACTCTCAAACCCCCCTAAAAAAAAGTCAAACCACTCAAAACACCATCAGACCCCCCTCAAACACCCTCAGACCCCCGGAAAACACCCTCAGACACCACCAAAACACCCGAGAACCCCCCAAAACACCCTCAGAACCCCCAAATCGATGAGTTATACCCCAAAATCCTCCCACTCCCCCTCACCCGAGTGCACTTTCTCCATCAGGGGCTCCATGTTGAAGATCTGCACCCCAGAATGCATCGCCACGCAGAAACAGCCTGGAAAGAGGGATTTGGGGGTGAATTAAGGGGATTTCAGGGCCCCCTTTGGGGATTTTGGGTGTCTGTTATGAGGGTTTTAGGGTCTCTTATGAAGTTTTGGGAAGTTATTATTGGAGCTCGGGGGTCAATTATGGGGATTTGGAGTCAATTATTAGGGTTTTGAAATCAATTACAAGGGTTATGGGGACCATAATGGGGCTTTTGGGTTCCCCTTTGAGGGTTTTGGGGTCAATTATGAGGGTTTTAGGGTCTATTATGAAGATTTCTGAAGTTATTATGGAACTTGGGGTCAATTATGGGGGTTTGGGGATCATTATGAGGTGTTTGGAGTCAATTATTAGGATTTTGAAATCAATTACAAGGGTTATGGGGACAATAATGGGGCCTTTGGCGTCCCCTTTGAGTGTTGCGGGGTCCCCATTGAGGGTTTTGAGGTTCATTATGAGGATTTGAGAAGTTACTATGTGAGCTTGCAGGTCAATTATGGGGAATTTGGGGATCATTATGAGGAATTATTAGGGTTTTGAAATCAATTACAAGTCTTATAGGGATCATAATGGGGCTTTTGGGTTCCCCTTTGAGGGATTTGGGGTCAATTTTAGAGGGTTTTGCGGTCAATTATGAGGGTTCTGAGGATCATTATGGGGGTTTTGGGGTCAAATATGAGGAGTTTGGGGGTCATTATGGGGACTGGGGGGGAATTTCAGGGCTTTGGGGGTTCCCTTTGAGGTTTTTAGAATCTTTTACAGGTGTTTTTTGAGCCATTATGTGGATTTTGGGGTCCATTATAAAGTTTTCAGAATCAATTATGGAGTTTGGGGGGGCACTATGGGGGGGTTGGGGGTCATTTTGAGGATTTGGGGTTCCCTTTGAGAGTTTTGGGGTCTTTATCAGGATTTTGGAGGCAATTATAGGGGCTTTATAGTCGATTACAAGGGTTTTGGGGTCCGTTATGAGAAGTTTGGATGTAGATATGGGGGTTTGGGGGTCATTTATGAGGGTTTTGGTGTCAATGATGGTGGGTTTGGGGTGGATTATGGGGGTTTTTGGGTCCCCCTAGACATTTGGGGGTCAATTATGAGCATTTTAGGGTGCATGATGGAGGCTTTGGGTTCAATTATGAGAGTTTTGGAGTCCCTTTTGAGACCTTTTGGGGGATTCTGGGGATTTTAAGGTCCCCTTTTGTCGGTTTTTGAGCCAACTCGGGGGGTTTTGGGGTCAATTTTGGTGGTTTTGGAGCCCCTTTGAGGGGTTTGGGTCAATTCTGACGCCCCCTCTAGGGTTTTGGGGTCAGTTCTGGGGAGTTTGGTGTCCTCCCCAGATGTTTTGAGTTCTCTTTTGAGGGTTTTTCAGTTATTTCTGGGAGCTTGTGGACCCCTGTGAGGGTTTTCAGGGTCAATTCTGGGGTTTTTGGGGCCCCTTGCAGGATTTGGGGGGTCAATTCTGGGGTTTGGGGCCCCTTTGAGAATTCTGGGGACTATTCTGGGGAGTTTGGTGTCCCCCCGGCATGTTTTGATTTCTCTTTTGAGAGTTTTTCAGTTAATTCTGGGAGGTTGGGGACACCTTTGAGGATTTTTGGGGTCAATTCTGGTGAGTTTCAGGTCCCCTCTGCAGGTTTTGGGTCCCCTCTGTGGCTTTTGGGGTCAATTCTGGGGGCTTGGGGGGCCGTTTGAGGCTTTTGGGGTCAATTCTGGAGTTTTGAAGGCCCTTGTGTGGGGTTTTGGGTCAATTCTAGCGGGTTTTTGGGCTCCTTTGAGGATTTTGGGGGTCAATTCTGGGGGGTTTTGGGTCCCCTCTGTGGGTTTTGGAGCCCCTTTGAGGATTTTGTGAGTCAATTCTGGGGGCTTGGTGGACCCTTTGAGGCTTTCTTCAGTCAATTCTGGAGTTTGGAGGCCCCTGTGTGGGTTTTTGGGTCAATTCTAGCTGGTTTTGGGGCCCCTTTCAGGATTTTGGGGTCCATTTTGTGGGTTTCAGGGCACCTTTGGAGGGTTTTGGGTCAATCCTGGGGGTCTGAGGGTCAATTCTGGGTGGTTTTACCCCCCCGGCTTTGCAGGTTTTGGGTCCCCTTTAAGGGTTTTGAGGTCAGTCCGGAGGGGTTTTGGGTCCATTCTGGGTGTTTTGGGGGTCCCTCCCCCACTCATTCTGGTTCAATATCCTGGTTGAATCGGATGCTGTTGATGCTCCGGGTTTGCGCCATGGTTTACTGGAGCCCCTGCAGGTGGAACAGGAGGTGAAGGGGGAGCTCCTCTGACACCCTAAATCCCTCGTTTTCCCCAAAAAAACCCTCCGGTACCAGCTGTCAACACCGCTCCCGTCTCAAAACCATCGAGTCCCCTCAGGAGCCAGTGGATAGAGCGGTACTTCCGGCCACGTGACAGACAAGCCTGTATGGGTCTCCATCTTTAAAGTGGGCACCATAGGAACCGATAATAGTCGCCATCTTGGAGGCGGGCCGCGTCGGGCACGGTTGCCTAGCAACGCGCCATCTTGGAAGTGGGCAACACATGCGGCATTAAAGGGGGCGCCCCCCTCCCTCGCTTTTTACCGCAGAAACAGGGATTTTATCTCACGGAAAAGAGGTTTTTACACATCAGGGAAGTGATTTTCTCTCAAAAAAGGAGATTTTACGTCAAGGATAGTCCATTTTACCTCACCAAAAAGATTTTTTGCCTTCAGAAACAGGGTTTTTCACATCACAGGGGTGATTTTTTACCTCAGCGTGGGCCTTTTTCCTCAAAAAAGAGGTTTTACCTCAATAACAATAGATCTTACCTCACAGAAAATATTTTCTTACCTCAGGAAAAGGATTTTTTTCACATGATACACATGATTCTTCCTCTCAGGGAGGAGATTTTCTCTCAAAAAGGGAGATTTTTATCTCAGGAATGGTAACTGTACCTCACTGAAAAGATTTTTTACCTCGGGAAGAGTTTTTCACATCTAGGAGGTGATTTTTCACATCAGGGAGCAGATTTTATCCTCCTTCCAAAAGATTTGACCTCATGAAAGGTCAATTTTACCTCACCAAAAAGATTTTTTTTCCCTCAGAAAAAGGGGTTTTCACATCACAGAGGAGATTTGTCACTTCAGGGAGGGGATTCTTCCTCAAAAAAAAAAACATTTTACCTCAATAACTATCAATTTTACCTCACCGAAAAGATGTTCTTCTCTCAGGAAAAAGGGTTTTTCACATCAGGGAGGTGATTTTTACTCCCTAGGGAGCAGATTTTACCTCAGGAAAGTTAAAATTTAAGTCACAGAGGAGATTTTTCCTCAGAAAAAGCAGTTTTACCTCCAGAATGATCAATTTTACCTCACGAAAGAGGTTTCTTCCCTCAGGAAAGGGGACTTTCACCTCAAGAAAAAGAACCTTACATCTTAGGAATGGGATTTGACCTCAGAAAAGGGCAAGTTTGCCTCAGAAATGGGAAAGAGTACCTCAAAAAAGAGCATTTTACCTCAAGAAGGCTGGATTTATCTCAAAAAGTAGGATATTTACACCAGGGAAGGGGGTTTAACCTCAGAAAAAGGAGGTAGCTAGAAAACTTCCTTCCCTGGTCCTCTGATTGTAGTCCAAGCTGGTAATGATGATTTAGTAAGCATAAAGACCAAAGCCATCAAGAAAGACTTCAGGGCCATTGGGAAAATGATGGAGGGCTCTGGGGCACAAATAGTGTTCTGCTCCATCCCAAGGCTAAAGAGAGAGGACCTGGAAGTCAGGAAGAAGAACTCGATTAATGCCTGGCTCCGCGCCTGGTGTGAGGAGAGGGGCTTTGGCTTCTTTGATCATGGGGTGGCTCAGGCACCCCCAGGCTTTGTTGCTAAGGATGGGACACGTGTGTCTCCAAAGGGGCAAATGCCCTTGCTAAAAACCTAGCTAAGCTCATAAATCAAGCTTTAAACTAGATGTGAAGGGGGAAGGGACTGAGACCAGGCTAGACAGGAGTGAGACTGGATGTGGGGCACTGGTGATTCAGAGAGGGTGTGCTGGTGAGGACCACCAGTACATCACCACACAGAAAGTGGGGGAGAACACACCTGGGGGTGGTAAGGGAGATACAGGCACTCTGATACAAGCTACTCCAGTTACCAGGCAATTGGGAAGGAACTTTGTTCCTTTTAAGAGAGCTGAAGGCTCAGCTCAGCTGAAGTGCAATTACACCAATGCACGCAGCATGGGGAATAAGAAGGAACAGCTGGAAGCTGTTGTAGGGCAAGGAGCCTATGATGTCGTTGCCATCATGGACACATGGTGGGATGACTCATATAACTGGAGTGCAGCTATGGTGGAGTACAAACTCTTCAGGAGGGATAGGAAGGGAAGGAGAGGAGGCAGGGTAGCCCTCTTTGTAAGGGAGGACTTGGACACTGCTGAGATGGATCGTGGCGATGAGGAGATTGAGTGCCTGTGGGTTAAAATCAGAGGAGCCCCTAAGTAGGTAGATTTTGGGATGGGAGTCTGTTACAGGGCACCCAGCCAAGGAGAAGCAGCTGACAAGCTCTTCTATAAACAGCTGGGGTTAGTCTCTAGATCGATGCCTCTCGTTCTTGTGGGAGACTTCAATCTTCCTGATATCTGCTGGAAGTACAATAGAGCAGAAAGGAAGCAGTCTAGGAGGTTCCTGGAGTGTGTGGATGACAACTTCCTTGCACAGCTGATGAATGAACCAACAAGGGAAGGTGCCCTCCTGGACCTGCTGTTTGTGAACAGAGAAGGCCTTGTGGGGGATGTGGCAGGAGGAGGACACCTAGGACTAAGTGATCATGAGATATTAGGGATTTTTTTTCTAGGCAAAGTGAAGAGGATGGTTAGCAGGACAGTAGCATTAAATTTCCAGAGGGCAGACTCTGAACTCTTCAGAAGGCTGGTTGGCAAAGTCTCATGGGAGACAGTGCTTAAGGGCAAGGGAGCCTATGAGGGCTGGGAGCTCTTCAGAAAGGAGATCCTAGCAGCTCAGGAGAAAGCCATCCCCATGTTCCAGAAAAAAAGCCAGCACAGGAAAACATCAGTTTGGTTGAACAGAGAAATCTTGAGTGATATCAAGAAGAAGATGAATGTTTATGGGCTCTGGAAGAGGGGACAGGCCTCTTGGGTGGACGACAGGAGGGAAGTGAGATTGTGTAGAGAAAAAAACAAAAGGGCTAAGGCCCAACTAGAAATCAGATTGGCAAAGTCTGTGAAAGATAACAAAAAAATCTTTCTATAAATATATAAATAATAAAAGGAGGCCTAGGGAGACCATACAGTCCCTATTGGATTCAGAAGGAGCAACAGTGACAGGGGATGAGGAAAAGGCTGAGGTACTTCATGCCTTCTTTGCCTCAGGCTTTAATTGCAAAGAAAGTTGTTCCCTTTCTGTACAAACCCAGGAGCTGGAGGAGCAAAATGAGGCTCCTATGGTCCAAGCGGAGGTGGTCAGAGCCTTGCTAGCCCAACTAGACACCCACAAGTGTATGGGGCCGGAGGGGATTCACCCAAGAGTATTGAAGGAGCTGGCAGATGTGCTGGCCAAACCCCATTCCATCATCTTCCAGCTGTCCTGGAAGACTGGGGAAGTTCCACTGGACTGGAGGCTGATGTTGTGCCCATCTACAAGAAGGGTCGCCGGGAGGATCCAGGAAACTGGATCAAGTGCACCCTTAGCAAGTTTGCAGATGACACTAAGCTGGGTGGGAGTGTGGATCTGCTGGAGGGTCGGGAGGCTCCAAAGGGATCTTAACAAGCTGGACCGCTGGGCAGAGTCCAATGGCATGAGGTTTAACAAGGCCAAATGCTGTGTCCTGCACTTGGGGCACAACAACCCTAAGCAGCTACAGATTAGGAGAATTCTGACTAGAAAGCTGCCAGGAGGAGAAGGACTTGGGGGTGTTGACAGCCGACTGAACATGAGCCAGCAGTGGCCCAAGGGGCCAAGAAGGCCAATGGCATCTTGGCTTGGATCAGAAACGGCGGGGCCAGCAGGTCCAGGGAGGTTATTCTCCCTCTGTACTCGGCACTCATGAGACCACACCTCAAATCCTGTGTTCATTTCTGGGCTCCTCCCCTCAAGAAGGATGTTGAGGCTCTGGAGCGAGTCCAGAGAAGAGCAATGAAGCTGGTGAAGGGGCTGGAGAACAGGCCTTATGAGGAGCGGCTGAGAGAGCTGGGAGTGTTTAGCCTGGAGAAGAGGAGGCTAAGGGGAGATATCATTGCTCTCTATAACTACCTGAGGGGAGGTTGTAGAGAGGAGGGTGCTGGCCTCTTCTCCCAAGTGACAGGGGACAGGACGAGAGGGAATGGCCTCAAGCTCTGCCAGGGGAGATTTAGACTGGATATCAGGAAAAGATTTTTCACAGAAAGGGTCATTGGTCCCAGGCAGAGGCTGTCCTGGGAGGTGGTTGATTCACCTTCTGTAGAGTTGTTTAAGGTACTGGTGGATGAGGTGCTAAGGGGCATGGTTTAGTGTTTGACAGGAATGGTTGGACCGGTGCGTCTCTTCCAACCTGGTTATTCTATGATTCTGTGATTATTCTATGATCAAAACCTCAAGACACCATGGATATTAACATCAATATTAAACAGGGATATTATGTCATGGATTTTAAACTCCTAGCAATGACTGCACGGAAGCAGGCTCAGACACACCAGATCTTCCCTAGTGGTAGGACAGAGTTTCCCCTCTGGCAGAACCAGCACTTGGTGCTGTGATGGCTGAACCACTGCAACACAGGGTGAGGCACAGACAGTTCCCAGAGGAGAGACCACCGGTCTCCTGCAGATCCACTGGAGAGCTCTCACTGCCAAACCCAAAAAGGGCTGAAAATCCAGGTTGGAATTAAAGACCAATTGGAAAGTTTACACGAGCAAATAAGCAGGCGGATAAATTGGAACAAAGATTCAGTATCCACAACAGGATGGCAGGAGTAAGCGGTACAGCACTCGGAAACAAATTGGGGCAGCATGGGCAGACACCTGGCCAGCTGAGGATTGCCCTCAGGACATGGACATGGACACCAGGATGCTTGCTTGTCCTCACTCACAGGAGACCTCCACCAATCCCATGCTATGTCAAAAGAGATTTTCCAAAGAAATACTGATCTTCTCCTGGAACTTCCTCATCCTACAGAAGAGAAGGCTTTTAGGAGATCTTCTAGCAGCCTTCCAGTACTTGAAGGGGTTCACCAGGAAAGCTGGGGAGGGACTTTTTACAAGGGCATGGAATGATAGGATGAGGGGGCACGGCTTTATAGTTGGAAGAATAAGATTTATATTAGATATTGGGAAGAAATTGCTCACAAATGAGGTGGTGAGATGGTGAGTCAGTGGCCCTGATACCCGGGGTAGCTCTGGATGCCCCTCCCTAGTTGTACTCAAGGCAAGCTGTGATGGTACCTTAAGCAGCCTGGTCCAGTGGGAGGTGTCACTGTCCATGGCTGAGGGTACAACTGAATGGGCTTTAAAGTCCCTTCCAACCCAGACCATTCTATGATTCTGAAAAGTATGGAAATACAAAGTCTAAACTAAAGCATATTTTTCATAGGTTCAATTTGAAATCTTCCTCTTTAATCACACTGATTCTCAGCAGGTTCCCCTGGGGCCCCAGGGACACTTTGAGGGAGCCCAGAGGGGGCAGAGAAAGCTCTGTCTTGGGCTGCTACTGTGCTGCAGAGCTGGGCTGGGCTCCTGGCAGGGAGGGAGCTGGTGGCAAGTGGGCAGCACTACAAAGAGCCAGGTCTGGCCAGGAGCAGCTCCTCTGCAAAGCCCAGCAGGGCTGAGGGCACTGCCTGCAGTCAGTGAAGGGAGAGGAGGGAGCAGAGAGAGGGGAAAGGCTGGGTGGGGTTGGAGGATGCTGAGAGCTCCCTTCCTGAGGAACCCTCACAGCCCTTCTCAAGGTGAGTCTCTGGGTGCAGGACAATGCAGGTGCGGTTCCTGGAGGGATTTCCTAAAGCCGGCACAGCCACAGCCTGAGGGATCTGTCAGGAGGGCTCTTGCAGTCTCTCTAGCAGAGAGAAAAAACAGGGTCAGTGCTCAGCCTGCCCAGGGGGCTCCTCATGGTGAGACAAAGAGAAACTGTGGAGGGAAGAAGCAGCTCCTGGCAGGAGAGGGTCTTTCTGCTTTCAGGAGGGGGCTGTGTGAGTCAGGGCTGCTCACAGCTCCAGATCACCCCAGGATACTTCTAAGAGGACATTTCAAGGGGAAGATTGGGGCAGGGATTACATTAAAGATAAGGAACTTTTCTGAGTCTGTGTTTTAAGTTTCCTCTTCTTGGGGATTTTCAGCAGAGTAAAAGTCTCATTCTTGAAAAAATCATTGAGACTCCTGAGCTGTGTCCTGGGGTGGTCAGTAGCTCTGATAGGAGCCTCTGAAAGTGTCTCCAGCTGCTCCTCTCCCATGGACACAACCAGCATCACCTCTGCTGAACCCATCAGATTCCATCTGTGCTATCCTTTCTGCTCATACACAAGAACCTGTGCCCAGCTTTACCCGGCAAACAGGCAGGTTTGTGTAGGGCCAGGGGAGTGAAGAGTGGTTCACATGGGTTTGCAGGTGAAAGGAATGCTATCAGAAGATAAAAGGAACTTAAAAGAAAGATGTTGTGGGAGAGAGAATTCAGAAAGCTCTGTGTGATCCCCTGCAGGGCAGCCCCTTCCTCTGAGCAAGCCCCTCACCCCCTCTCCCACCCAGCAAAGCCTCTGCCCTCAGGGCTCTGGGCTCCAAGGCTGAGCTCCCTCCTCTGCAGCCACAGCTCCAGTGCCCTCTCCAGAGCCCAGGGGCTGAGAGCAACTGCCCGGCAAGGTTGGTGTCTGGGAGGGGGTGAGCACAGCTGGGGAAGGGGAATGCTGTCTGTGTGCCCGGCTGCCTCTGCCCTGGCCTCTCACAGCCAGACCCTCACTCTCTTTCTCCCTGTTTGTCCCCTGGTCTCTGTTCTTGCTGATGTTTTCTTGTTCTCTCTGCCAGCCTCTCTGGGGATGGGATATGCAGCAGTCGAGTCAGGCACTGATCTTCTGATTCCTCCCATGCTGGTGGGTTCATGGGAATGCAGAGTCCAAGCTTTCATCTCACCCGTGGGGCTGTGGGCAGTGCAGTCTGTGTCATTCCCCAAGGAATAAGCTGTCTGTCCCTTACTGTGAGATGTCATCATGAGGAGGCTAAGTTATTTTCTTGACTTTTGCTCCCAAGCTGTGAGCTTCCCTCCAGGATGCCTGTCCTGTCACAGCTTGGTGTTACCTGAAAGCACAACGGAGAAATGCAGAGATGCTACAAGAGAGAAAATGCTGTTGGTTTTTGAAATGAGCCGTGCGTGTCCTGTGCGGAAAGTCGGGGGATGAGACCTTAGGAAAGGGTGAGATCTTGAGTGCTCGGCAGTGTGGTTCTCCACTCTCAGTGCCTGGTGGCTTTTTAGGTTAACATGAAAATTACAAGCCCAGGGCAGCTGGAAAGAAGAGCAAGGGACAGAACAGCTCCTCTCCCTCTTCATTCATCCACAGGCAATGCTCTCAAATCACACGACTCCCTCTGCTCTCCCTGAGTGCAGCAGAGATGCTGAAAGTTTTTCACTTCCAGGAAAAATCTCCAGCTGAGGTGAGGCAGTGTTACAAACCCCTCAAAGACTTTTTCATTTAGGGAGTCTTAGCGCTGGGAGTGCAGATGCTGCCGAGCACTTTTGCATTAGCAATAGTTTAATCTGACAGATTTGAAAACCAGAATTGACCCCATCATCCCCTTGACCACCTGCTGCAGAGCAGGGCTGACTCCTCCTGGCCAGCGGAAAGAGGCCCTGCTCCTCCCAGGAGATTCAGAGGGCACCAAGCAGGGCTCCAGGCACTGAGCTGGAGAAAGGGCTGCGAGAAAAAGGACAAGGTGTGTACAGCAACAGGAGGGGAATGATACATAGCTTTGATATTGATCATAGAAAGCTCATAATCACCAATCACTGTTCTTTCTTCATATAAGAGTACCCCGTATCCGGAGGCAGCTGATGTCCAACAGCAGCTCCATCACCCAGTTCCTCCTCCTGGCATTCGCAGACACACGGGAGCTGCAGCTTTTGCACTTCTGGCTCTTCTTGGGCATCTACCTGGCTGCCCTCCTGGGCAACGGCCTCATCATCACCACCATCGCCTGTGACCACCACCTCCACACCCCCATGTACTTCTTTCTCTTCAGCCTCTCCCTCCTTGACCTGGGTGCCATCTCCACCACTGTCCCCAAATCCATGGCCAATTACCTCTGGGACACCAGAGCCATCTCCTACACAGGATGTGCATCCCAAATGTTTCTGTTTGTCTTTTTCATTTCAGCAGAATATTCTCTTCTCACCATCATGTCCTACGACCGCTATGTTGCCATCTGCAAACCCTTGCACTATGGGACCCTCCTGGGCAGCAGAGCTTGTGTCCACATGGCAGCAGCTGCCTGGGGCACTGGGTTTCTCAATGCTCTGCTGCACACGGCCAATACATTTTCCCTGCCCCTCTGCCAGGGCAATGCTGTGGACCAGTTCTTCTGTGAAATCCCCCAGATCATCAAGCTCTCCTGCTCAAACTCTTATCGCAGGGAAGCTGGGCTTCTTAGTTTTAGTGCTTTTCTATTACTCGGCTGTTTTGTTTTCATTGTGGTGTCCTATGTGCAGATCTTCAGTGCTGTGCTGAGGATCCCCTCTGAGCAGGGACGCCTCAAAGCCTTTTCCACGTGTCTCCCTCACCTGGCTGTGGTCTCCCTGTTTGTCAGCACTGGAGTATTTGCCTACTTGAAACCTTCCTCCATCTCCTCTCTCTTCCTGGACCTGCTAGTGTCAATTCTTTATGCAGTGGTTCCTCCAGCACTGAACCCCCTCATCTACAGCTTGAGGAACCGCGAGCTCAAGGATGCACTGTGGAAACTTATAACTGAATTGTTTAAGCAGCAGTAGCCGCCCATCTTCTGTCTATCACTGACAATGAAATGCTGTGCAGAAGCATCCTGGATGGTTCTCTGAAGCAATGAACTGCTCATCACCCTCTGCACAGCAGTTATCATGCAACTCATGGCAGCCCCACACTGACTTCTCTATTTGTTTCTCTATTTCTGGTTTTTAACTGGGATAATTTGTCTTTTTTTTTTTAATTCATTTCCTTCTTGTCTTTTCTTACAGATCAGCTGTGCTATCTGTGTGTTTAAGCAAAATAAAGAGATTTTCAATGAGCTTTTTTTCCCTAATAGCTTTCCTCCAAGGCCTTTTGGGAGCTGCACAGACAGTTACTGTGTGTATGGGTGGAGGGGAAAGAGTCCCAGCATGGTAGCACTTCCAGACCCCAGTGCTTGATCTCCCAGAGCTGTTGTCTCTCCACTTCCACACTCTCCTCCTCTCCCCTTGCCTTGCTGTAAGGCCTGAGGGCTCTCAGCTTGGTCCCAGCTGTGCTGCGTGGCAGTGCTGTGCCCGCAGGCAGGGACAGGCACTGGCCACTTGTGGGACACAACAGCCTTTCCATGAAGAGAGGGGATCTCCTCAGGGCAGAGACTGAAGGCTTAGGTCTTTTTTCGAAGGTTTCTCCAGAAACCATTGCCAGGAAATTGCTCCCATATGGAAGCCCCAGTGTTCAGATAAACAGTGTCACTGTGCAGGGTTGGGACAGGCTACTACAACCAGGCCTCCCGCGAGAGACCTGAAGGAGCAACCGGGCAGGGTCTGGTCTGTGCCCATGTGTTTTCAACACCCTGGGGAATCTGCCTCAGGACAATCATCCTGGTGTCGCCCCTCACAACCATCATTGCCAGCACTGGTCTCTCTCCCCAGCTTGTGTGAGGTGAGACGAACCCAAGTGAGACTAGACTTGAGACCAAGTGTTCCTTGGGTTCCATGGGGACCTGTGGAAATCACATTTCCTTGAGGCCACTTCACATTGAGTGTAATAGTCCATGGGAATCACCTGAACGTGGTGCTGGGATCTGCTTCCCTGAACTGAGCTCCCTGTGTTCATTCCTCACGGCTTGAGGCATTTCAGAGAAATGCAGATTGGGGTGACACACAGCAGGACTGAGGTGCCTCCCATCCTCTGGGAGTGACAGCCAGGAGGCAGAGAGATGCTGTGACCTCATGAAGTGCCTCTGTGTGTGAAAAGAAAGACCTTGTCAGTGAAGATACCTGGGTGCATTAGGGGTGCACGAGGCCAGCTCAGATGTTGACTCCTGACAGAACCCTGGGATTTCTGTGTGACTCCAGGAACAAACCCCACTAGCCCACAGAGATCCATCTCAGCATCCTTGGACACACCCAGTGCAGGCGTTCCTGTCTGCTGCATCATAGAATCATATAATAATAGAATCACCAGGATGGAAGAGACCCACCGGATCACCAAGTCCAACCATTCCTATCAAATAGTAAAACATCCCTCTCAGCACCTCGTCCACCTGCCCCTTTAACACCTCCACGTGGAGACATTTTACAGAGAAGAAGGCCTGGATTCTGTAGGACTGATTGGTATCAAGCAACTCTAACAAGGCCTTAAAACAGAGAACTGAAAGTTAAACAAAGGCCAGTTTGGTGAGGGGAAAAGACAGCCTTCTGATAAGCTAAGGCCAGCTGAAAGGAATACAAGGGCTAATTCAAAGGGAACGAGTATCAACTGAAAGGAAATCAATGGAAAAGAAATATCAACACAGATAATTTTAGTGTAACTTGGTTTTCTAGCATGCGCGTTAGTTTAGGAAGTCATACGTTATTAATAGCTTTCTGGACACCTATTTTTAGCCAATAATACCCACATGAAAACCCAGATATGTAACTAAAAAGGGTATATAAAGAAACAGAGAAGCTCAATAAAATGTATTTGATCCATCAGGTCGAAGTCCGTGTGATTAATCGCCCCATGTGACTATTGTGACATCAGTGACATCTATGATGTCTGTGACTATTGTGACATCAGTGATTCTGTGAAGTCTCTGACCATTTGACATCAGTGACATTTGTAATGTCTGTGACGAGGCTGTGGATGTATCTTTCTGGACCTCAGTAATGCCTTTGACACAGTTTCTCCCAACATTCTGCAACGGAAACTGTCACCTCTGGCCTGGACAGGCGCACACTCTCCTGGGTGGAAAACTGGTTGGATGGCCAGACCCAGAGAGTGGTGCTTAATGGTGTTAAATCCAGTTGGAGGCCAGTTCCAAGTGGGGTTCCCCAGGGCTCAGTCCTGGGTCCAGCCCTGTTCAAAGTCTTTATCAATGACCTGGAAGAAGGCATCGAGTGCTCCCTTAGCAAGTTTGCAGACAACACTAAGCTGGGTGGAAGTGTGGATCTGCTGGAGGGTCGGGATGCTCTGCAAAGGGATCTGAACAGGCTGGACTGCTGGGCAGAGTCCAATGGGATGAGGTTTAACAAGGCCAAATGCCGGGTCCTGCACTTGGGGCACAACAACCTTTGCAGTGCTACAGACTAGAAGAAGTCTGTCTAGAAAGCTGCCAGGAGGAGAAGGACCTGGGGGCGTTGATTGACAGCCGACTGAACATCAGCCAGCAGTGTGCCCAGGTGGCCAAGAAGGCCAATGGCATTTTGGCTTGTATCAGAAACGGCATGAGCATCAGGTCCAGGGGAGTTATTCTCCCCCTGTACTCGGCATTTGTGAAACCGCTGTTCTGATGCTGTGTTCAGTTCTGGGCTCCTTACCACAAGAAGAATGTTGAGGCTCTGGGGTGAGTCCAGAGAAGAGCAACAAAGCTGTTGAAGGGACTGGAGAACAGGCCTTATGAGGAGCAGCTGAGAGAGATGGGATGTTTAGCCTGGAGAAGAGGAGGCTGAGAGGAGACCTCATTGCTCTCTATAACTACCAGAGGGGAGGTTGTGGAGAGGAGGGAGCTGGCCTCTTCTCCCAAGGGACAGGGGACAGGACAAGAGGGAATGGTCACAAGGTCCACAAGGGGAGATTTAGGCTGGATATTAGGAAAACATTTTTCACAGAAAGGGTCATTGGGCACTGGAACAGGCTGCCCTGGGAGGTGGTTGATTCACCTTCCCTGGACGTGTTTAAGGCACGGGTGGACAAGGTGTTAAGGGGCATGGTTTAGTGTTGATAGGAATGGTTGGACTCAATGATCTGGTGGGCCTCTTCCAACCTGGTTATTCTATGATTCTATGATTCTATGATTGTGACGTTAGTGACATCTTTGACATCTGTGACCATTGTGGATTCAGTGATATTTGTGACTATTGTGACTATTGAGACATCCGTGAAATATGACACATCTGTGACATCTGCTACATCTGTGATATCTCTGATATCTCTGACATATATAATGTCTGTGACTATTGTGACATCAGTGACATTTGAGACGCCTATGACGTCTATGACTATTGTGATATCAGTGACATCTTTGATGCCTGTGATTAGTGACATCAGTGACTTTTGTGATGTATGTGACTATTGTGACATATTGTGACGTCTGAGATGATTTTGACATCAGTGACATCTGTAACGTTTGTGAACTCTGTGATGACTGTGGCATCACTGACATTTGTGACATCAGTGACATCTGTGATGACTGTGATGATTGTTACGTAAGTGACATCTGTTACATCGGTGGCTATTGAGACATCAGTGATGTCTGTGACTATTGTGACATCAGTGGCAATTATGGCGTCTGTTGTTGTGACACCAGTGACCTCTGTGAAGTCTGTGACATCTGTGACGATTGTAACATCAATTACCTTTTGGCGTCTGTGACTGTTGTGACATCAGTGACATCTGTGATGACTGTGATGATTGTTACATAAGTGACATCTGTTATGTCTATTGTGAAAACAGTGACATATATATAACATCAGTTATATCTGTGACGTCTGTGACATCTCTGACATCTGCGATGTATGTGACAATCATGACATCAGTGACACAGTGACATCTGTGACGTCTCTGACTGTTGTGACATCTGTTACTATTGTGACATCAGTTACATCTGTGACATTTCTAACGTCTCTGACGATAGTGACATCAGTGATATTTGTGACGTTTATGGCATCTGTGACTATTGTGACATCAGTGACATCTGTGAAGTATGTGACTTCTGTGACCTAAGTGACAACATTTATATGTGTGACGTCTGTGATGATTGTGGCATCAGTGAAATCTGAGACGTCTTTGACTACTGTGACATCTGTGACGACGTTGACAATTGTGACATCAGTGGCATTTATGATGTCTGTGACTATTGTGGCATAAATTATAACTGTGCCGTCTGTGCCTTTTGTGACATGAGTGACATCTCTGACTTTTGTAAAGTTTGAGACGATTTTGACATCAGTGACATTTGTGACATCTGTGATTACTGTGAGCATTGTGATGTAAGTGATATCTGTGACATCAGTGAATATTGTGACATCAGTGACATTTTTTATCTCAGTGATGTCTGTGACTGTTGTGACATCAGTGATGTGCATGAGGTCTGTGACGATTATGACATCAGTGCCATTTGTGACGTCTTTGGAATCTGTGACTATTGTGACATCAGTGACATCTGTGATGTCTGTGATGATTGTGATATCAGTTACATCTGTGACTTCTGTGACTATTGTGTCATCAGTACCATTTGTGATATCTCTGACTTTTTTGACATCAGTGACATCTATGACGTCTGTGACGATTGTGATATCAGTTAAATATGTGATGTCTTTGACTTTTGTGACATCAGCGACATCTGTGAAGTCTGTGATTTCAGTGACAATTTTGACATCAGTGAAATCTGAGAAGTCTGTTACTATTGTGACATCAGTGATATTTGTGACATCTGTGAATATTGGGACCGTGACATCTGTAACATCTGTGGCACCTGTGCCGATTGTGTAATCAGTTACATCTGTGGTGTCTGTTACTATTTTGATATCAGTTACATCTGTGACGTCGGTTATTATTGTGACATCAGTGATATTTGTGACGTCTCTGGGGTTTTTTACTATTGTGACATTAGTAACACCTATGACGTCTGACACAATTTTTACATCAGTGACATCTATGTCATCTGTGACTATTGTGGCATCAGTGTCACCTTTGATGTCTGTGATGTCTGTGACTATTGTAACATCAGTGACATCTGTGACGTTGTTGATGTCTTTGAGAATTGTGGTATCAGTCACATTTGTGACGTGTTTGACTTTTGTGACATCAGTGGCATCTGTGACATCAGTTACTATTGTGATATCAGTTACACCTTTTACCTCTATGACTATTGTGACATCAGTAACATCTCTGAAGTCTGTGAACTTTGTTGTGATTGTGACATCAGTGACATGTATTACATCTGTGGCATCTTTGACTATTGTGACATCAGCGACATCTGTGACATCTGTGATGACTGTGACAATTGTGTCATCAGTGGAAGTAGTGACATCTGTAGCATATGTGACTATTGTTACATCAGTTTTGTCTGTGACATCTGTGACATTTGTTATGATTGCGTCATCAGTGACATCAGTGATGTCTGTGACATCTGTGACTATTGTTACACCAGTGACATTTGTGACATCTGTGACCTGTGTGATGTCTGTGACTATTCTGAAATCAGTGACATTCCTGATGACTGTTACTATTGTTACATCAGTGACATATGTAACATCTGTTAATATTGTGACATCAGTTATATCTATGATGTCTGTGACTATTGTGGCAACAGTGACATCTGTGACGTCCATGACTGTTTTTGCATCTCTGACCTTTGTGATGTCTGTGACTATTGTGACATCATTTACATATGTGACCTCTGTGACGTATATGACTACTGTGACATGAGTACATTTACGATGTTTGTGACGGAAGTCTTAGACAATTGTGACCTCAGTGACATCTGTGACTTCTGCGAATACTGTGACATCAGTGACATCTCTGATGTCTGTCATGTCTGAGACTATTGTGACATAAATGACATCTGTGACGTCTTTGATATCTGTGATTTTTGTAAGATCTGTGACATCAGTTACATGTGTGACATCTGTGACTACTTTGATGACAGTGACACCAGTGACATCTGTGATGTTTGTGACTCTTGTTAAATCAGGGTTAAGATTAGGGCCATTGACATCTGTGGCTATTGTGACATCAGTGACATCTGTGACGACTGTGACATCCGTGACATCTCTGGCGTCTTTAATATCTCTGATGATTGTGACATTACTGACATTTGTGATGTCTGTGACCTCTTTGACGTTTGTGACTATTGTTACATCAGTGACCTCTAGGACATCTGTTACGATTGCGACATCAGCAATATTTGTGATGTCTGTAAATATTGTGACATCAGAGACATCTCTGGCGTACGTTGCTATTTTGACATCACTTATATCCATGATGTCTCTGACATCTGTGACGATTGTGACATCAGTGACATGTGTAATGTCTTTGGCTATTGTGACATCAGTGACTTCTATGATGTCTGTGACTATTGTGACATCAGTGAGATCAGTGACATCTGTGACGTCTAGGACATCTGTGACTACTGTGACATCAGTGACTTTTGTGACTTCTGTGACATCAGTGGCATGTGTAGCTTCTGTGACATTTTACATCAGGGTTAGGGTTAGGATTAGGGTCAGGTTTAGGATTTAGGTTTAGGGTTAGGTTTAGGGTTGTGGATTTGCATAAGGATTACGGTTAGTGTTAGGGTCTTTGACATCTGTGACTATTATGATATTGACGTCTATTACTCTTTTGATGTCAGTGACACCTCTGACGTGTGACAACTGTGAAAATTGTGACATCAGTGACATCTATGATGTTTGTGACAACTTTTATATCTGTGACTCTTGTGACATCATTGACATCTGTGATGTCTGTGACACCTGTGACTATTGTGAAATCATTGATATTTGTGACGTCTGTGACTATTGTGACATCAGTGACCTCTAGGGCTTCTGTTACGATTGTGACATAATTGACATCTGTGACATCTGTGACTATTGTGACATCAGTGACATCTCTGGCATCTGTGTATATTGTGACATCAGTCAACTCTATGACGTCTGTTTCAATTGTGACATAAGTGACGTTTGTGACGTCAGTTACTATTGTGACATCAGTGACCTCTAGGGCTTCTGTTACGATTGTGACATAACTGACATCTGTGACATCTGTGACTATTGTGACATCAGTGATAACCTTGATGTCTGTGACATCTGTGACAATTGTGATATCAGTGATATCTTTAAAGTCTGTGACTATTGTCACATTAGTGGCATCTTTAACATTTGTGACAACTGTGACATCAGTGACATCTGTGATGTCTGTGACTACTGTGCCATCAGCAACTTCTATGACATCTGTGACTGTTGTGAATTCAGTGACATCTGTGACACAGCTGACTATTGTGACGTTGGTAAAATCTTTGACATCTGTGACATTTGTTACTATTGTTACATCAGGGCTACATTTAGCATTAGGGGTTATGTTTACGATGAGGTCTTTGACTTCTCCGACTATTGTGACATCAGTGACAACTGTTACTATTGTGACATCAGTGACATGTCTAATGACTGTGACATCTGGTGATTAAGCCATCGGTGACATCTATGACGTCTGTGACTACTGTGACATCTCTGACAACTGTGACATCAGTGACATCTGTGATGTCTGTGATAATTGTGACATCAGTGGCATTTTTTTCATCTGTGTCTATTGTGACATCAGTGATATCTGTGATAACTGTGTAGTGTTAGGGTTAGTGTAAGCATTAGGGTTAGGGTTAGGGTTAGGGTTAGGGTTAGGGTTAGGGTTAGGTTAGTGTTAAGGTAAGGGTTTTGTGTTAGGTTTTGGTTTAGGGTTGGAGTTAGGGTTAGTGTTAGCGTTAAGGTTTAGGGTTATTGTTAGGGTTAGGGTTAGAGTTTGGGTTTGGGTTAGGGATAGTTTTAGATTTAGGGTCTTTGACATCTGTTACTATTGTGATATCAGTGTCATCTCATATCTGTTATGTCTGTCACAATTGTGACATCAGTGACATATGTGATGTTTGTTACGTCTGTGACATCTATTATTAATCTTACAGCAGTGACATCTGTTACATCTGTGACGTCTGTGATGATTGTGACATCAGTGATATCTGTGACTATTGCATTATCAGTGACTTTTTGATGTCTGTGACGATTGTTACATCAGTTACATCTGTGACTTCTGTGGCTATTGTGATGTCACTGACATCTGTGACACCTGTGAGTATTGTGACATCAGTGACATCTGTGAAATCTGTGACTACTGTGAAGATTGTGATCAGTGGCACTTGTGCCGTCTGTAGCAACTGTAACTATTGTGACACCAGTAACATCTGTGACATCTCTGACTATTGTGATATCAGCGATATTTTGACATCTGTGACTATTTTGACATCATTGAAATCTCTGATGTCTGTGACATCTGTGACTATTTTGCTATCAGTGACATCAGTCACATCTGTGATGATTGTGACATCAGTGACAACTATGATTTCTGTGACCATTGTTACATCAGTGACGTTTGTGACGTCTGTGTTGTCTGAGATTATTGTGATGTCGGTGATTCTATGACGTCTAATACGATTGTTATATCAATGACCTCAGTGACATATGGTACGTCTATGACAATTTTGAAATCATCAACATCTGTGACGTCTTTGACTGTTGTGACAACAGTTAAAAATATGATGTCTGTTAGGATTTAGGGTTAGGGTTAGGGTTGGGGTTTGATTTTAGACTTACGGTTATTGTTAGGTTTAGGGTTAGGGCCTTTATGGTTAGGGTTAGAGGTTTCTGTTAGGAGTTAGGGTTAGTCTTAGGGTTAGGGGTTAATATTTAAGGTTAGGATTAGGTTAAGATATAGGTTTAGGGTTAGGGGTTAGGGTTATGGTTAGGGATAGGGATATGGTTAGGGATAGGGATAGGTTTAAGGTTAGCATAAGGGTTAGGGTTACTATTAGGGCCTTTGATGCCTGTGACTATTGTGACAGAAGTGACGTCTGATACTATTGTGACATCATAGACATCGAAGATGTCTGTGACATCTCTGAGGACAGTGACATCTGTGACATCCATGATATCTTTGACTACTGTGACATCAGTGACATATTTGACATTTCTGACTATAGTGATATCAGTTACATCTGTGACGTCTGTGACTGTTGTGACAACAGTTACATACATGTCGTCTGTTATGATTTTGACATCGGTGATATTTGTGACATTTGTGACTATTGTTGCATCAGTGACATCTCTGCCATCTGTGATGATTGTGACATCAGTGACCTCTAGGACATCTGTTATGATTCTGACATAAGCGATATTTGTGACATCTGTTACTATTGTGACATCAGAGATATCTGTGACATATTTTACTTTTGTGACATCAGTGATATCCATAATGTCTGTGACGATTGTGACATTAGTGACATCTGTGATAACTGTGAAATCAGTGTCGTCTGTGACATTAAAGATGTCTCTGAGGACATTGATGTCTCTGAGGACACTGATGTCAGTGACATCCATGACGTCTGTGACTACTGCGATGTCAGTCACTTCTATGACATCTATGACGATTGTGACATCAGTGCTGTGACTATTGTGACATCAGTGATATCAGTGACATCTGTGACGTCTACATCATCTGTGATGTCTGTGACAACTGTGACATCAGAGACATCAGTGACAACTGTGACATTTGTGACATTTTACATCAGGCTTAGGGTTAGGATTAGGGTTAGGGAATAGTGTAAGGATTAGTGTAAAAGTTAAGGTCTTTGACATCTTTGACCTTTATGACATCATTGACGTCTGTTATTATTTTCATATCAGTGACAACTCTGATGTCTGTGACATCTGTGACTATTGTGACATCAGTGACCTCTAGGATGTCTCTTACAATTGTGAGATAAGAGATATTTTTGATGTCTGTATTCATTGTGACATCAGTGACATCTACGACATTTGTTACTATTGTGACATCAGTGATATCTGTGATGTCTCTGACATCAGTGACGTATGTGACTATTACATCAGGGTTAGGGTTAGGCTTAGGCTTAGGGTCAGGGTTAGGATTTTGGGTTAGGGTTAAGGTTACGGTTAGGTTGATGGTTTGGGTTAGGTTTAGGGTTTGGGCTAGGGTTAGGGTTAGTTATAGGGTTAGGGTCATTGACAACTCTGACTATTGTGACAGTATTAACATCTGTTATTATTATGACATTCCTGACAACTCTGATGTCTGTGATGTCTGTGACAATTGTGACATCTCTGACAATTGTGACATCCGTGACATCTCTGATGTCTCTGACTGTTGTGACATCAGTGACCTCTAGGACCTCTGTTACGATTGTGACATAATTAACATTTATTACATCTCTATACTATTGTGACATCGGTGACATCTCTGATGTCAGTGAACTTTATGACATCAGTGACATTTGTGACGTCTGTTACTATTGTGACATCAATGATTTCTATGACATCTGCGATGATTGTGACATCAGTGAAATTTGTTCTCTCTGTGGCAATTGTGACATCAGTGACATTAGTAACATCTGTTTCAAGGGTGACTACTGTGACGTCTGTGAGTATTGTGACATCAGTGCCATTAGTGACACCTGTGATGTTTTTAGCTGTTGTTACATCTGGGTTAGGGCTAGGGTTAGGTTTAGGGTTAGGATTTACTGTTAGAGTTAGATTTAAGGTTAGGGTTAGGGGTTAGTGTTAGTATTTGCATTTGGTTTATTGCCCTTGACTTCTGCGACTATTGTGACATAAGTGACATCTGTTATTATTGTAACATCAGTGACATCTCTGATTTCTGTGACATCCGTGACGATTGTGACAACAGTGACATCTGTGATGTCTGTGACCATTGTGATATCATTGACATCTATGACATCTGTGACAAATGTGACATCAATGACATTTTTTTCATCTGTGTCTATTGTGACATCAGTGACATCTGTGATATCTGTGTAGTGTTAGGTTTAGGGTTAGGGTTAGAATTAGGGTTAGGGGTTGGGTTAGGGATAGGGGGGTTTGTTAGGGTTAGAGTTAGGGTCATTGACATCTGTGACTATTGTGTCATCAGTGACATCTGTTACTATTGTGACATCAGTGACATCTCTGATGTCTGTGACGTCTGTGACTATTGTGACATCAGTGACATATTTGATGTCTGTTACGTCTGTGACGTCTATTACTAATCTTACATCAGTGACATCTGTGATGTCTGTGAGTATTGTGACATCAGTGACATCGTGAAATCTGTGATGACTGTGATGATTTTGACATTGGTGTCACTTGTGATGTCTGTAGCAACTGTAACTATTTTAACATCAGTGACATCTGTCATGTCTGTGACTATTGTGACATGAGTATTATAGGTGACATCTGTGACTATTATGACATCAGTGACATTGTGATGTCTGTGACTATTTTGACATCATTAAAATCTCTGACATCTCTGACATCTGTCATATGTGACGATTGTGAAATCAGTGACAACAATTATATCTGTGACGATTGTGACATCAATGACATTTTGACATCTGTGTTGTCTGAGATTATTGTGACGTCAGTGACATCTGTGACTGTTGTGACATCAGTGACATCCGTAATGATTGTTACTATTGTGACATCAGTTACATCTGTGACATCTGTGACTATTGTGACAACAGTGACCTCTAGGACGTTTGTTACAATTGTGACATAAGCAACATTTGTGACTTCTGCAACTGTTGTGACATCAGTTACATCTGTGACATCTATTAGTATCGTGACAGCAGTGATATTTGTGACATCTGTGACATATGTGACTATTGTGACGTCAGTGACATCTGTGACGTAGATGACTACTGTGACTTCAGTAAAATCTGTGACATCTGTGAGTTAGGGTTACAGTTAGGGTTAAGGTAAGGATTATATTTAGGGTAAGGATTAGGGTTGGGGTCAGGGCAATTAGCCCTAGAGTTAGGGTTTGAGTTAGGGTTAGGGGCATGAGGGTTAGGGTTAGGATTGGGCTTAGGGTTTAGGGTTAAGGGTTAGGATTAGGGGTTAGTGGTTAGGGTTAGAGTTAAGGTTAGGATTAGGGTAGGTTTATGGTAATGGTTAGGGTAACGCCTAGGGTTATGCTTAGGTTTAGGATTCCATTGTTACAACTGTGGTATCTGTGATTTCTGTGATGTCTGTGACGATCGTGAAATCAGTGACAACTTTGATATCTGTGACTTCTCTGACGACTGTGACATCAGTGACATCTGTGACGTCTGTGACGATTGTGACATCAGTGACATGTGATGTTTTGCGGAATCAAACTCTAGAACTCCATTAAGGGTTATAAAGCAGGTATGCATTTATTCGCCGGCAGGTGTGAGGGGGTAATCCTAGCAGGCAGGTAGTTATAGTGTAAAGACAGGCCTATTCATAAACATCTATTGCATATTCATGACCTATATTATTATAAATAGATTTGAGAAGCTTCTCCCATACTTGCGCAGGCGCAGTGTCGTGATCTGGGGCTCAGGGCTGAAGTTGCCTTCATCTTCCTCATGAATCATCCCTGAACCCAACCTGTGCACAGGCGCAGTATCATCCCGGTCGAGCTCCAAGACTGCAGAGCAGGACGCAGTCGGCTTTCTGCTGCTGTGCACATTCCAGCTTTCCCTTAGCAGTGAATGTCTGTGGATGAGCTCCTCCCTTATCAACATCCAGGGTCTTCAAGGCCTTTACTAGAAGACAATGTGTATTTCAGCGAGCTAAGCCTTCTAAGTTTTTTTTAACTTTTAACCAACATCATGTGCCCTCACATCAGGTAAGGGTAAGGGTAAGGTTAGGTAAAGAAGGGGAAGGGGAAGGGGAAGGGGAAGGGGAAGGGGAAGGGGAAGGGGAAGGGGAAGGGGAAGGGGAAGGGGAAGGGGAAGGGGAAGGGGAAGGGGAAGGGGAAGGGGAAGGGGAAGGGGAAGGGGAAGGGGAAGGGGAAGGGGAAGGGGAAGGGGAAGGGGAAGGGGAAGGGGAAGGGGAAGGGGAAGGTTTCTGTGATCTGACTTCTGTGCCTTGACTCCTCTATGACCTGAATAATCTACGACCCAACTCATATATGAGCTTTTTACGACTGAACATCTCTATTACTGCTGTGTGAATCAACTCTTCCATGACCCGTCTCTTTTATGACCAGGCCCTTCTATGACTTCAGCCTTCTATGATCCAACCTTTCTCTGACCTTCTTTGAACAGACTGTTCTCTGACTCTTCAGTGATGTGACTTTCTATGACCCAAGAGTTCTATGACTCTCCTGTGACCTGGCTCTACTATGACAGGAATCATCTATGCTGCAACACTTCTGTCATCAGGCACAGCTATGACCAGACTCATCTATGACCCAACTCTTCTGTAACCCAAACCTTCCATGACCCAACTTATCTGTGAACCAAACCCTGCTATTAACAGACCCTTCTATGCCCATACCCTCTACGATCTGACTCCCTATGACCGGTCTCTTACATGACACACCTTATCTATGGCCCAACTCTTCTATGACTGAACCCTTCAATGACTCAACACTTCTCTGATGTGACATTTCTATGCCTCAACTCTTCTATGAGTCTTCTATGACCCAACTGTCCTAAAACCCAAGCCTTCTCAGAACCAAACCTTCTATGACCCAACTCTACTTCTATGGCCCTTTTATGACCCAACACATCTACAACTCCATGGAGCTGCCTGAGAGCCTTCATTTCTCCCATACCTCTACAGGTCTGTATTTGGAATTACATGGAATAACTGCTCCCACTTTGATTTGGCCGTGTGAGAATGTTCATGGCACCAGCATCATTGTAGTCAAAGTGTGATCTGCCTGCCCAGGGCCTCTGGGTCAGGGCTTGGCCCTTCTGCTTCACCAAGCAAACCAAGGCTTTTCTCAGCTGCCTGCACAGCGCCTTTGTTTTCCTGTAATCATGGCCTCCAATTCTTGGCTCTAACGAGTCCCTGGGGACACTGTGTTAGTAACAATCCTCATTGAGACCAATTAATACTTCAAGGTACTCTGAGTTGTGGTTTTGACTTCTTGAGAGTTTTCCTCAATCTCCTCTCAGCAGCTGAGGTTCAAGGACTCAGCAGCAAATCCACCCTGGGTCTCATTAAAATACACAAAGCCTTAATGAGCTCTTTCTCTTCCTTGAAGACCTGAAGAAAATATCTTCAGTACTTCAAGCCTTGGACATCTCCCTGGAGTCATTTCCCAGTGTGGTTAAAGAGGAAGATTTCAAAGTGCGCCTAAGAAAAATACACTCAGCTTACAGTTTATATTTCGTTCATTTTCAGCTCCGAGAACAAATGACAGAAGCATCCTCCAACGGGCATTGATGCCGAGTGTCACCTCAAGAGGCCTGGGCAGCATGGAAAAGCATCCCTCGAGGTCTGACCCTTCATGGACAGCCTTGCTCCTCTCCTCCCCAGCCCCCCCATTTCTGGCAGTGACCACATGGCACTTGCATCTCTTTTCATTATGTCCCTTTCCCTTTCAATTCTGACAGCTTGGGGAAATGAAGTCATTCTCTGTCACCTTCCTGGTGGTAAAACTCCCCCTCCCCAGGGATTCTCCTGCACAAGTAATGCAGTAACATGGCAGGAAAGAAGTGTCTCTCCTAGCTGAGGGAGGGAACATCAGGAATGGCTTCAGCTTGTTTCTTATTAGGTTCCCCTAGAGCCCCAGGGACACCTCGAGGGAGCCCAGAGGGGGCAGAGAAAGTGTTGCCTTGGGCTGCTCCTCTGCTGCTGAGCTGGGCTGGGCTCCTGCGACAGACTGACCTGGCAATGAGAGGATAATTCTTAAAAGAGCCAGGTCTGTCCAGGAGCAGCTCCTCTGCAAAGCCCAGCAGGGCTGAGGGCACTGCCTGCAGGCAGCAAGGGGAGAGGAGGGAGCAGAGAGAGGGGCAAGGCAGGGTGGGGTGGTAGGATACTGAGAGCTCCCTGAGGGAGGAACCCTCACAGCCCTTCTCAAGGTGTCTCTGGCTGTAGGACAATGCAGGTGCAGTTCCTGGAGCGATCTCCTGAAGGAAGCACATCCCACGCTTGTGATATTTTTAAATACAAATCTCTCTCCTAGAGCAGAGGAGGACGACGTGCTGCAGATCAGGGACTCTGCACTGAACCATCAGCAGGACAGAACACAAGGGCTGCCTTCTGCTGGTGGCTATGGGGGTGTAAAGGTGGATCTGCACTCGTGGGTTCCTCAGGGCTGTCCTTCCAAACGGGGTCCTTGTCTCCCAGTGTGCTGGGATAGAGACTCTGGACCTCCCAGGGTCAGCACTCAGCCCATCAGGGGAGTGGATCATGGTGTTGTGGGAAGAAGCTGTGGGTGGAAGGAGAAACTCGCAGTAAGGCAGGATCCTCGTTCTTCCAAAATGATTGTTCAGGACTGCTCATACTTCTCAGTCACCCCTAGGTATATCCAAAGGGGTTTCTCAAGGAGAAGGGGAAGGCAAGGATTGCTATAAAGGTAAAGAGCTTGACTGAGACTATGATTGCTCTTTCCTTTTCCAAGTGAGTTTGTGGGGGAGGGAGGAGAGAGTCAGAAGTAGAAACAGAACATTCAGTTTTTAACACTCCTTGAGATTGCTGAACTGAAGCTCTGAGTGAACAGTAGGTCGACCAGGAGACTGATAAGTGTCTTCAGGAACTTCTCTGCCTATGGACAGCACCAGCATCAGCACAGCCAGACCCACCAGGTTGTTCTGCAATTTAGAACCTCCAAACAGGAACCCATGCCCAGGCAGTGCCCTGCAAGCAGGGTGGTTTTTTAGGGGTGTGCACAGAGTCTGAGATGGGTTCTGTGAGCAGGGAAAAAACATGGGACAGGGAAACACCTCCAGTGAGGAAAATCTCCAGGCAGAAGAGACAGGATAACAGAATGTGAGGAACATAAAAAAGAGATGTTGTGGAAGGGAGAATTCTGAAAGTACTATGTGATCCCCTCCAGTGCAGACCCTTCCTATGAGCAAGGCCCCTTGCTTCCTCTCCCTCTCAGAACCTGTGCCCAGCTTTACCTGGCAAACAGGCAGGTTTGTGTAGAGCCAGGGGAATTTTTAGAGGGTCAAATGGGATCTGTGAACAGTGACAGGGAAAAGACATGGGACAGAGCAACACTTCCATCAAGGAAAATCTCCAGGCAGAAGAGATTGGATCAGATGATGAGAGAAATCTTAAAACAGATATGTTGTGGGAGGAAAATTCAGACAGCTCTGTGTGATCCCCTCCACTGCAGCCCCTTCCTCTCAGCAAGCCCCTTGCCTCCTCTCCCACCCAGCAAAGCCTCTGCCCTCAGGGCTCTGGACTCCAAGGCTGAGCCCCCTCCTCTGCAGCCACAGCTCCAGTGCCCTCTCCAGAGCCCAGCGGCTGAGAGCAACTGCCCGGCAAGGTTGGTGTCTGGGAGGGGGTGAGCACAGCTGGGGAAGGGGAACACTGTCTGTGTGCCCGGCTGCCTCTGCCCTGGCCTCTCACAGCCAGACCCTCACTCTGTTCCACCCCTTGTCTTGTTCCTGCTGTTGTTTTCTTTTTCTTGCTGCTAGGCCCTCTGCCGATTGGAGTTTCAGCTGAAGGACCTGAATCTCCTTTAATCAAATGCCATAGTGAGGACACATGGCTGTCCTTGAGGTTTCCTTCCAAGCTGTGAGCTTCCATCCAGGATGCAAACCTTTCTAATCAAATCTTTTTGTTCCCTGAAAGCCCCACGGACAAGTGCAGAGATGCAATGAGAGAGAAAATGCTCTTGGTTTTGTGAAATGAGCCATATGTGTCTTGGGCTCAAAGTGGTTGCTGAGACTTTAGGAAAGGGTGAAATATTGTGTGGTGTGAAGTGGATCCCTCAGCTCTCAGTAGGGCATCGTGGCTTTTCAGGGCAACCTGGGAGTGTGATCCCTCTCCATCTCAGAAAAGTGCAAGCGCAGGGCAACTAGGAACAAGAGTGAGGGGCAGAGCAGCTCCCTTCCCTCTGCACTGGGCCACAGGCAATGCTCTTCTTCCCTGGACTCCCTTCGTTCTCCCCGAGTGCAGCAGAGATGCTGATGGTTTCTGACTTCCAGAAAAAAAAAAAAAAACAACGACCCAGCTGAGATGGAACAAGGCTGTAAAAAAACTTCTCCCCCTCAAACACTTTTACAGTTTGGGTTTCTTAACTCTGGGTGTCCAGATGCTTTCAAGCCTTTTTGCATTAGGAGCAGTTTTAACTGGAAAATTGGAATACCAGGTCTGTCTCCACTGTCCCCATGACTCCCTGCTGCAAAGCAGGGCTGACTCCTCACAGCCAGTCGGCAGAGGCCCTGCTCATCCCGGCATGTTCAGCTGGAAGCAAGCAGGACTCCAGGCACGGAGCTTAAGGAAGGTCTGTGAAAGGAAAAGCAGTGGCAAGTGTACAGTGTGAGAAATGGCTTTGATTTGGCTCAGAGACATCTCCCCTAAATTGTCACTGTAATTTCATTTTTTTCAGTGCTTCACATCACGAGCCAGCAGATGTCTAACAGCAGCTCCATCAGCCAGTTCCTCCTCCTGGCATTCGCAGACACTCGGGAGCTGCAGCTCTTGCACTTCTGGCTCTTCCTGGGCATCTACCTGGCTGCCCTCCTGGGCAACGGCCTCTTCATCACCACCATCGCCTATGACCACCACCTCCACACCCCCATGAACCTCTTCCTCCTCAACCTCGCCCTCCTCGATCTGGGCTCCATCTCCAACACTGTCCCCAAGTCCATGGCCATTTCCCTCTGGAACACCAGGGCCATCTCTTATGTGGGATGTGCTGCCCAGGTCTTCTTTGTATTCTTCTTGTTCGGTGCAGAGCATTCTCTTCCCACCATCATGTCCTATGACCGCTACGTTGCCATCTGCAAACCCCTGCACTACGGGACCCTCCTGGGCACCAGAGCTTGTGTCCACATGGCAGCAGCTGCCTGGGGCGCTGGGTTTCTCGATGCTCTGCTGAACACGGCCAATACATTTTCCCTGCCCTTCTGCCAGGGCAATGTTGTGGACCAGTTCTTCTGTGAAGTTCCCCAGATCATCAAGCTCTCATGCTCACACTCCTACCTCAGAGAAGATGGGTTTATTGTGTTTAGTGCCTGTTTATTTTTTAGCTGTTTTGTTTTCATTGTGGTGTCCTATGTGCAGATCTTCAGGGCTGTGTTGAGGATCCCCTCTGAGCAGGGACAGCACAAAGCCTTTTCCACCTGCCTCCCTCACCTGGCCGTGGTCTCCCTTTTTATCAGCACTGGCCTGATTGCCTATCTGAAGCCCCACTCTATCTCTTGTCTATCTCTGAACCTTGTGGTGTCATTTCTGTACTCAGTGGTGCCTCCAGCACTGAACCCCCTCATCTACAGCTTCAGGAATCGGCAGCTCAAGGATGCAGTTTGGAAACTGGTAACTGGATGTGCTATCAAGCAATAAATTTCCCATCTTCTTGTGCATAGCAATTATAATGTAACTCAGTGCGTGTCAGCCTGTCATCTGTATGTATTTGCTGTTGTGGTTGTTCATGTGGAACCCCTTGAGCTCCACTTAGAGCACCAGAAAGCACTGTCATGGTTTAACTCCAGTAACACCTCAGTTCCATGCAGCCACTCATTCTTTCCCCCTGGTGTGATAGGGTAGAGGATTGGAAGGGAAAAGTGAAAAAAAAGCATGAGTTGAGACAAAAACATTTTAATTGGTAATGCAAGACTGTGCTTGCAAGCAAAGCACATCAAGGGATTCTTTCACCATGTCCAGTTGGCAGGAAGGTGTTTAGCCCTCTCTGGGACAGCAGGGCTCCATCAGCAGTAATGGTTTCTTAGAAAGGCAAAAATCATCACTCTGAAGATCTTCAATCTCTTCTTTTTAATCCAATTTAATTGCCAAGTGTCGCATCCTATGTTACAGAAAGTACTTTTGGTCAGTTCGGGTCAGCTGTTCCAGCAGTGTCCCCTTGTAGCTTCTTGTGCAGCCTGAGTCAACTCCCTGGTGGAGCCGTGTCAGAAGCAGAAAAAAGCTTGATGCTGTGTAAGGCTTGTTCAGCAATGATGAAAATCTCTCTGGGTCACGGACAGCACAAAGCTAAACCTCAGACCCATTCTGGTCATGGTGAAGAATGTTAACTCAACCCAAAATAAACCAGAACAACAAGCCAAGTGATTTCTCATCCCCATCACACACGCAGCCACCAGTGACACCACAAGCACCATCTCAGTCCAGACTCCTTCTCCAGCCCTGTTTTTCCGTCAGCCATGAGGAACATCACAAGAAGCTCAAAGAGCCTGGCCCTTCTGTCCAATCCTATCAGTTTCTTGGCTACTAGTTACCTCACAGACACCTGCACAAGCCAGGTCATTGTCCCACCCAGACAGCTGCTCAGGCCAAAGTGACGTGAGGAGCAGATGCACCAGCCCGGTGTCTGTTCATACCCAAACAGCTTCTCAGTCACGAGATATCTAAAAAGTGCCCCTACAGGCAAGGTGCCTGCTCCTGCCCCTCCACACACTCAGCCACCTCTGACCTTACAAGGGCCATCAAAAGTCAGGACACTGCTCCTGCTCTGTGACATAATCAGGCACCAGTGACATCACAAGCCCCTGTGGAACACAAAAGCCTGGAGCGAGCCTGCAAGGTGTGGTTTTCTTTCTATTCTTCAAGCCAGGGTCCTGCTCCTGCCCTGGCACCTATTAAACCACCAGCATCATCACAAGCACCTGCAGGAGCCAGAGGCATTTTCCTGCCCTTAAGTGCTTTTGACAGGACAAGCTCTTGGTGAGCTGGAGCATCCTGATCAAGTGGCAGGTGCCCCTGCCCATGGCCGGGAGGTGGAACTGGGGAGGATTTGAAGCCCCTTCCAACCCAAATCATTCTATGACTCTATGACTTTTAGCATAAACCACAGTTACCATAAGAGCACAAACTGTCAAACACTCTGTGAAATCAAGAGATCTCCAGAAGAAATGTTTTGCTGTGAGGGTGGGGAGGCCCTGGCCCAGGCTGCCCAGAGCAGTGGGGGCTGCCCCATCCCTGCAGGTGCTCAAGGCCAGGTTGGATGCAACCTGATGCAGTGGGAGGTGTTCCTGCCCATGGCCAGGAGGTGGAACTGGGGAGGATTTGAGGTCCCTTCCAGCCCAAACCACTTCATGATTCCATGATGCCATGTACTATGATCAAAGCAATACAGCCCTTAATTAAATTTAAAAAAAAAAAAAAAAAAAACACAAAAAAGCAAAGCTCAGCAAAAATTCACACTGTGCCTGATCAGATGCTATACAAAATACACTTTATTTTTAACACAGTCCACCACAAACCACCCAGTGGGAACTGTTCCCATATCCAGACGGCCTGGAAAGCAGCTGGGGGTTCACTGGAGGCCACAGAGTTTTGTGCGGAGGGACTGCAGCAGCTCTGAGACATTGAGTATGTCCAGAGCAACGACGTGGACAGCTGGGCACTGGCTGGTGCTGGCTTTTTGGCTCCCAGGGAGCACTCAGATGTGTTGTCTCCTGAGGTGACCTCTGCAGGGTTGGTTACCAAGGTGGGCTCTGCAGGGCTGGCTCCCAAGAAGCACTGGGTGCAGGAGTGCCAACACCCTGCCCGTGTGCGTGGTTGGACCTCTCACGGACCTCTCGGGGCTGGTTGCTGCTGGTCCAGCTTCACAGACTGTAGTGCCGCTGCAGGGAGCGGCTGCAGGGCCTCCCCATCACCATTCACCTGCAGGCGTGATTGGACAAGCTATGCAGAACTCCTCGTGGTTGGCATCAGCTCGCACCGAGCAGCAGGTGCTCAAACGGCTGCCGGCAGAGGGGGCAGGTCCTGCTCATCTTGGCCCAGCGCAGGATGCACGCAAAGCAGAAGCTGTGCTGGCAGTTGTCCACATAGGTGGTGTCTGTGATATCCTCCAGGCAGATGGGGCACTCGGGGGCTTCTGCTGCCTCCACCGGCCCTGCCTGGGGCTGCTGGCTCCTGCCACTGTCCCTTTCAGCAGAGCTTCTTGATTCAGGACAGCTTATTTTCTTCTTTCTGTGGGAGTAGATCCACCAGCACCCAATAACTCCCACCGCTGCAGGCACAGCACAGACCATAACATTGCGGAAGGATAATGACATTTTGAAGAGCCTCAGCTGATGCCACCTGCCTCCTCCAGATCCTCCTGGAGAGTGAGTGCAGAGGGTGCTTGTCCTGGACAGCAGAGAGGTCTCCTAGGACACAGGGCAGCATCACAGAGGGTGACATCATAGAGGCCACGGCCAGAACCATGGTTGGGGTTGGAAGGGGCCTCAAACATCCTTCTGGTCTAACCCCCCCTGCCATGAGCAGTCACAACTTCTACTCCATGAGGTTCTCAAAGCCCCATCCAACCTGACCTTGAACAGTACCAGTGATGAGGCATCCACAGCTTCTCGGGGAAACCTGATCCAGTGTCTCAGCATCTTTTTCATAAAAAGCCCCTTCTGATATTGAAAGACTGCAACTGGCTCTCCCTGGAGCCTTGTCTTCTCAAGCCTGAACAGCCCCAGGATCTCCCCAACCCAGCTGCAGGACCCTTCACTCTGCCCCATGGAACCCCCCCACAAGGTTCACGTGGACCCACTGCTCCAGTGTGCAAAGGGGGGGGGCTTTTTCTCACAAATTCCCAGAAATTCAGTTACTTGAAAACTATTTTGCAGATCTAAGGGTCTCCAGTGGAAGAGAAGTCTTCATTCCAACAGTGATATTTCTATGATTCTATCAATTCCTTTAATGGATTGTGCTGGGTTCTCCTTCATGAGTGCAGAAGCTTTGCAGACGCCACATGGGAATCTGTTTGTTGTGAACTCTTCAAGTTTTCACCACTTTTGACTCTATGGTGGGAAAATTGTAGAAGTTTGGCATCTCTTGTAACACCCTCCTGGGTCTGGGTCTGTGGCTGCTATGTGGCTGTGACTCTTCTCTTGAGATGCTCCTCAAATCTCAGCCCACCCGACTGATCTGTCTGAATGAGAAAGTTTTCTCTCCCTTCTGCTGTGGAGAAATGCCCTTGCCACGTATCCAGGGGTTCCCTTACTTCCCTGAACTCCCTTGTGATGGCCCCAAAGGGTCCTCACTGGCCCTTAGAAAATACCCTTCAAGGCACCAGAGTTCAGAACATGCTTCCTGAACAGCAGCTGTTGATTGTAGGGGTGTTTTGCTCCATTTCTTTTCCTGGCTGGTACTGGCAAGTGTGCAGTTTGTCCTTGCAGCCCCAGTGATTCTCATGGTTATGAGGACTCTTCTGCACAACTCTGTCCTTCCCTGCCCTGGAGACTTCCTTGTCCCAGTGTCCCCTGGGCTGGAGGGGAGAAGCACACACAGCTGGAGCCCCAGGAGTTAGTCAAACATGCAGCCAAAGCTGAACTCGGTGCTGGAGACGAGCCAGGTGAGGGCACCAGAGCTCCTCAAGGGAAAGGGGAAGGATGCCATGGAGTTCAAGACTCCAACTCCCAGCACAACATGGGGTGAAGGTGCAAGCTCCCAGCCTCCTTTGGGATGATGGACTCCAGCACCCAGCCTGCCATGGGGTGAAGGACTCAACTGCAACTGCAGACTCATAAGAGTGGTTTGGGTTGCAAGGGACCTTAAAGATCTTCCAGTTCCAGCCCCCTGCCAATGGCAGGGACACCTCTCGCTGGACCAGGCTGCTCAAAGCCCCATCCAGCCTGGGTTGAACACCTCCAGGGATGGGGCAGCCAAAACTTCTCTGAGCAACCTGGCTCAGGGCCTCCCCAACCTCACCATGAAGAATTTCTTCCTAATATCTAATCTAAATCTTCCCCCTTCCCATTTCAAGCCATTTCCCCTCATCCTATCACTCCATGGCCTTGGAAAACGTCCCTCTCCATCTCTGCCATAGCCCCTTCAGGCACTGCAAGGCTGCTCTAAGTTCTCCTCAGTCTTCTCTTCTCCAGGTCGAACAATCCCAGCTCTCTCAGCCTGTCCTAATAGGGGAGATGCTCCAGACCTCTGATGATCTTCGTGGCCTCTTCTGGACCTCCTCCAAGACTTCCATATCCTTCTTCCATATCTTTTTTTATGTTAGGCGGTTATTAACTTTTTAGTGTTTCAATGACTTTTCCTCCTTTTACTTATCTAAAATAAAATGACATCTTGTTCATTTTTTCACCCAACACTATATTCAGGTATTATTTTATATCATCTGTCTTCCATAACTGCCATTTTAGCAAATCTACTAAATAATGAATAACTACTTCCACTTGACATCAGCAATGAGTTTCTAATGCTTCTGAAGTGAATGTTCAGCTCTCCACAAAACACTCTACTACTGCAGAAACTCATTCCTGATTTCCCTTGTTCATTCTGCACGATTTGGAATCATAGAATCATAGAATCGCCAGGTTGGAAGAGACCCACTGGCTCATCGAGTCCAACCATTCGTATCAAACACTAAACCATGTCCCTCAGCACCTCATCCACCCGCATCTTAAATCACTCCAGGGAAGGTGAATCAATTCCCTCCCTGGGCAGCCTCTGCCAGTGCCCAATGACCCTTTCCATGAGAATTTTTTCCTGATGTCCAGCCTGAACCACCCCTGGCAGAGCTTGAGGTCATTCCCTCTCGTCCTGTCCCCTGTCACTTGGGAGAAGAGCCCAGCTCCCTCCTCTCCACAACCTCCTCTCAGTAGTTGGAGAGAGCAATGAGGTCTCCCCTCAGCCTCCTCTTCTCCAGGCTAAACACCCCCAGCTCTCTCAGCCGCTCCTCAGAAGGCCTGTTCTCCAGCCCCCTCTCCAGCTTCGTTGCTCTTCTCTGGACTCGCTCCAGAGCCTCAACATCCTTCTTGTGGGGAGGCGAGAAGCCTCATGGCCCTTGCTGCTGGTTCATTCTTTCGGTAAGCTGGTGTCTTGTTTTACATCTCAAGCTCACTCGTTACGGTACAGATCATTAATCTCTACATGAATCTTGTGATGGAAAGAAGTAAGAAGGAAGGATATCCAGCAGTTCATGCCTTTGATATTTTATTCCATTGCAAACTAAGTTCTTGGGGCTGCGCAGCAGGGAAGAGATGGACCAGAGGTGTGGATCTCTTCAAGCAGGATGTTGTCTGAGTCCCTGTCTACCGGAATCACCATCTGACTCTTGCGGTGAGTCAAACTGGCTTTTTGTTTGGAATTGGATGTCCCAATTCTGTCCCAAAAACCACTCCCTGTGTCCCCAGATCCACCTTTTCTGTCATAAACCCACACCCTGTGCCCCCAAATTCACCTTTTCTGTCTTAAACCCACTCCCTGTGCCCCCAAATTCACCTTTTCTGTCTTAAACCCACTCCCTGTGCCCCCAAATCCACCTTTTCTGCACAAAAATCCATTATTTGTCCCCCCAAATCAACCTTTTCTGTACCCAAACCCACCTCCTGCGCACCCAAATCCAACTTTTGTGCCCCAAAATCCACTTTTTGTGCCCTAAACTCTACTCCCTGTGCCCCAAAATCAATATTTTTGCCCCAAAATCCACTTTTCACCCAAATCTAACTTTTTCTGCCCCAAAATCCACTCTTTGTGCCACTGAATCTACATTTTGTGCCCCAAAATTCACCTTATCTGCCCCAAAATCCACCCTCTGCCCCCAAATCCACCTTTACTGCCTCAAAATCCATCTTTTCTTCCACAAAACCTATGCCCTGTGACTCAAAATCCAACTTTTCTGACACAAAATCCATCTTTTCTGCACAAAAATCCACTAATTGTACCCCAAAATCCACATTTTGTGTCACAAAACCCACCTCCTGCCACCCAAATCCACCTTTTCTGCCTCAAAATCCACCTTTTGTGCCACTAAATCTACCTTTTCTGCCCCAAAGCCAATCCACTTTTCCCCAAAATCCACCTTTAATGCACCAAAATCCACCTTTCCTTCCCTCAAACCAAAACCCTGCAGCTCGAAATCCACCTTTTCTGCCCCAAAACCTACCACCTGCACCCTGAAATCCACCTTTTCTGCCCCTAAATTCACCTTTTATGCACCCAAATCCACCCTGTGACCAAAAATACAACTTCTGTGCACCAAAATCCACTTTTTCTATCCCCAAATCCACCTTTTGTTCCCCAAACCCCACCCTGTGCCCCAAATCCACCTTTTCAGCCCCATAATCCACATTTTCTGCACCCTAAAATCTACATTTCCTGTCCCAAAATCCACCTTTTCTGACCCAAAATCCAATTTTGTGCCCCAAACCCCACCCCTGCACCCCAAAATCTACATTTCGTGCCCCAATACCTACCCCTGTGCCCCAAAACCCACTTGCTGTGCCCCAAAATCTACCCCCTCTGCTCCCACATCCACATTCTTGGTCCAAAATTCCACCTTTTCTGCGACAAAATCCAGGTTTCTACCCTAACCCCCACCTCCTGCACCTCAAAATCCACATTTTCTGTCCCAAAATCCAGGTTTTGTGCCCCCTAAATCTAACTTTTGTTCCCCAAAACCCACCACTTAAGCCCTACATCCACCTTTTCTGCCCCAAAATCCACATTTTCTGCCCCAAAATGAAGACCCTATGACTCAAAATCCACCTCTTCTGCCCAAAATCCACGTTCTGTTCCCCGAAATCCAATTTTTCTGCCCCCAAATCCAGATTTGCTACCCCAAAACCAAGCCCCTACGACTCAAATCCACCTTTTCTGTCCCAAAATCTACCTTATCTGCCCCAAAATTCACTCTGTGACTCAAATTCCACTTCTTCTGACCCAAAATCTATCTTTCCTGCGCAAAAATGCACTAATTGTGCCCCCAAATCCACAATTTGTTCCCCAAACCCCATTCTCTGCACCCCCAAATCCAACTTTTGTGCCCCAAAATCCACCTTTTGTGCCCTAAATCCCACTCCCTGTGCCTCAAAGTCAACATTTTTGCCCCAAAATCTACATATTCTGCCCTAAAACCCACCTTTTGTTCCCCAAACCCCACCCCTTATTCCCCAAAATCCACCTTTAATGCACCAAAATCCAGATTTTCTTCCCTCAAACCAACACCCTGTGACTCAAAATCCACCTTTTCTGCCCCAAATCCACATTCTGTGCCCCAAAATCCCCTTTGTGTGCCCGCAAATCCATCTTTTCTACCAAAATTTCCACCTTTTTTGCCCTAAAATCCACCTTTCTGTCCCAAAACACACTCCCTGTGCCCCAAAATCCACAATTTCTGCCCCAGAATCCCCTTTTGTGCCTCAAGACCCACCTTTTGTGCTCCCAATTCCATATTCTCTGTCTCCCAAATCCACCTTTTCTGCCCCAAAACCCACATTTTCTGTCCCAAAGCCCACTCCCTGTGCCCCAAAATCCACTTTTGTGCCCCCAGATCCACCTTTTCTGCCCTGAAATAAAACCTTTCTGGCCCTAAATCTACATTTTGTGCCCCAAACACCACCCCTTACATCTTAAAATCCACCTTCTCTGCCCCAAAATCCAGGTTTTGTGCCCCAAAACACACCCCCTGCACCTCAAAATCCACATTTCCTGCCCCTAAAGCAACAACCTGGGACTCAAAATCCACCTTTTCTGCAACAAAATCCACCCTGTGCCCCAAAATCCACCTTTTCTGTCCCAAACCCACTCCCTCTGTCCTCAAATCCACCTTTTCTGCACAAAAATCCATTATTTGTGCCCCCAAATCCATTTTGTGCCCCAAACCCACACTCTTCACCCCAAAATCCACCTTTTGTGCCCACAAAACCATTCCCTGTGCCTCAAAATCAACATTTTTGCCCCAAAATCCACATTTGGGGCACAAAAATCCACCTTTTGTTCCCCGAAATCCAATTTTTCTACCCCCAAATCCACCATATATGCCCCCAAATCATCCTTTTCTGCCCCAAAACCAACCCACTGCTCCTCAAAATTCACCTTTTCTGTCCCAAAATCCACATTTTCTGCCCCAAAATTCATGTTTTGTGTCCCAAAACAAACCCCTTCACCCCAAATCCACCTTTTGTGGCCCCAAACTCCCTTTTGTGCCCCCCAAATCCACCTTTTGGCCCTAAATCTCCCTTTTCTGCCCCCAAAATCCAACTTTTGTGGCCCAAATCTCACCCCCTGCACCCCAAATCCACCTTTTGTGCCTCAAAGTCCACCTTTTATGATCCAAAATCCAATATTTGTGCCCCAAACCCCACCCTCTGCACCTCAAATCCACCTTTTGTGCCTCAAAATCCACCTTTTATGCTCCCAAATCCAATATTTGTGCCCCCAAATCCACTTTTTCTGCCCCAAACCCCATCCCTCTGCCCCCAAATCCAACTTTTATGCCCCAAACCCCATCCCTGTGCCCCCAAATCCACCTTTTGGTCCCCAAAACCCTCCACTTAAGCCCCAAAATCCACCTTTTATGACCCAAAATCCACATTTTATGCCCCAAAACTAACACCTTGCAACTCAAAATCCACCATTTCTGCCCAAAATCCACATTCTGTTCCCCCAAATCCAATTTTTCTGCCCCCAAATCCAGATTTTCTACCCCAAAACCAAGCCCCTAGGACTCAAATCCACCTTTTCTGTCCCAACATCTACCTTATCTGCCCCAAAAACCACTCTGTGACTCAAAATCCACCTTCTCTTCCCCAAAATCCAGGGTTTCTGCCACAAATCCACACCATGTGCCCAAAAATCCACCTTTTCTGCCCCAAAATCCACATTTTCAGCCCCATAATTTACCACCTGCACTCCAAAATCTACATTTCTTCTCCCAAAATCCACCTTTTCTGACCCAAAAACCAAATTTTCAGCCCCAGAATCTGCCTTTCGTGCCACAAATCCCACCTTTCTGCCCTAAAATCCAACCCTTATGCCCCAAAATCCAACTTTTGTGCTTAAAAACCCACTCCTTATGCCCCTAAATCCATCTTTTATGGACCAAAATCCATCCTGTGCCCCCAAATTCAACTTTTCTGCTACAAATTCAAAGGCCCCTAAATCAACCTTTTGTGACCCAAAATCTACCTTTAGAGACTCAAAATCCTCCTTTGGTGCCCCAAAACACACACCCTGCGCTCCAAAATCAACCTTTTACAGGTTCTGTGTGCCAAAAACATACGCCCTCCACCTCCAAACCCACCTTTTGTGCCCCCAAAGCCACCTTTTCTGTCCCAAACCCCACCCCTGCACCCCCAAAAACACCTTTTCTGCCCTAAAACCTAAATTTTGTGCCCCCAAATCAACACAATCAGCCACAAAATCTACATCTCTTGTTCCAAAATGAAACTTTCTGCCACCAAATTCACCTTTTTTCCACCAATCCAACTTTTGTGCCCCGAAATCAACATTTTGTGCCACAAAACCCACATTTCTTCTCCTAAAATCCAAGTTTGTGCTCCCAAAACTTCCTTTTCTTCCCAAAATCCACCTTTTGTGCCCCTAAATCCACATTTTCTGCCTCAAAATCCACTTTTTCTACCCCCAAATCCACTATATACGCCCCCAAATCAACCTTTGCTACCCCAAACCCAGCCACCTGCACCTCAAATTTCACCTTTTCTGCCCGAAAATCCAAGTTTTGTACCCAAAAATCCACTTATTTTTGCCCCAAAATCCACGTTCTGCCACAAAATCCACGTTTTCTGTCTCAAAATCGAGGGTTTGTGCCCCAAAATCCAATTTCTGTGCCCCAAACTCCCTTTTGTGCCGCCAAATCCACCTTTTGTGCCACAAAATTCAACTTTTCTGCCCCAAAATCCAATTTTGGTGCCCCAACTCCTTTTTGTGCCCCGAAATCCACCTTTTGTGACCCCAAAACCACCCCCCGAACCCCCAAAATCTACATTTCTTATCGAAAATCCATCTCCTCTGTCCCAAAATCCACTTTGTGCCCCAAATACCACCCCTGCGCCCTCAAATCCTCCTTTTCTGCACCAAAATCCAGATTTTCTAACCCAAAATCAACTCCCTGCGACTCAAAATCCACCTTTTGTGTCTCAAAATCCACCTTTTGTGCCTTAAACCCCACTTCTCGTGCCCCCAAATCCACTTTTCTGTCCCAAAATCCACCTTTTCTGCCCCAAATCCACTGTTTGTGCCCCGAAACCCACCCTTTGTGCCCCTCAAAACCCACCCCCTGCACCTCAAATCCACCTTTTCTGCCTCAAAATCCCGGGCTTAAACGGGTGCCAGGTAGATCTAAAGGGTTCCTGGCGCTCCTAGAAGGGTCCTGGAAGAACTTAAATGGGTGCCAGGTAGACCTAGAGGGTTCCTGGGATCCTAGAAGGGTCCTAGAAGGCCCCAAAGGGGTGCCAGGTAGCTCTAGATAGTTATAGGAGCTCCAGGGAGGGTCCTAGAAGGACCTAAAGAGGTCCCACATAGATCTAGAGGGTTCTTGGGGCTCCTACAAGGGTCCTAGGAGGCCATAAAAGGTGTCCCAGGAAGGTCTAGAGGGTTCCTGAGGCTCCTAGATGGGTCCTAGATGGCACTAAAATGGACCCAGGTACATCTAGAGGGTTCCTGGGCCTAATTGAAGGCCCTACGTGGGTCGCAGGTAGATCTAGAGGGTTCCTGGGGCTCCTAGAATGGTCCTAAAAGGCCCTAAATGGGTCTGAGGTAGATCTAGAGGTTTCCTGGGGCTCCTAGATGGGTCCTAGAAGGCCCTAACAGGGACCCAGATAGATCTAGAGGGTTCCTGGTGCTCCTACAAGGGTCCTAGAAGGCCCTAAATGGGTCCCAGGTAGATCTAGAGGGTTCCTGAGGCTCCTAGATGGGACATAGAAGCCCTTTTAAGGGGTCTCACGCAGGTCTAGGCGGTTCCTATGGATCCTATAATGGTCCTAGAAGGCCCTAAATGGGTCCCAGGAAGATCTGGAGAGTTCCAGGGGGTTCTAGAAGTGTCCTAGATGGCCCTAAGGGGGTCCCAGTTAGATCTTGAGGTCCTGGGGTTCCTACAAGTGTCCTAGGAGGCCCTAAAGTGGTCCCAGGTAGACCTAGAGGGTTCCTGAGGGTCCTAGAAGCCTCTAAAGGGGTTCCAGGTAGACCTAAAGGGTTCCTGGGGCTCATAGAATGGTCCTAGTAGGCCCTAAAGGGGTCCCAGGTAGATCTTGAGGGTTCCTGGGGATCGTAGAAACATCCTAGAAGGCCCTAAAGGGGTCTCAGGAAGATCTAGAGGGTTCCTGGGCCTCATAGAAGGTTCCTAGAAGCCCCAAAGGGTCCCATATAGATCTAGAGGGTTCCTGTTACTCCTAGAAGGGTCTTGGGGAAGGTCTAGAGGGTTCTTGGGGTTCCTAGATGGGTCCTAGATGGCCCTAAAATGGACCCAGGTAGGTCTAGAGGGTTCCTAGAGCTTCATATAGTGTCCTAGAAGGCCCTAAAATGGTCCCAGGTAGATCTAGAGGGTTCCTGGGGCACCTATAATGGTTCTAGAAGGCCCTAAAGGAGTCCCAGGTCGATCTAGAAGGTTCCTGGGCCTCCTAGATGGGTCCTAGAAGGCCCTAAAGGGGGTTCCAGGTAGATCTAGAGAGTACCTGGAGCTCAATGTAGGGTCCTAGATAGCCCTAAATGGGTTCCAAGTAGATCTAGAAGGTTCTTGGAGTTCCTAGAAGGCCCTAAGTGGGTCCCAGGTAGATTTAGAGAATGCCTGGAGTTCCAGGTAGGGTTCTAGGAAGCCCTAAGAGGGACCCAGGAAGGTCTAGCGCATTCCTGGGGCCCCTATAATGGTGCTAAAAGGCCCTAAAGGGGTCCCAAGTAGACCTAGAGGGTTCCTGGTGCTCCTAGAAGGGTCCTACAAGGCCCTAAAAGGGTCCCAGGTAGATCTAGAGGGTTGCTGGCGCTCCTAGAAGGGTCCTAGAAGGCCGGAAAGGATTCCCACATAGAGCTTGATAGTTCCAGGAGGTCCTAGATAGGACCTGGAAGGCCCTAAGGGGGTCCCAGGTAGATCTAGAGGGTTCTTAGAGCTCCAGGTAGTGTCCTTGAAGGCCCCAATCAGGTCCCAGACTGCTCTACAGGGTTACCAGGGCTCCGAGAAAGGTCCTAGAAGGCCCTAAGGCATCCCAGGTAGATCTAGAGGGTTCCTGGAGCTCCAGGTTGGTTCCTAGAAGGCCCTAAAGAGGTCCCCGGTAGACCTAGAGTGTTGCTTGGGCTCGTAGAAGGGTCCTAGAAGGCCCTAAAGAGCTTCCAAGTAAATCTAGAGGGTTCCTGGTGCTCCTAGAAGGCCCTAAAGGGGTCCCAGGTAGATCTAGATAGTTCCAGGCAGTACTAGAATGTTCCTACAAGTCCCTAAAGGGGTCCCGCGTAGATCTAGAGGCTTCCTGGTCCTCTTAGAAGGGTCCTAGAAGGCCCTAAACGGGTCCCAGGTAGTTCTAGATGGTTCTTGGAGCTCCTAGAATGGTCCTAGAAGGCCCTAAAATGGTCCCAGGTAGATCTAGAGGGTTCCTGGGGCTCCTACATAGGTCCTAGAAGGACCTAAATGGGTCCCATGTAGATCTAGAGGGTTCCTGGAGCACCTAGAATGGTTTTAGAAGGCCTTAAGGGGGTTCCAAGTACATCTAGAGGGTTCCTGGAGCTCCTGCAAAGCCCTAAGTTGTCCCTGGTAGATCTAGTAAGTACCTAAAGCTCCAGGTAGCGTCCTAGAATTCCCATGTAGATCTAGAGGGTTCCTGGAGCTCCAGGTAGGGTCCTAGAAGGCCCTAAAGGGGTCCCAGGTAGATCTAGAGGGTTACCGGGGCTCCTAGAAGGGTCCTAGATCATAAGCCGCGTCTCAGGTAGATCTAGAGGGTTCCTGGGTCTCCTGGAAGGGTACTAGAGAAAGCCCTGAAGGGGTCCTAGGTAGATCTAGAGGGTTCCTGGGGCTCCTAGAAAAGTCCTAAAAGGCCCTAAATGGGTCCCAGGTAGATCTAGAGGGTTCCTAGGTCTCATAGATGGATCCTAGAAGGACCTAAAATGGACCGAGGTAGATCTATAAGGTTCCTGGGGCTCATAGAAGGGTCCTAGAAGGTCCTAAACGAGTCCCAGTTAGATCTAGAGTTTCCTGAGGGTCCTAGAATGGACCTAGAAGCCCCTTAAAAGGTTTCAGGTTTGTCTAGAGGATTCCTGGGGCTCCTAGATGGCTCCTAGAAAGAACCTTATATGGACCCCCGGTAGATCTAGAGTGTTCCTGGAGCTTCAGGTAGGGTCCTAGAAGGCCCTAAAGGGGTGCCACGTAGATCTAGAGGGTTCCTGGGGCTCTTAGAAGGCCCTAAAGGGACCCAGGTAGATCAGAGAGGTCCTGGAGCTCCAGGTAGGGTCCTAGAAGGCCCTAAACGGGTCCCAGGTAGATCTAGAGGGTTCCTCTGGCTCCTAGAAGGTTCCTAGAAGGCCCTAAAGGAGTCTCAGGTAGATCTAGAGGTTTCCTGGGACTCCTAGAATGGTCCACGAAGGCCCTAAATGGGTTCCTGCTGAATTTAGAGGGTTTTTAGTGATCCTAGAATGATCTTAGAAGACCCTAAGTGTTTCCCAGGAGGCTCTGCATGGTTCCTTGGGCTTCTAGAAGGCCCTAAAGTGGCTCTAGAGGATATGAGGATATACGAGATTGACCTCAAGCGAAGATCAGCTCCAAGAGGATCTGAAACCCTCCGCATGTTGTCTTCTCTTCTTCTATGACTTCTTCCACCTCTTCTTGAATTAATTAATGGGACGAGTCTTGAGGGCTAGATGGAAACGAGGGAAGCGACACGGTCTCCTTGCTCTTCTTCGCTAATCACAGTCCCACCAAACATCTCAGATGCTTTGGGGGCTTCTAGAAGTTTCTCCTTGATGGTCCCAGCATGAAGCTCCGCCTGGAAACTTCAGAACTTCTCTGTAGTTGTGGGAAGAGAATTATTGGAAGGTGAAGCTCAGTCCTCTTGGAGACTCCCAGGACACCCCTAAGGAACCCCAGGAGCCCTCTAGGACCCCCAGGAGCCCTCTAGGATCCCCACAACTCCCTCAAAGACCCCCAGGACCACCCATAGCCTTCCAGGATCCCTCTAGGACCCCCAGAACTCCAAAAGCCCCCCAGGATCCATCTAGGACTCCCAGAACCCCTTAGAGCCCCCCAGGATCTACCTAGGACCCCCAAAATACCCCCCCAGCCCCCCAGGACTACTCTAGGACCCCCAGGATCCACCTAGGACCCCCAGAATCCTCCTCAAAGGCCCCCAGGACCCCTCTTGGATCCCCAGAACCCCTCAAAGCCCCCCAGGACCCTCTAGGGCCCCAGAATCTTCCCAAAACACCCCTAGGACCCCACTGCTTGTGTCTAAATCTCTGGCCCCATTTTTGGGTTGTCTTTACCTGTTTTGGGAGTGTCTGGTCCCATCTTCGGGATCCCTGTTAATCTGGGGGGGGCACTGAGCCCAAATTTGGGAGTCCTCAAGCTTCTTTGGGGTCTCTGTGTCCATTTTGGGGGCTCTGGGCTCGGTTTTGTGGTCCCTGAGCCCATTTTGGGGGTCTCTGCTCCTATTATTGTGTCTCTGACCCCCCAGGAACTCCAAAACCCACCCCAGCCCACCCCAAACCCCCAAGGAACCCCAAAAGCTCCACCTCAGCCCCCCAAATCCCCAAGGAACCCCAAAAGCTCCAAATGAGCACCCCACAACCATGAGGGGACCCCAAAAACCACACCAGCCCCCCCCAAAACCCCCTCAGTCACTGGGTTCAGGGAGTCACCAAGATTTAGGGGAGACTCCGAAGGTTTAGGGGGGACCCCAAGCATCAGGCTGGGAGAAGCTTAATGGGATCCAAGGGATTTAATGGGAGTTCTCAGGGGTTTGGGGACTCAAGGGGGAATTTTGGGGTGCATGGAGTGGATTTGGGGGTGCAGAGACCGGATTATGGGGTTCAGGATTGGGGTTTTAGTGTTCCGGGGGGATTATGGGGATTCAAGGTCAGGATTTGGGGGTCTGGGGTTGGGATTTTGGGGTGCAAACGGTGGATTTGAGGGTTCAGGGTGGATTTGGGGGTTTGGGGCTGGGATTTTGGGGTACAAAAGGAGGATTTTGGAGTTTCAGGGTTAGTGTTTGGTGTCCTGGGTTGGAATTTTGGCGTGTAAAATGTGGATTTGGGGGTTCATGGGGTTGATTCTGGGGCACAAAAGGTGGATCTGAGGGTTCAGGGTCAGGATTTGAGGGTTCAGGTTGGATTTGGAGGTTCAGGATTAGGATTTTGAGGCACAAATGTCGGATTTGGGGGTTTAGGGGTTAGATTTTGGGGCACAAAAGGTGGATTTGGGGCTTCAGGGTTGGCGTTGGGGGCCTCGGGTTGGTATTTTGGGGCTGAAATGATGGGGTTTGGTGTTCAGAGTTTGGAACTGGGGGTTCAGAATTATGATTTTGGGGTTCAAGGTGGATTTGGAGGTTTAGGGAGCAGATTTTGGGGCACAAAAGGTGGATTTTGGGTTTCAGGGTTGGCACTGGGGGTCCAGGGTTGGGATTTTGGGGCCGAAAAGATGTTTTTTGGGGTCCAGGTTGGGAATTGGGGGTTTAGGGGGTGGATTTGGGTGTTCAAGGTGGGTTTTGGGGGCAGATTTGGGGGTTCAGGGTCAGGATTTGGGTGCTCAGGGTGTAGATTTTGGGTTTCAGGGTTGGCGTTGGGAGTCCAGGGTTGGGATTTTGGGGCTGAAAAAACGTTTTTTGTGGTTCAGGTTGGGAATTAGGGGTGCCGGGGGTGGATTTGAGGGGTTCAGGGTGGGTTTGGGGACGTGGGGGATGGATTTGGGGGGTTCAGGTTAGGTTTTGGGGTCTCACCCACGATGGCATGGGGGCTGCGTCTGGCGGTGCTGAAGGCACTACACAGATCAGTATAGACCAGTACAGACCACTATGGACCAGTATGGACCAATATATAGGCCAGTACAGACCACTATGGACCAGTATGGACCACTATATAGGCCAGTACAGACAACTACGGGCCAGTACAAACCACTACGGACCAGTATGGACCACTATACAGACCAGTATAGTCCACTACAGACTAGTATGGATCACTATATAGTCCAGTAGAGACCACTACAGACCAGTATGCACCACTATATAGACCAGTACAGGTCACCATGGACTAGTACAGACCAGTACAGATCACTACAGATGAGTACAGCCCAGTACAGATCACTACAGAACAGTATGGACCACGCTATAGACCAGTATGGACCACTATATAGTGCAGTACAGGTCACTATGGACCAGTACAGAACAGTACAGAACAGTACAAACCAGTACAGACCACTACGGACCAGTATGGACCACCATATAGACCAGTATGGAGCACTATATAGATCAGTACAGGTCGCTATGGACCAGTACGGACCAGTACGGACCACCATATAGGCTAGTACAGGCCAGTAGGGACCACTATATAGACCAGTACGGGCCACACCAGACCAGTGTGGACCAGCATAAACCAGTACAAACCACTATGGACCAGTATAGACTACAATAAACCACTAAAGGCAACTGTGGATGAGTATGGACCAGTCCCACCCAGTGCCCTCCAGTCCCTCCCAGTGCTCCCCAGTCTCTCCCAATGTCTCCCAGTTCCCCGTCCAGTACCCTCCAGTCCCTTCCAGTACTCCCAGTGTCTCCCAGTTCACCCTCCCAATGCTCCCAGTACTCCCAGAGTCTCTCAGTTCCCCTCTCAGTGCTCCCCGAGCCCCTCCAGTCCCTCCCAATACTCCCTGTGTTTCCCAGTTCCCCATCCCAGTGCTCCCAATACTCCCAGTGCCTCCCAGTTCACTCTCTCAGTGCTCTCAGTTCCCCCTCCAGTCCCTCCCAGTGCCCTCCAGTCCCTCCCAGTCCCTCCCAGTGTCTACCAGTTCCCTCTCCCAGTCCCTCCCAGTGTCTCCCAGTTCCCTCTCCCAGTGCCTCCCACTCCCTCCTAACCTTCTCCCAGTGTGTCCAAGTGTGTCCCAGTGTGTCCCAGTGCTCCCAGTAGCTCACGCCGAGCGCCTGTTGAGCCGCGTCTCCCTCATGGCGAAGACGTGGCTGGTGCCTTTGCCGCTGGTGGCGCTCAGGAAGGCCGAGTCGGGGCTGAACACCAGGCTGCTCCCAGTATGGACCAGTATGGACCACTATAGACCAGTTCCCTCCCCCAGGCCCCTCGCAGTGACCCTAAATGCTCATTAGTCCATCCCAGTGCTCCCCAGTTCCTCCTTGGTACCTCCCAGTGCGTCTCAGTCCATCCCAGTGACTCCCAGTGCTCCCCAGTCCATCCTAGTGCCTCCCAGTCCCCTCCCAGTACCTCCCAGTCCCCTCCCAGTACCTCCCAATCCTCCCCAGTCCATCATATTCCACTCCCAATGCCTCCAGTGCCTCCCAGTCCCCTCCCAGTGCAAACCAGAGCCTCCCAATGCTCCTTAGTGTCCTCCTAGTGCCTCCCAGTCCATCCCAGTGCCTCCCAGTGCCCTCCCAGTAACTCCCAATACTCCCTAATCCATCATATTCCACTCCCAGTGCCCTCCCAGTGCCTCCCAGTGCTCCTCAGTCCCCTTCCAGTGCCCACCCAGACACTCCCAGTCCATACCAGTGCACTCCAAGTCCCTCCCAGTCCTCTCCCAGCGCCCCTCCAGTGCCTCCTAACGCTCCCCAGTCCCTCCCAGTCCCCTCCCAGTGCAAACCAGTATATCCTAGTCCTTCCCAGTACAACCTTGTCCCCACTCAGTGCTCCCCAGTCCGTCATATTCCACTCTCAGTGCCTCCCAGTGCCCTCCCACTCCCCTCCCAGTGCCTCCTAGTCCTTCCCAATCCCCTCCCAGTGCCCCCCAGTGCCTTCCAGTCCTTCCCAGTCCTCTCCTAGTGTCCCCCACTGCCTTCCAGTCCTTCCAAGTCCCCTCCCAGTCCCTCCCAGTGCCTCCTAATGTTCCCCAGTCCATCATATTCCACTCCCAATGCCCTCCCAGTACCCTCCAAGTGCCTTCTCAGAACCACCTAATGCTCCCCAGTCCATCCCAGTCCCCTCCCAGTGCCTCCCAGCGCCTCCCAGCGCCTTGTACCAGTAGAGGGTGGTGGGGTCTGTGCCCCGTCGCAGCTCGAGCACCCTCGCTCAGCTCTGGGTGCAGAAGAGGCGGACGAGGGTCCCTCAGCACGAGGCCGAAGCCACCAGCGCGCCTGGCGAGGACAGAGCCAGGCAGCCACCGCACTCTGGTGCACGCTGATGGTCACCAGGGCCACCAACGTCCCCACCTGCACCGAGCCCAGGGCCTGAAACCAGTACAGACCAGTAAGAACCAGTAACAAGCAGGTTAAGACCCTACGGGCCTGCCTGCACCCAACCCAGGTGCTGGAAAACCACTAAAAGCCAATAAATAACACTAAAAACCAGTAACAGCCACTGACATCCTTGCCTGCGCCGAGCCCAGGGTCTGAAACCAGTACAGACCAGTAAGAACCAGTAATGAACAAGAACAGACACCCATGGGCCCACCTGCACCCAACCCAGGGGCTGGAAAAGCACTAAAAGCCAATAAAAAACACTAAAAACCACTAAAAAACAGTAACAGCCACCGACGTCCCTACCTGTGCCGAGCCCAGGGCGTCAAACCAGTACAGACCAGTAAGAACCAGTAAGAGCTGCGAACAGACACCCACGGATTCACCTGCACTGAGCCCAGGGCCTTAAAACCAGTAAGAACCAGTAAAACTAGTAAGAACCAGTAACGATCAGTAATAGCCACCCACGGCCCCGCCTGCGCCCAGCCCAGGGCCTAAAAAAGCACTAAAAACCACTAAAAACCAGTAAGAACCAGTAAGGACCAGTAACAGCCACCCACAGCACCACATGCGCCAAGCCCAGGGCCTGGAAAACCACTAAAAATACTAAAACCCAGTAAGAACCAGTAAAACCAGTAAGAACCAGTAACAGACACGCACGGGCCTGCCTGCACCGACTCCAGGGCCTGGAAAACCACTAAAAAACCCTAAAACCCACTAAAAACCAGTAACAGCCACCCACGGCCTTGTCTGCGCCCAGCTCAGGGCCTGAAACCAGTAACGACCAGTAAGAACCAGTAACAGCCAGAAGCAGACACCCACGGGCCCACCTGCACCGAGCCCAGGGCCTGGAAAACCAGTAACAACCAGTAACAACCAGTAGCAACCACCCACAGCCCCGCCTGCACCAAGCTCAGGGCCTAAAAAACCACTAAAAACCAGTAACAACCAGTAACAGCCACTCACAGCCCCGCCTGCACTGAGCCCAGGGCCTGGAAAACCAGGAAAAAACAGTAACAACTAGTAACACCCTGTTCCCCTCCAGTCCCTTCCAGTCCTTCCCAGTGCTCCCCAGTCCCTCCCAGTATCCCCCAGTCCCACTCACCACTAACTGGAGGCTCCCACACTTGTGTCCCTGGAAAACCAATAAGGCCTTCTCCAGACTGGGAATAATGATCGCAGATCCCTGAGGGAAGGAAGAACTGGGTCCCAGTCCCCTCCCAGTGCCTCCCAGTTCATCCCAGTTCCCCTTAAGCCCCTCCCAGTTCCCTCCCAATTCCCACTAGTTAATCCCAGTCCCCTCCAGTCCCGCCTAACCCCCTCCCAGTACCTCCCAGTCCCTCCTAGTGCCACCTAACTCTCTCCCAGTGCCTCCCAGTCCCATCCAGTGCCGCCTAACTCTCTCCCAGTGACTCCCAGTCCCTCCCAGTGCCACCTAACCCTCCCCAGTGCCTCCCAGTCCTTCCCAGTGCCACCTAATCCTTTCCCAGTGGCTCCCAGTCCCACCTAACCCCCTCCCAGTGCCTCCCAGTCCCATCCAGTGCCTCCCAGTCCCCCCGAGTGCCGCTTAACCCTCTCCCAGTGATTTCCAGTCCCCTCCAGTCCCCCCTAACCCTCTCCCAGTGCCGCCAAGTCCCACCTAACCATGTCCCAGTGCCTCCCAGTAAAACCTAACCCTCTCCCAGTGCCTCCCAGTCCCCCGCAGTGCCATCTAACCCTCTCCCAGTGCCTCCCAGTCCCACCTAACCCTCTTCCAGTGCCTCCCAGTCCACCCCAGTGCCGCTTAACCCTCTCCCAGTGCCTCCCAGTCCCCTCCAGTCCTGCCTAACCCTCCCCCAGTGCCTCCCAGTCCCCCTCAGTCCCTCCCAACCCTCTCCCAGTGCCTCCCAGTCCCCCCAGTGCCCCCAGTTGCCACCTTTGGGGTTGTCGCGGGTGTCGAACTCGAAGAGCTTGGTTGGGTTTTAGGGGAAGGAGAAGACATAGAGGTGGGTCTGCAGCACGACCACCAGCCTGGGGCACACAAACGGGGGGGGGGGGGGCTAGCTGTGCTTTGGGGAGCTCCCCCTCTCACACCCCTATTTTTGGGGTGATTCCAAGCACTTTTGGGGTCCCCCCTCACTTGTCGGGGCACATCTGCACAGCCAAGACAGGTTTGGGGAAGGTGAATTCCAGCACCAGCTTGTCCTTCCCTTCCCACGCATCGTCCCAAATCAACACTGTGATTAAAAAGTTGGGGGGCTATAATGGGGCACCCCAAGATTTTTTGGGGCCCCCTACCCCCTTTATTTTGAGGCTAACCTGACACATCAGGGAATTTGGGGTGACTCCCACCACCCATGATAGCCAAGTTTGGAGCGGTTCAGCATCTCCGCCAGCCCCACACTGCCCACCTGCTGTGCATCTGGGGGGGGACCGCAATATTTGAGCCCCCCCCAAAAGTTCAGGGTCCCCCCTTCAAGATTTAGTACACCCCAAACTCTAAGAACCCCCTGAAATCTCTCATCTCCCACCTCAAAATCCTTATTAGCCTGTAATGAGAAACTTGGGGGCCCCACGTTGCTTACCTACTCTGCGTCTGGAGGGGAACCCCAATATTTGAGGGCCCCCCAAAAATGTTTAGGGACCCACCTACAAGGTTTAGGGCCTCCCAAACTCTTAGGGTCCCCCTCCAACTCTAGGGAGCCCCCAAAACTAGGGACCCCCCAAATCTCTTGTCCTCCTTCCTAAAATCCTTATTAGCCTGGAAAGAGAGGTTTGGGGGCCCCAGGCTGCCTACCTGCTCCACATCCGGGGGGAAGCCCAATATTTGAGGGCCCCTCAGAAAACTGTAGGGTTCCCCCTTCAAGATTTAAGGCCCTCCAAACTCTTAGGGTCCCCCCAAATCTCTTGTCTCCCACCCCAAAATCCTTATTAGCCTGGAAAGAGAGATTTGGGGGCCCCACACTGCCCACCTCCTCCATGTCTGGGGGGGAACCACAACATTTGAGGGCCCTCCAAAAAATTTACAGTCCCTCCTTCAAGATTTAGGGCCCCCCAAACTCTTAGGATCCCCCAAACTCTAGGGACACCCCCAAACTTTAGGGACTCCCCAAATCTCTTGTTCCTCACTCTCAAACCCCCCTAAAAAAAAGTCAAACCACTCAAAACACCATCAGACCCCCCTCAAACACCCTCAGACCCCCGGAAAACACCCTCAGACACCACCAAAACACCTGAGAACCCCCCAAAACACCCTCAGAACCCCCAAATTGATGAGTTATACCCCAAAATCCTCCCACTCCCCTTCACCCGAGTGCACTTTCTCCATCAGGGGCTCCATGGTGAAGATCCACACCCCAGAATGCATCGCCACGCAGAAACAGCCTGGAAAGAGGGATTTGGGGGTGAATTAAGGGGATTTCAGGGCCCCCTTTGGGGGTTTTGGGGTCTGTTATGAGGGTTTTAGGGTCTATTATGAAGTTTTGGGAAGTTATTATTGGAGCTCGGGGGTCAATTATGGGGATTTGGAGTCAATTATTAGGGTTTTGAAATCAATTACAAGGGTTATGGGGACCATAATGGGGCTTTTGGGTTCCCCTTTGAGGGTTTTGGGGTCAATTATGAGGGTTTTAGGGTCTATTATGAAGATTTCTGAAGTTATTATGGAACTTGGGGTCAATTATGGGGGTTTGGGGATCATTGTGAGGTGTTTGGAGTCAATTATTAGGATTTTGAAATCAATTACAAGGGTTATGGGGACAATAATGGGGCCTTTGGCGTCCCCTTTGAGTGTTGCGGGGTCCCCATTGAGGGTTTTGGGGTTCATTATTAGGATTTGAGAAGCTACTATGTGAGCTTGCAGGTCAATTATGGGGAATTTGGGGATCATTATGAGGAATTATTAGGGTTTTGAAATCAATTACAAGTCTTATAGGGATCATAATGGGGCTTTTGGGTTCCCCTTTGAGGGCTTTGGGGTCAATTTTAGAGGGTTTTGCGGTCAATTATGAGGGTTCTGAGGATCATTATGGGGCTTTTGGGGTCAAATATGAGGAGTTTGGGGGTCATTATGGGGAATGGGGGGAATTTCAGGGCTTTGGGGGTTCCCTTTGAGGTTTTTAGAATCTTTTACAGGTGTTTTTTGAGCCATTATGTGGATTTTGGGGTCCATTATAAAGTTTTCAGAATCAATTATGGAGTTTGGGGGGGCACTATGGGGGGCTTGGGGGTCATTTTGAGGGTTTCGGGTTCCCTTTGAGAGTTTTGGGGTTTTTATCAGGATTTTGGAGGCAATTATAGGGGCTTTATAGTCGATTACAAGGGTTTTGGGGTCCAGTATGAGAAGTTTGGATGTAGATATGGGGGTTTGGGGGTCATTTATGAGGGTTTTGGTGTCAATGATGGTGGGTTTGGGGTGGATTATGGGGGTTTTTGGGTCCCCCTAGACATTTGGGGGTCAATTATGAGCATTTTAGGGTGCATGATGGAGGCTTTGGGTTCAATTATGAGAGTTTTGGAGTCCCTTTTGAGACCTTTTGGGGGATTCTGGGGATTTTAAGGTCCCCTTTTGTTGGTTTTTGAGCCAACTTGGGGGGGTTTGGGGTCAATTTTGGTGGTTTTGGGGCCCCTTTGAGGGGTTTGGGTCAATTCTGAGGCCCCCTCTAGGGTTTTGGGGTCAGTTCTGGGGAGTTTGGTGTCCTCCCCAGATGTTTTGAGTTTTCTTTTGAGGGTTTTTCAGTTATTTCTGGGAGCTTGTGGACCCCTGTGAGGGTTTTCAGGGTCAATTCTGGGGTTTTTGGGGCCCCTTGCAGGATTTGGGGGGTCAATTCTGGGGTTTGGGGCTCCTTTGAGAATTCTGGGGACTATTCTGGGGAGTTTGGTGTCCCCCCGGCATGTTTTGATTTCTCTTTTGAGAGATTTTCAGTTAATTCTGGGAGGTTGGGGACACCTTTGAGGATTTTTGGGGTCAATTCTGGTGAGTTTCAGGTCCCCTCTGCAGGTTTTGGGTCCCCTCTGTGGCTCTTGGGGTCAATTCTGGGGGCTTGGGGGGCCGTTTGAGGCTTTTGGGGTCAATTCTGGAGTTTTGAAGGCCCTTGTGTGGGGTTTTGGGTCAATTCTAGCGGGTTTTGGGGCTCCTTTGAGGATTTGGGGGATCAATTCTGGGGGGGTTTGGGTCCTCTCTGTGGGTTTTGGAGCCCCTTTGAGGATTTTGTGAGTCAATTCTGGGGGCTTGGGGGCCCCTTTGAGGCTTTCTTCAGTCAATTCTGGAGTTTGGAGGCCCCTGTGTGGGGTTTTGGGTCAATTCTAGCTGGTTTTGGGGCCCCTTTCAGGATTTTGGGGTCCATTTTGTGGGTTTCAGGGCACCTTTGGAGGGTTTTGGGTCAATCCTGGGGGTCTGAGGGTCAATTCTGGGTGGTTTTGCCCCCCCCGCTTTGCAGGTTTTGGGTCCCCTTTAAGGGTTTTGAGGTCAGTCCGGAGGGGTTTTGGGTCCATTCTGGGTGTTTTGGGGGTCCCTCCCCCACTTATTCTGGTTCAATATCCTGGTTGAATCGGATGCTGTTGATGCTCCGGGTTTGCACCATGGTTTACTGGAGCCCCTGCTGGTGGAACAGGAGGTGAAGGGGGAGCTCCTCTGACACCCTAAATCCCTCGTTTTCCCCAAAAAACCCTCCGGTACCAGCTGTCAACACCGGCTCCCTGCTCAAAACCATCGAGTCCCCTCAGGAGCCAGTGGATAGAGCGGTACTTCCGGTCACGTGACAGACAAGCCTGTATGGGTGGTGTTGCTGATACCTCCATCTTTGAAGTGGGCACCATAGGAACCGATAATAGTCGCCATCTTGGAAGCGGGCCGCGTCGGGCACGGTTGCCTAGCAACGCGCCATCTTGGAAGTGGGCAACACATTTGGCATTAAAGGGGGCGCCCCCCTCCCTCGCTTTTTACCGCAGAAACAGGGATTTTATCTCACGGAAAAGAGGTTTTTACACATCAGGGAAGTGATTTTCTCTCAAAAAAGGAGATTTTACGTCAAGGATAGTCCATTTTACCTCACCAAAAAGATTTTTTGCCTTCAGAAACAGGGTTTTTCACATCACAGGGGTGATTTTTTACCTCAGCGTGGGCCTTTTTCCTCAAAACAGAGGTTTTACCTCAATAACAATAGATCTTACCTCACAGAAAATATTTTCTTACCTCAGGAAAAGGATTTTTTTCACATGATACACATGATTCTTCCTCTCAGGGAGGAGATTTTCTCTCAAAAAGGGAGATTTTTATCTCAGGAATGGTAACTGTACCTCACGGAAAAGATTTTTCACCTCGGGAAGAGTTTTTCACATCAAGGAGGTGATTTTTCACATCAGGGAGGAGATTTTATCCTCCTTCCAAAAGATTTGACCTCATGAAAGGTCAATTTTACCTCACCAAAAAGATTTTTTTTCCCTCAGAAAAAGGGGTTTTCACATCACAGAGGAGATTTTTCACTTCAGGGAGGGGATTCTTCCTCAAAAAAAAAACATTTTACCTCAATAACTATCAATTTTACCTCACCGAAAAGATGTTCTTCTCTCAGGAAAAAGGGTTTTTCACATCAGGGAGGTGATTTTTACTCCCTAGGGAGCAGATTTTACCTCAGGAAAGTTAAAATTTAAGTCACAGAGGAGATTTTTCCTCAGAAAAAGCAGTTTTACCTCCAGAATGATCAATTTTACCTCACGAAAGAGGTTTCTTCCCTCAGGAAAGGGGACTTTCACCTCAAGAAAAAGAACCTTACACCTTAGGAATGGGATTTGACCTCAGAAAAGGGCAAGTTTGCCTCAGAAATGGTAAAGAGTACCTCAAAAAAGAGCGTTTTACCTCAAGAAGGCTGGATTTATCTCAAAAAGTAGGATATTTACACCAGGGAAGGGGGTTTAACCTCAGAAAAAGGAGGTAGCTAGAAAACTTCCTTCCCTGGTCCTCTGATTGTAGTCCGAGCTGGTAATGATGATTTAGTAAGCATAAAGACCAAAGCCATCAAGAAAGACTTCAGGGCCATTGGGAAAATGATGGAGGGCTCTGGGGCACAAATAGTGTTCTGCTCCATCCCAAGGCTAAACAGAGAGGAGCTGGAAGTCAGGAAGAAGAACTCGATTAATGCCTGGCTCCGCACCTGGTGTGAGGAGAGGGGCTTTGGCTTCTTTGATCATGGGGTGGCTCAGGCACCCCCAGGCTTTGTTGCTAAGGATGGGACACGTGTGTCTCCAAAGGGGCAAATGCCCTTGCTAAAAACCTAGCTAAGCTCATAAATCAAGCTTTAAACTAGATGTGAAGGGGGAAGGGACTGAGACCAGGCTAGACAGGAGTGAGACTGGATGTGGGGCACTGGTGATTCAGAGAGGGTGTGCTGGAGAGGACCACCAGTACATCACCACACAGAAAGTGGGGGAGAACACACCTGGGGGTGGTAAGGGAGATACAGGCACTCTGATACAAGCTACTCCAGTTACCAGGCAATTGGGAAGGAACTTTGTTCCTTTTAAGAGGGCTGAAGGCTCAGCTCAGCTCAGCTGAAGTGCAATTACACCAATGCACACAGCATGGGGAATAAGAAGGAACAGCTGGAAGCTGTTGTAGGGCAAGTAGCCTATGATGTCGTCACCATCATGGACACATGGTGGGATGACTCATATAACTGGAGTGCAGCTATGGTGGGGTACAAACTCTTCAGGAGGGATAGGAAGGGAAGGAGAGGAGGCAGGGTAGCCCTCTTTGTAAGGGAGGACTTGGACACTGCTGAGATGGATCGTGGCGATGAGGAGATTGAGTGCCTGTGGGTTAAAATCAGAGGAGCCCCTAAGTAGGTAGATTTTGGGATGGGAGTCTGTTACAGGGCACCCAGCCAAGGAGAAGCAGCTGACAAGCTCTTCTATAAACAGCTGGGGTTAGTCTCTAGATCGATGCCTCTCGTTCTTGTGGGAGACTTCAATCTTCCTGATATCTGCTGGAAGTACAATAGAGCAGAAAGGAAGCAGTCTAGGAGGTTCCTGGAGTGTGTGGATGACAACTTCCTTGCACAGCTGATGAATGAACCAACAAGGGAAGGTGCCCTCCTGGACCTGCTGTTTGTGAACAGAGAAGGCCTTGTGGGGGATGTGGCAGGAGGAGGACACCTAGGACTAAGCGATCATGAGATATTAGGGATTTCTTTTCTAGGCAAAGTGAAGAGGATGGTTAGCAGGACAGTAGCATTAAATTTCCAGAGGGCAGACTCTGAACTCTTCCGAAGGCTGGTTGGCAAAGTCTCATGGGAGACAGTGCTTAAGGGCCAGGGAGCCTATGAGGGCTGGGAGCTCTTCAGAAAGGAGATCCTAGCAGCTCAGGAGAAAGCCATCCCCATGTTCCAGAAAAAAAGCCAGCACAGGAAAACATCAGTTTGGTTGAACAGAGAGATCTTGAGTGATATCAAGAAGAAGATGAATGTTTATGGGCTCTGGAAGAGGGGACAGGCCTCTTGGGTGGACGACAGGAGGGAAGTGAGATTGTGTAGAGAAAAAACCAAAAGGGCTAAGGCCCAACTAGAAATCAGATTGGCAAAGTCTGTGAAAGATAACAAAAAAATCTTTCTATAAATATATAAATAATAAAAGGAGGCCTAGGGAGACCATACAGTCCCTATTGGATTCAGAAGGAGCAACAGTGACAGGGGATGAGGAAAAGGCTGAGGTACTTCATGCCTTCTTTGCCTCAGGCTTTAATTGCAAAGAAAGTTGTTCCCTTTCTGTACAAACCCAGGAGCTGGAGGAGCAAAATGAGGCTCCTATGGTCCAAGAGGAGGTGGTCAGAGCCTTGCTAGCCCAACTAGACACCCACAAGTGTATGGGGCCGGAGGGGATTCACCCAAGGGTATTGAAGGAGCTGGCAGATGTGCTGGCCAAACCCCTTTCCATCATCTTCCAGCTGTCCTGGAAGACTGGGGAAGTTCCACTGGACTGGAGGCTGATGTTGTGCCCATCTACAAGAAGGGTCGCAGGGAGGATCCAGGGAACTGGATCAAGTGCACCCTTAGCAAGTTTGCAGATGACACTAAGCTGGGTGGGAGTGTGGATCTGCTGGAGGGTCGGGAGGCTCCAAAGGGATCTTAACAAGCTGGACCGCTGGGCAGAGTCCAATGGCATGAGGTTTAACAAGGCCAAATGCTGCGTCCTGCACTTGGGGCACAACAACCCTAAGCAGCTACAGACTAGGAGAATTCTGACTAGAAAGCTGCCAGGAGGAGAAGGACTTGGGGGTGTTGACAGCCGACTGAACATGAGCCAGCAGTGGCCCAAGGGGCCAAGAAGGCCAATGGCATCTTGGCTTGGATCAGAAACGGCGGGGCCAGCAGGTCCAGGGAGGTTATTCTCCCTCTGTACTCGGCACTCATGAGACCACACCTCAAATCCTGTGTTCATTTCTGGGCTCCTCCCCTCAAGAAGGATGTTGAGGCTCTGGAGCGAGTCCAGAGAAGAGCAATGAAGCTGGTGAAGGGGCTGGAGAACAGGCCTTATGAGGAGCGGCTGAGAGAGCTGGGGGTGTTTAGCCTGGAGAAGAGGAGGCTAAGGGGAGATATCATTGCTCTCTATAACTACCTGAGGGGAGGTTGTAGAGAGGAGGGTGCTGGCCTCTTCTCCCAAGTGACAGGGGACAGGACGAGAGGCAATGGCCTCAAGCTCTGCCAGGGGAGATTTAGACTGGATATCAGGAAAAGATTTTTCACAGAAAGGGTCATTGGTCCCTGGCAGAGGCTGTCCTGGGAGGTGGTTGATTCACCTTCTGTAGAGGTGTTTAAGGTACTGGTGGATGAGGTGCTAAGGGGCATGGTTTAGTGTTTGACAGGAATGGTTGGACCGGTGGGTCTCTTCCAACCTGGTTATTCTATGATTCTGTGATTATTCTATGATCAAAACCTCAAGACACCATGGATATTAACATCAATATTAAACAGGGATATTATGTCATGGATTTTAAACTCCTAGCAATGACTGCACGGAAGCAGGCTCAGACACACCAGATCTTCCCTAGTGGTAGGACAGAGTTTCCCCTCTGGCAGAACCAGCACTTGGTGCTGTGATGGCTGAACCACTGCCACACAGGGTGAGGCACAGACAGTTCCCAGAGGAGAGACCACCGGTCTCCTGCAGATCCACTGGAGAGCTCTCACTGCCAAACCCAAAAAGGGCTGAAAATCCAGGTTGGAATTAAAGACCAATTGGAAAGTTTACACGAGCAAATAAGCAGGCGGATAAATTGGAACAAAGATTCAGTATCCACAACAGGATGGCAGGAGTAAGCGGTACAGCACTCGGAAACAAACTGGGGCAGCATGGGCAGACACCTGGCCAGCTAAGGATTGCCCTCAGGACATGGACATGGACACCAGGATGCTTGCTTGTCCTCACTCACAGGAGACCTCCACCAATCCCATGCTATGTCAAAAGAGATTTTCCAAAGAAATACTGATCTTCTCCTGGAACTTCCTCATCCTACAGAAGAGAAGGCTTTTAGGAGATCTTATAGCAGCCTTCCAGTACTTGAAGGGGTTCACCAGGAAAGCTGGGGAGGGACTTTTTACAAGGGCATGGAATGATAGGATGAGGGGGCATGGTTTTATAGTTGAAAGAATAAGATTTATATTAGAGATTGGGAAGAAATTGTTCCGAAATGAGGTGGTGAGGTGGTGAGGCAGTGGCCCTGATACCCGGGGTAGCTCTGGATGCCCCTCCCTAGTTGTACTCAAGGCAAGCTGTGATGGTACCTTAAGCAGCCTGGTCCAGTGGGAGGTGTCACTGTCCATGGCTGAGGGTACAACTGAATGGGCTTTAAAGTCCCTTCCAACCCAGACCATTCTATGATTCTGAAAAGTATGGAAATACAAAGTCTAAACTAAAGCATATTTTTCATAGGTTCACTTTGAAATCTTCCTCTTTAATCACACTGATTCTCAGCAGGTTCCCCTGGGGCCCCAGGGACACTTTGAGGGAGCCCAGAGGGGGCAGAGAAAGCTCTGTCTTGGGCTGCTACTGTGCTGCAGAGCTGGGCTGGGCTCCTGGCAGGGAGGGAGCTGGTGGCAAGTGGACAGCACTACAAAGAGCCAGGTCTGGCCAGGAGCAGCTCCTCTGCAAAGCCCAGCAGGGCTGAGGGCACTGCCTGCAGTCAGTGAAGGGAGAGGAGGGAGCAGAGAGAGGGGAAAGGCTGGGTGGGGTTGGAGAATGCTGAGAGCTCCCTTCCTGAGGAACCCTCACAGCCCTTCTCAAGGTGAGTCTCTGGGTGCAGGACAATGCAGGTGCGGTTCCTGGAGGGATTTCCTAAAGCCGGCACAGCCACAGCCTGAGGGATCTGTCAGGAGGTCTCTTGCAGTCTCTCTAGCAGAGAGAAAAAACAAGGTCAGTGCTCAGCCTGCCCGGGGGGCTCCTCATGGTGAGACAAAGAGAAACTGTGGAGGGAAGAAGCAGCTCCTGGCAGGAGAGGGTCTTTCTGCTTTCAGGAGGGGGCTGAGTGAGTCAGGGCTGCTCACAGCTCCAGATCACCCCAGGATACTTCTAAGAGGACATTTCAAGGGGAAGATTGGGGCAGGGATTACATTAAAGATAAGGAACTTTTCTGAGTCTGTGTTTTAAGTTTCCTCTTCTTGGGGATTTTCAGCAGAGTAAAAGTCTCATTCTTGAAAAAATCATTGAGACTCCTGAGCTGTGTCCTGGGGTGGTCAGTAGCTCTGATAGGAGCCTCTGAAAGTGTCTCCAGCTGCTCCTCTCCCATGGACACAACCAGCATCACCTCTGCTGAACCCATCAGGTTCCATCTGTGCTATCCTTTCTGCTTATACACAAGAACCTGTGCCCAGCTTTACCCGGCAAACAGGCAGGTTTGTTTAGGGCCAGGGGAGTGAAGAGTGGTTCACATGGGTTTGCAGGTGAAAGGAATGCTATCAGAGGATAAAAGGAACTTAAAAGAAAGATGTTGTGGGAGAGAGAATTCAGAAAGCTCTGTGTGATCCCCTGCAGGGCAGCCCCTTCCTCTGAGCAAGCCCCTCACCCCCTCTCCCACCCAGCAAAGCCTCTGCCCTCAGGGCTCTGGGCTCCAAGGCTGAGCCCCCTCCTCTGCAGCCACAGCTCCAGTGCCCTCTCCAGAGCCCAGGGGCTGAGAGCAACTGCCTAGCAAGGTTGGTGTCTGGGAGGGGGCGAGCACAGCTGGGGAAGGGGAATGCTGTCTGTGTGCCCGGCTGCCTCTGCCCTGGCCGCCTCTGCCCTGGCCTCTCACAGCCAGACCCTCACTCTCTTTCTCCCTGTTTGTCCCCTGGTCTCTGTTCTTGCTGATGTTTTCTTGTTCTCTCTGCCAGCCTCTCTGGGGATGGGATATGCAGCAGTCGAGTCAGGCACTGATCTTCTGATTCCTCCCATGCTGGTGGGTTCATGGGAATGCAGAGTCCAAGCTTTCATCTCACCCGTGGGGCTGTGGGCAGTGCAGTCTGTGTCATTCCCCAAGGAATAAGCTGTCTGTCCCTTACTCTGAGATGTCATCATTAGGATGCTCAGTTATTTTCTTGAAGTTTGCTCCCAAGCTGTGACCTTCCTTCCAAGATGCCTGTCCTGTCACAGCTTGGTGTTACCTGAAAGCACAACGGAGAAATGCAGAGATGCTACAAGAGAGAAAATGCTGTTGGTTTTTGAAATGAGCCGTGCGTGTCCTGGGCGGAAAGTGGGGGGATGAGACCTTAGGAAAGTGTGAGATCTTGAGTGCTCGGCAGTGTGGTTCTCCACTCTCAGTGCCTGGTGGCTTTTTAGGTTAACATGAAAATTACAAGCCCAGGGCAGCTGGAAAGAAGAGCAAGGGACAGAACAGCTCCTCTCCCTCTTCATTCATCTACAGGCAATGCTCTCAAATCACACGACTCCCTCTGCTCTCCCTGAGTGCAGCAGAGATGCTGAAAGTTTTTCACTTCCAGGAAAAATCTCCAGCTGAGGTGAGGCAGTGTTACAAACCCCTCAAAGACTTTTTCATTTAGGGAGTCTTAGCGCTGGGAGTGCAGATGCTGCCGAGCACTTTTGCATTAGCAATAGTTTAATCTGACAAATTTGAAAACCAGAATTGACCCCATCATCCCCTTGACCACCTGCTGCAGAGCAGGGCTGACTCCTCCTGGCCAGCGGAAAGAGGCCCTGCTCCTCCCAGGAGATTCAGAGGGCACCAAGCAGGGCTCCAGGCACTGAGCTGGAGAAAGGGCTGCAAGAAAAAGGACAAGGTGTGTACAGCAACAGGAGGGGAATGATACATAGCTTTGATATTGATCATAGAAAGCTCATAATCACCAATCACTGTTCTTTCTTCATATAAGAGTACCCCGTATCCGGAGGCAGCTGATGTCCAACAGCAGCTCCATCACCCAGTTCCTCCTCCTGGCATTCGCAGACACACGGGAGCTGCAGCTTTTGCACTTCTGGCTCTTCTTGGGCATCTACCTGGCTGCCCTCCTGGGCAACGGCCTCATCATCACCACCATCGCCTGTGACCACCACCTCCACACCCCCATGTACTTCTTTCTCTTCAGCCTCTCCCTCCTTGACCTGGGTGCCATCTCCACCACTGTCCCCAAATCCATGGCCAATTACCTCTGGGACACCAGAGCCATCTCCTACACAGGATGTGCATCCCAAATGTTTCTGTTTGTCTTTTTCATTTCAGCAGAATATTCTCTTCTCACCATCATGTCCTACGACCGCTATGTTGCCATCTGCAAACCCTTGCACTATGGGACCCTCCTGGGCAGCAGAGCTTGTGTCCACATGGCAGCAGCTGCCTGGGGCGCTGGGTTTCTCAATGCTCTGCTGCACACGGCCAATACATTTTCCCTGCCCCTCTGCCAGGGCAATGCTGTGGACCAGTTCTTCTGTGAAATCCCCCAGATCATCAAGCTCTCCTGCTCAAACTCTTATCGCAGGGAAGCTGGGCTTCTTAGTTTTAGTGCTTTTCTATTACTCGGCTGTTTTGTTTTCATTGTGGTGTCCTATGTGCAGATCTTCAGTGCTGTGCTGAGGATCCCCTCTGAGCAGGGACGCCTCAAAGCCTTTTCCACGTGTCTCCCTCACCTGGCTGTGGTCTCCCTGTTTGTCAGCACTGGAGTATTTGCCTACTTGAAACCTTCCTCCATCTCCTCTCTGTTCCTGGACCTGCTAGTGTCAATTCTTTATGCAGTGGTTCCTCCAGCACTGAACCCCCTCATCTACAGCTTGAGGAACCGCGAGCTCAAGGATGCAGTGTGGAAACTTATAACTGAATTGTTTAAGCAGCAGTAGCCGCCCATCTTCTGTCTATCACTGACAATGAAATGCTGTGCAGAAACATCCTGGATGGTTCTCTGAAGCAATGAACTGCTCATCACCCTCTGCACAGCAGTTATCATGCAACTCATGGCAGCCCCACACTGACTTCTCTATTTGTTTCTCTATTTCTGGTTTTTAACTGGGATAATTTGTCTTTTTTTTTTTAATTCATTTCCTTCTTGTCTTTTCTTACAGATCAGCTGTGCTATCTGTGTGTTTAAGCAAAATAAATAGATTTTCAATGAGCTTTTTTTCCCTAATAGCTTTCCTCCAAGGCCTTTTGGGAGCTGCACAGACAGTTACTGTGTGTATGGGTGGAGGGGAAAGAGTCCCAGCATGGTAGCACTTCCAGACCCCAGTGCTTGATCTCCCAGAGCTGTTGTCTCTCCACTTCCACACTCTCCTCCTCACCCCTTGCCTTGCTGTAAGGCCTGAGGGCTCTCAGCTTGGTCCCAGCCGTGCTGCGTGGCAGTGCTGTGCCCGCAGGCAGGGACAGGCACTGGGCACTTGTGGGACACAACAGCCTTTCCATGAAGAGAGGGGATCTCCTCAGGGCAGAGACTGAAGGCTTAGGTCTTTTTTCGAAGGTTTCTCCAGAAACCATTGCCAGGAAATTGCTCCCATATGGAAGCCCCAGTGTTCAGATAAACAGTGTCACTGTGCAGGGTTGGGACAGGCTACTACAACCAGGCCTCCCGCGAGAGACCTGAAGGAGCAACCGGGCAGGGTCTGGTCTGTGCCCATGTGTTTTCAACACCCTGGGGAATCTGCCTCAGGACAATCATCCTGGTGTCGCCCCTCACAACCATCATTGCCAGCACTGGTCTCTCTCCCCAGCTTGTGTGAGGTGAGACGAACCCAAGTGAGACTAGACTTGAGACCAAGTGTTCCTTGGGTTCCATGGGGACCTGTGGAAATCACATTTCCTTGAGGCCACTTCACATTGAGTGTAATAGTCCATGGGAATCACCTGAACGTGGTGCTGGGATCTGCTTCCCTGAACTGAGCTCCCTGTGTTCATTCCTCACGGCTTGAGGCATTTCAGAGAAATGCAGATTGGGGTGACACACAGCAGGACTGAGGTGCCTCCCATCCTCTGGGAGTGACAGCCAGGAGGCAGAGAGATGCTGTGACCTCATGAAGTGCCTCTGTGTGTGAAAAGAAAGACCTTGTCAGTGAAGATACCTGGGTGCATTAGGGGTGCACGAGGCCAGCTCAGACGTTGACTCCTGACAGAACCCTGGGATTTCTGTGTGACTCCAGGAACAAACCCCACCAGCCCAGGGAGATCCATCTCAGGAGCCTTGGACACACCCAGTGCAAGCGTTCCTGTCTGCTGCATCATAGAATCATATAATAATAGAATCACCAGGATGGAAGAGACCCACCGCATCACCAAGTCCAACCATTCCTATCAAATAGTAAAACATTCCTCTCAGCACCTCGTCCACCTGCCCCTTTAACACCTCCACGTGGAGACATTTTACAGAGAAGAAGGCCTGGATTCTGTAGGACTGATTGGTATCAAGCAACTCTAACAAGGCCTTAAAACAGAGAACTGAAAGATAAACAAAGGCCAGTTTGGTGAGGGGAAAAGACAACCTTCTGATAAGCTAAGGCCAGCTGAAAGGAATACAAGGGCTAATTCAAAGGGAACGAGTATCAACTGAAAGGAAATCAACGGAAAAGAAATATCAACACAGATAATTTTAGTGTAACTTGGTTTTCTAGCATGCGCGTTAGTTTAGGAAGTCATACGTTATTAATAGCTTTCTGGACACCTATTTTTAGCCAATAATACCCACGTGAAAACCCAGATATGTAACTAAAAAGGGTATATAAAGAAACAGAGAAGCTCAATAAAATGTATTTGATCCATTAGGTCGAAGTCCGTGTGATTAATCGCCCCATGTGACTATTGTGACATCAGTGACATCTATGATGTCTGTGACTATTGTGACATCAGTGATTCTGTGAAGTCTCTGACCATTTGACATCAGTGACATTTGTAATGTCTGTGACGAGGCTGTGGATGTATCTTTCTGGACCTCAGTAATGCCTTTCACACAGTTTCTCCCAACATTCTGCAACGGAAACTGTCACCTCTGGCCTGGATGGGCGCACACTCTCCTGGGTGGAAAACTGGTTGGATGGCCAGACCCAGAGAGTGGTGCTTAATGGTGTTAAATCTAGTTGGAGGCCAGTTCCAAGTGGGGTTCCCCAGGGCTCAGTCCTGGGTCCAGCCCTGTTCAAAGTCTTTATCAATGACCTGGAAGAAGGCATCGAGTGCTCCCTTAGCAAGTTTGCAGACAACACTAAGCTGGGTGGAAGTGTGGATCTGCTGGAGGGTCGGGATGCTCTGCAAAGGGATCTGAACAGGCTGGACTGCTGGGCAGAGTCCAATGGGATGAGGTTTAACAAGGCCAAATGCCGGGTCCTGCACTTGGGGCACAACAACCTTTGCAGTGCTACAGACTAGAAGAAGTCTGTCTAGAAAGCTGCCAGGAGGAGAAGGACCTGGGGGCATTGATTGACAGCCGACTGAACATCAGCCAGCAGTGTGCCCAGGTGGCCAAGAAGGCCAATGGCATTTTGGCTTGTATCAGAAACAGCATGAGCATCAGGTCCAGGGGAGTTATTCTCCCCCTGTACTCGGCACTGGTGAGACCGCTGTTCTGATGCTGTGTTCAGTTCTGGGCTCCTTACCACAAGAAGATTGTTGAGGCTCTGGGGTGAGTCCAGAGAAGAGCAACAAAGCTGTTGAAGGGACTGGAGAACAGGCCTTATGAGGAGCAGCTGAGAGAGATGGGATGTTTAGCCTGGAGAAGAGGAGGCTGAGAGGAGACCTCATTGCTCTCTATAACTACCTGAGGGGAGGTTGTGGAGAGGAGGGAGCTGACCTCTTATCCCAAGGGACAGGACAAGAGGGAATGGTCACAAGGTCCACAAGGGGAGATTTAGGCTGGATATTAGGAAAACATTTTTCACAGAAAGGGTCATTGGGCACTGGAACAGGCTGCCCTGGGAGGTGGTTGATTCACCTTCCCTGGACGTGTTTAAGGCACGGGTGGACAAGGTGTTAAGGGGCATGGTTTAGTGTTGATAGGAATGGTTGGACTCAATGATCTGGTGGGCCTCTTCCAACCTGGTTATTCTATGTTTCTATGATTGTGACGTTAGTGACATCTTTGACATCTGTGACCATTGTGGATTCAGTGATATTTGTGACTATTGTGACTATTGAGACATCCGTGAAATATGACACATCTGTGACATCTGCTACATCTGTGATATCTCTGATATCTCTGACATATGTAATGTCTGTGACTATTGTGACATCAGTGACATTTGAGACGTCTATGACGTCTATGACTATGGTGATATCAGTGACATCTTTGATGCCTGTGATTAGTGACATCAGTGACTTTTGTGATGTATGTGACTATTGTGACATATTGAGACGTCTGAGATGATTTTGACATCGGTGACATCTGTAACGTTTGTGAACTCTGTGACGACTGTGGCATCACTGACATTTGTGACATCAGTGACATCTGTGATGACTGTGATGATTGTTACGTAAGTGACATCTGTTACATCGGTGGCTATTGAGACATCAGTGATGTCTGTGACTATTGTGACATCAGTGGCAATTATGGCGTCTGTTGTTGTGACACCAGTGACCTCTGTGAAGTCTGTGACATCTGTGACGATTGTAACATCAATTACCTTTTGGCGTCTGTGACTGTTGTGACATCAGTGACATCTGTGATGACTGTGATGATTGTTACATAAGTGACATCTGTTATGTCTATTGTGAAAACAGTGACATATATATAACATCAGTTATATCTGTGACGTCTGTGACATCTCTGACATCTGCGATGTATGTGACAATCATGACATCAGTGACACAGTGACATCTGTGACGTCTCTGACTGTTGTGACATCTGTTATTATTGTGACATCAGTTACATCTGTGACATTTCTAACGTCTCTGACGATAGTGACATCAGTGATATTTGTGATGTTTATGGCATCTGTGACTATTGTGACATCAGTGACATCTGTGAAGTATGTGACTTCTGTGACCTAAGTGACAACATTTATATGTGTGACGTCTGTGATGATTGTGGCATCAGTGAAATCTGAGACGTCTTTGACTACTGTGACATCTGTGACGACGTTGACAGTTGTGACATCAGTGGCATTTATGATGTCTGTGACTATTCTGGCATAAATTATAACTGTGCCGTCTGTGCCTTTTGTGACATGAGTGACATCTCTGACTTTTGTAAAGTCTGAGACGATTTTGACAGCAGTGACATTTGTGACGTCTGTGATTACTGTGAGCATTGTGACATAAGTGACATCTGTGATATCTGTGACATCAGTGAATATTGTGACATCAGTGACATTTTTTATCTCAGTGATGTCTGTGACTATTGTGACATCAGTGATGTGCATGAGGTCTGTGACGATTATGACATCAGTGCCATTTGTGACGTCTTTGGAATCTGTGACTATTGTGACATCAGTGACATCTGTGATGGCTGTGATGATTGTGATATCAGTTACATCTGTGACTTCTGTGACTATTGTGTCATCAGTACCATTTGTGATATCTCTGACTATTTTGACATCAGTGACATCTATGACGTCTGTGACGATTGTGATATCAGTTAAATATGTGATGTCTTTGACTATTGTGACATCAGCAACATCTGTGAAGTCTGTGATTTCAGTGACAATTTTGACATCAGTGAAATCTGAGAAGTCTGTTACTATTGTGACATCAGTGATATTTGTGACATCTGTGAATATTGGGACAGTGACATCTCTAACATCTGTGACATCTGTGCTGATTGTTTAATCAGTTACATCTGTGGTGTCTGTTACTATTTTGATATCAGTTACATCTGTGATGTCGGTTATTATTGTGACATCAGTGATATTTGTGACGTCTCTGGGGTTTTTTACTATTGTGACATTAGTAACACCTATGACGTCTGACACAATTTTTACATCAGTGACATCTATGTCATCTGTGACTATTGTGGCATCAGTGTCACCTTTGATGTCTGTGATGTCTGTGACTATTGTAACATCAGTGACATCTGTGACGTTGTTGATGTCTTTGAGAATTGTGATATCAGTCACATTTGTGACGTGTTTGACTATTGTGACATCAGTGGCATCTGTGACATCAGTTACTATTGTTATATCAGTGACATCTGTGACATCTCTTACTATTGTGATATCAGTTACACCTTTTACCTCTATGACTATTGTGACATCATAACATCTCTGAAGTCTGTGAACTTTGTTGTGATTGTGACATCAGTGATATTTATTACATCTGTGGCATCTTTGACTATTGTGACATCAGCGACATCTGTGACGTCTGTGATGACTGTGACAATTGTGTCATCAGTGGAAGTAGTGACATCTGTAGCATATGTGACTATTGTTACATCAGTTTTGTCTGTGACATCTGTGACATTTGTTATGATTGCGTCATCAGTGACATCAGTGATGTCTGTGACATCTGCGACTATTGTTACACTAGTGACATTTGTGACATCTGTGACCTGTGTGATGTCTGTGACTATTCTGAAATCAGTGACATTCCTGATGACTGTTACTATTGTTACATCAGTGACATATGTAACATCTGTTAATATTGTGACATCAGTTATATCTATGATGTCTGTGACTATTGTGGCAACAGTGACATCTGTGACGTCCATGACTGTTTTTGCATCTCTGACCTTTGTGATGTCTGTGACTATTGTGACATCATTTACATATGTGACCTCTGTGACGTATATGACTACTGTGACATGAGTACATTTACGATGTTTGTGATGGAAGTCTTAGACAATTGTGACCTCAGTGACATCTGTGACTTCTGCGAATACTGTGACATCAGTGACATCTCTGATGTCTGTCATGTCTGAGACTATTGTGACATAAATGACATCTGTGACGTCTTTGATATCTGTGATTTTTGTAAGATCTGTGACATCAGTTACATGTGTGACATCTGTGACTACTTTGATGACAGTGACACCAGTGACATCTGTGATGTTTGTGACTCTTGTTAAATCAGGGTTAAGATTAGGGCCATTGACATCTGTGGCTATTGTGACATCAGTGACATCTGTGACGACTGTGACATCCGTGACATCTCTGGCGTCTTTAATATCTCTGATGATTGTGACATTACTGACATTTGTGATGTCTGTGACCTCTTTGACGTCTGTGACTATTGTTACATCAGTGACCTCTAGGACATCTGTTACGACTGCGGCATCAGCAATATTTGTGATGTCTGTAAATATTGTGACATCAGAGACATCTCTGGCGTACGTTACTATTTTGACATCACTTATATCCATGATGTCTCTGACATCTGTGACGATTGTGACATCAGTGACATGTGTAATGTCTTTGGCTATTGTGACATCAGTGACTTCTATGATGTCTGTGACTATTGTGACGTCTAGGACATCTGTGACTTCTGTGACATCAGTGACTTTTGTGACTTCTGTGACATCAGTGACATGTGTAGCTTTTGTGACATTTTACATCAGGGTTAGGGTTAGGATTAGGGTCAGGTTTAGGATTTAGGTTTAGGGTTAGGTTTAGGGTTGTGGATTTGCATAAGGATTACGGTTAGTGTTAGGGTCTTTGACGTCTGTGACTATTATGATATTGACGTCTATTACTCTTTTGATGTCAGTGACATCTCTGACGTGTGACAACTGTGAAAATTGTGACATCAGTGACATCTATGACATTTGTGACAACTTTTATATCTGTGACTCTTGTGACATCATTGACATCTGTGTTGTCTGTGACACCTGTGACTATTGTGAAATCATTGATATTTGTGACGTCTGTGACTATTGTGACATCAGTGACCTCTAGGGCTTCTGTTACGATTGTGACATAATTGACATCTGTGACATCTGTGACTATTGTGACATCAGTGACATCTCTGGCATCTGTGTATATTGTGACATCAGTCAACTCTATGACGTCTGTTTCAATTGTGACATAAGTGACGTTTGTGACGTCAGTTACTATTGTGACATCAGTGACCTCTAGGGCTTCTGTTACGATTGTGACATAACTGACATCTGTGACATCTGTGACTATTGTGACATCAGTGATAACCTTGATGTCTGTGACATCTGTGACAATTGTGATATCAGTGATATCTTTAAAGTCTGTGACTATTGTCACATTAGTGGCATCTTTAACATTTGTGACAACTGTGACATCAGTGACATCTGTGATGTCTGTGACTACTGTGCCATCAGCAACTTCTATGACATCTGTGACTGTTGTGAATTCAGTGACATCTGTGACACAGCTGACTATTGTGACGTCGGTAAAATCTTTGACATCTGTGACATTTGTTACTATTGTTACATCAGGGCTACATTTAGCATTAGGGGTTATGTTTACGATGAGGTCTTTGACTTCTCTGACTATTGTGACATCAGTGACAACTGTTACTATTGTGACATCAGTGACATGTCTGATGTCTGTGACATATGATGATTAAGACATCGGTGACATCTATGACGTCTGTGACTACTGTGACATCTCTGACAACTGTGACATCAGTGACATCTGTGACATCTGTGATTATTGTGACATCAGTGGCATTTTTTTCATCTGTGTCTATTGTGACATCAGTGATATCTGTGATAACTGTGTAGTGTTAAGGTTAGCTTTAGGGTTAGGGTTAGGGTTAGGGTTAGGGTGAGCATTAGGGTTAGGGTTAGGGTTAGGGTGAGCATTAGGGTTAGGGTGAGCATTAGGGTTAGGTTAGTGTTAAGGTAAGGGTTTTGTGTTAGGTTTTGGTTTAGGGTTGGAGTTAGGGTTAGTGTTAGCGTTAAGGTTTAGGGTTATTGTTAGGGTTAGGGTTAGAGTTTGGGTTTGGGTTAGGGATAGTTTTAGATTTAGGGTCTTTGACATCTGTTACTATTGTGATATCAGTGTCATCTCATATCTGTGACGTCTGTCACGATTGTGACATCAGTGACATATGTGATGTTTGTTACGTCTGTGACATCTATTACTAATCTTACATCAGTGACATCTGTTACATCTGTGGCTATTGAGACATCAGTGATGTCTGTGACAATTGTGACATCAGTTACATCTGTGACATCTGTGATGATTGTGACATCAGTGATATCTGTGACTATTGCATTATCAGTGACTTTTTGATGTCTGTGACGATTGTTACATCAGTTACATCTGTGACTTCTGTGGCTATTGTGATGTCACTGACATCTGTGACACCTGTGAGTATTGTGACATCAGTGACATCTGTGACTACTGTGAGGATTGTGATCAGTGGCACTTGTGCCGTCTGTAGCAACTGTAACTATTGTGACATCAGTAACATCTGTGACATCTCTGACTATTGTGATATCAGCGATATTTGTGACATCTGTGACTATTTTGACATCATTGAAATCTCTGATGTCTGTGACATCTGTGACTATTTTGCTATCAGTGACATCAGTCACATCTGTGATGATTGTGACATCAGTGACAACTATGATTTCTGTGACCATTGTTACATCAGTGACGTTTGTGACGTCTGTGTTGTCTGAGATTATTGTGATGTCGGTGATATCTATGACGTCTAATACGATTGTTATATCAATGACCTCAGTGACATATGGTACGTCTATGACAATTTTGAAATCATCAACATCTGTGACGTCTTTGACTGTTGTGACAACAGTTAAAAATATGATGTCTGTTAGGATTTAGGGTTAGGGTTAGGGTTGGGGTTTGGTTTTAGACTTACAGTTATTGTTAGGTTTAGGGTTAGGGCCTTTATGGTTAGGGTTAGAGGTTTCTGTTAGGAGTTAGGGTTAGTCTTAGGGTTAGGGGTTAATATTTAAGGTTAGGATTAGGTTAAGATATAGGTTTAGGGTTAGGGGTTAGGGTTATGGTTAGGGATAGGTTTAGGGTTAGCATAAGGGTTAGGGTTACTATTAGGGCCTTTGATGCCTGTGACTATTGTGACAGAAGTGACGTCTGATACTATTGTGACATCATAGACATCGAAGATGTCTGTGACATCTCTGAGGACAGTGACATCTGTGACATCTGTGATATCTGTGACTACTGTGACATCAGTGACATATTTGACATTTCTGACTATAGTGATATCAGTTACATCTGTGACGTCTGTGACTGTTGTGACAACAGTTACATACATGTCGTCTGTTATGATTTTGACATCGGTGATATTTGTGACATTTGTGACTATTGTTGCATCAGTGACATCTCTGCCATCTGTGATGATTGTGACATCAGTGACCTCTAGGACATCTGTTATGATTCTGACATAAGCGATATTTGTGACATCTGTTACTATTGTGACATCAGAGATATCTGTGACATATTTTACTTTTGTGACATCAGTGATATCCATAATGTCTGTGACGATTGTGACGTTAGTGACATCTGTGATAACTGTGAAATCAGTGTCATCTGTGACATCTTTGATGTCTCTGAGGACATTGATGTCTCTGAGGACACTGATGTCAGTGACATCCATGACGTCTGTGACTACTGCGATGTCAGTCACTTCTATGACATCTATGACGATTGTGACATCAGTGCTGTGACTATTGTGACATCAGTGATATCAGTGACATCTGTGACGTCTACATCATCTGTGATGTCTGTGACAACTGTGACATCAGAGACATCAGTGACAACTGTGACATTTGTGACATTTTACATCAGGCTTAGGATTAGGATTAGGGTTAGGTTTAGGATTTAGGGTTAGGGAATAGTGTAAGGATTAGTGTAAAAGTTAAGGTCTTTGACATCTTTGACCTTTATGACATCATTGACGTCTGTTATTATTTTCATATCAGTGACAACTCTGATGTCTGTGACATCTGTGACTATTGTGACATCAGTGACCTCTAGGATGTCTCTTACAATTGTGAGATAAGAGATATTTTTGACGTCTGTAATCATTGTAACATCAGTGACATCTACGACATTTGTTACTATTGTGACATCAGTGATATCTGTGATGTCTCTGACATCTGTGACGTCTCTGACATCTGTGACAATTTTGACATCAGTCACATCTGTAATGTCTTTGACTATTGTGACATCAGTGACATGTCTGACGTGTGTGAATATTGTGACATCAGTGAAAACTAGGTCGTCTGTAACAATTGTGACATAAGTGACATCAGTGACGTATGTGACTATTACATCAGGGTTAGGGTTAGGCTTAGGGTCAGGGTCAGGGTTAGGATTTTGGGTTAGGTTTAGGGTTACGGTTACTCTGATGGTTTGGGTTAGGTTTAGGGTTTGGGCTAGGGTTAGGGTTAGTTATAGGGTTAGGGTCATTGACAACTCTGACTGTTGTGACAGTATTAACATTTGTTATTATTATGACATTCATGACAACTCTGATGTCTGTGATGTCTGTGACAATTGTGACATCTCTGACAATTGTGACATCAGTGACATCTCTGATGTCTCTGACTGTTGTGACATCAGTGACCTCTAGGACCTCTGTTACGATTGTGACATAATTAACATTTATTACATCTCTATACTATTGTGACATCAATGACATCTCTGATGTCAGTGAACTTTCTGACATCAGTGACATTTGTGACGTCTGTTACTATTGTGACATCAATGATTTCTATGACATCTGCGATGATTGTGACATCAGTGAAATTTGTTCTCTCTGTGGCAATTGAGACATCAGTGACATTAGTAACATCTGTTTCAAGGGTGACTACTGTGACGTCTGTGACTATTGTGACATCAGTGCCATTAGTGACACCTGTGATGTTTTTAGCTGTTGTTACATCTGGGTTAGGGCTAGGGTTAGGTTTAGGGTTAGGATTTACTGTTAGAGTTAGATTTAAGGTTAGGGTTAGGGTTTAGGGGTTAGTGTTAGTATTTGCATTTGGTTTATTGCCCTTGACTTCTGTGACTATTGTGACATAAGTGACATCTGTTATTATTGTAACATCAGTGACATCTCTGATTTCTGTGACATCCTTGACGATTGTGACAACAGTGACATCTCTGACGTCTGTGAACATTATGACATCAGTGACATTTATGGCATCTGTGATATCCATGACGATTGTCACATCAGTGACATCTGTGATGTCTGTGACCATTGTGATATCATTGACATCTATGACATCTGTGACAAATGTGACATCAATGACATTTTTTTCATCTGTGTCTATTGTGACATCAGTGACATCTGTGATATCTGTGTAGTGTTAGGTTTAGGGTTAGAATTAGGGTTAGGGGTTGGGTTAGGGATAGGGGGTTTTGTTAGGGTTAGAGTTAGGGTCTTTGACATCTGTGACTATTGTGTCATCAGTGACATCTGTTACTATTGTGACATCAGTGACATCTCTGATGTCTGTGACGTCTGTGACTATTGTGACATCAGTGACATATTTGATGTCTGTTACGTCTGTGACGTCTATTACTAATCTTACATCAGTGACATCTGTGACGTCTGTGAGTATTGTGACATCAGTGACATCATGAAATCTGTGATGACTGTGATGATTTTGACATTGGTGTCACTTGTGATGTCTGTAGCAACTGTAACTATTTTAACATCAGTGACATCTGTCATGTCTGTGACTATTGTGACATGAGTATTATAGGTGACATCTGTGACTGTTATGACACCAGCGACATCGTGATGTCTGTGACTATTTTGACATCATTAAAATCTCTGACATCTCTGACATCTGTCATATGTGACGATTGTGAAATCAGTGACAACAATTATATCTGTGACGATTGTGACATCAATGACATTTTTGACATCTGTGTTGTCTGAGATTATTGTGACGTCAGTGACGTCAGTGACATCTGTGACTGTTGTGACATCAGTGACATCCGTAATGATTGTTACTATTGTGACATCAGTTACATCTGTGACATCTGTGACTATTGTGACAACAGTGACCTCTAGGATGTCTGTTACAATTGTGACATAAGCAACATTTGTGACTTCTGCAACATCTATTAGTATCGTGACAGCAGTGATATTTGTGACATCTGTGACATATGTGACTATTGTGACGTCAGTGACATCTGTGACGTAGATGACTACTGTGACTTCAGTAAAATCTGTGACATCTGTGAGTTAGGGTTACAGTTAGGGTTAAGGTAAGGATTATATTTAGGGTAAGGATTAGGGTTGGGGTCAGGGCAATTAGCCCTAGAGTTAGGGTTTGAGTTAGGGTTAGGGGCATGAGGGTTAGGGTTAGGATTGGGCTTAGGGTTTAGGGTTAAGGGTTAGGATTAGGGGTTAGTGGTTAGGGTTAGAGTTAAGGTTAGGATTAGGGTAGGTTTATGGTAATGGTTAGGGTAACGCCTAGGGTTATGCTTAGGTTTAGGATTCCATTGTTACAACTGTGGTATCTGTGATTTCTGTGATGTCTGTGACGATCGTGAAATCAGTGACAACTTCGATATCTGTGACTTCTCTGACGACTGTGACATCAGTGAACATCTGTGACGTCTGTGACGATTGTGACATCAGTGACATGTGATGTTTTGCGGAATCAAACTCTAGAACTCCATTAAGAGTTATAAAGCAGGTATGCATTTATTCGCCGGCAGGTGTGAGGGGGTAATCCTAACAGGCAGGTAGTTATAGTGTAAAGACAGGCCTATTCATAAACACCTATTGCATATTCATGACCTATATTATTATAAATAGATTTGAGAAGCTTCTCCCATACTTGCGCAGGCGCAGTGTCGTGATCTGGGGCTCAGGGCTGAAGTTGCCTTCATCTTCCTCATGAATCATCCCTGAACCCAACCTGTGCACAGGCGCAGTCTCATCCCGGTCGAGCTCCAAGGCTGCAGAGCAGGACGCAGTCGGCTTTCTGCTGCTGTGCACATTCCAGCTTTCCCTTAGCAGTGAATGTCTGTGGATGAGCTCCTCCCTTATCAACATCCAGGGTCTTCAAGGCCTTTACTAGAAGACAATGTGTATTTCAGCGAGCTAAGCCTTCTAAGTTTTTTTAACTTTTAACCAACATCATGTGCCCTCACATCAGGTAAGAGTAAGGGTAAGGTTAGGTAAAGAAGGGGAAGGGGAAGGGGAAGGGGAAGGGGAAGGGGAAGGGGAAGGGGAAGGGGAAGGGGAAGGGGAAGGGGAAGGGGAAGGGGAAGGGGAAGGGGAAGGGGAAGGGGAAGGGGAAGGGGAAGGGGAAGGGGAAGGGGAAGGGGAAGGGGAAGGGGAAGGGGAAGGGGAAGGGGAAGGGGAAGGGGAAGGGGAAGGGGAAGGGGAAGGGGAAGGGGAAGGTTTCTGTGATCTGACTTCTGTGCCTTGACTCCTCTATGACCTGAATAATCTACGACCCAACTCATATATGAGCTTTTTACGACTGAACATCTCTATTACTGCTGTGTGAATCAACTCTTCCATGACCCATTTCTTTTATGACCAGGCCCTTCTATGACTTTAGTCTTCTATGACCCAACCTTTCTCTGACCTTCTTTGAACAGACTGTTCTCTGACTCTTCAGTGATGTGACTTTCTATGGCCCAAGAGTTCTATGACTCTCCTGTGACCTGGCTCTACTATGACAGGAATCATCTATGCTGCAACACTTCTGTCATCAGGCACAGCTATGACCAGACTCATCTATGACCCAACTCTTCTGTAACCCAAACCTTCCATGACCCAACTTATCTGTGAACTAAACCCTGCTATTAACAGACCCTTCTATGCCCATACCCTCTACGATCTGACTCCCTATGACCGGTCTCTTACATGACACACCTTATCTATGGCCCAACTCTTCTATGACTGAACCCTTCAATGACTCAGCACTTCTCTGATGTGACATTTCTATGCCTCAACTCTTCTATGAGTCTTCTATGACCCAACTGTCCTAAAACCCAAGCCTTCTGAGAACCAAACCTTCTATGACCCAACTCTACTTCTATGGCCCTTTTATGACCCAACACATCTACAACTCCACGGAGCTGCCTGAGAGCCTTCATTTCTCCCATACCTCTACAGGTCTGTATTTGGAATTACATGGAATAACTGCTCCCACTTTGATTTGGCCATGTGAGAATGTTCATGGCACCAGCATCATTGTAGTCAAAGTGTGATCTGCCTGCCCAGGGCTGGGGGTCAGGGCTTGGCCTTTCTGCTTCACCAAGCAAACCCAGGCTTTTCTCAGCTGCCTGCACAGCGCCTTTGTTTTCCTGTAATCATGGCCTCCAATTCTTGGCTCTAACGAGTCCCTGGGGACACTGTGTTAGTAACAATCCTCATTGAGACCAATTAATACTTCAAGGTACTCTGAGTTATGGTTTTGACTTCTTGAGAGTTTTCCTCAATCTCCTCTCAGCAGCTGAGGTTCAAGGACTCAGCAGCAAATCCACCCTGGGTCTCATTAAAATACACAAAGCCTTAATGAGCTCTTTCTCTTCCTTGAAGACCTGAAGAAAATGTCTTCAGGTCTTCAAGCCTTGGACATCTCCCTGGAGACATTTCCCAGTGTGGTTAAAGAGGAAGATTTCAAAGTGCGCCTAAGAAAAATACACTCAGCTTACAGTTTATATTTCGTTCATTTTCAGCTCCGAGAACAAATGACAGAAGCATCCTCCAACGGGCATTGATGCCGAGTGTCACCTCCAGAGGCCTGGGAAGCATGGAAAAGCATCCCTCCAGGTCTGACCCTGCATGGACAGCCTTGCTCCTCTCCTCCCCAGCCCCCCCATTTCTGGCAGTGACCACATGGCACTTGCATCTCTTTTCCTTATGTCCCTTTCCCTTTCAATTCTGACAGCTTGGGGAAATGAAGTCATTCTCTGTCACCTTCCTGGTGGTAAAACTCCCCCTCCCCAGGGATTCTCCTGCACAAGTAGTGCAGTAACATTGCAGGAAAGAAGTGTCTCTCCTAGCTGAGGGAGGGAACATCAGGAATGGCTTCAGCTTGTTTCTTATTAGGTTCCCCTAGAGCCCCAGGGACACCTCGAGGGAGCCCAGAGGGGTCAGAGAAAGTGCTGCCTTGGGCGGCTGCTCTGCTGCTGAGCTGGGCTGGGCTCCTGCGACAGAGTGAGCTGGCAATGAGAGGGTAATTCTTAAAAGAGCCAGGTCTGTCCAGGAGCAGCTCCTCTGCAAAGCCCAGCAGGGCTGAGGGCACTGCCTGCAGGCAGCAAGGGGAGAGGAGGGAGCAGAGAGAGGGGCAAGGCAGGGTGGGGTGGTAGGATACTGAGAGCTCCCTGAGGGAGGAACCCTCACAGCCCTTCTCAAGGTGTCTCTGGCTGTAGGACAATGCAGGTGCAGTTCCTGGAGCGATCTCCTGAAGGAAGCACATCCCACGCTCGTGATATTTGTAAATACAAATCTCTCTCCTAGAGCAGAGGAGGACGACGTGCTGCAGATCAGGGACTCTGCACTGAACCATCAGCAGGACAGAACACAAGGGCTGCCTTCTGCTGGTGGCTATGGGGGTGTAAAGGTGGATCTGCACTCGTGGGTTCCTCAGGGCTGTCTTTCCAAAGGGGGTCCTTGTCTCCCAGTGTGCTGGGATGGAGACTCTGGACCTCCCAGGGTCAGCACTCAGCCCATCAGGGGAGTGGATCATGGTGTTGTGGGAAGAAGCTGTGGGTGGAAGGAGAAACTCGCAGTAAGACAGGATCCTCATTCTTCCAAAATGATGCTGCATTGTTCAGGGCTGCTCATACTTCTCAGTCACCCCTAGGTATTTCCAAAGGGGTTTCTCAAGGAGAAGGGGAAGGCAAGGATTGCTATAAAGGTAAAGAGCTTGACTGAGACTATGATTGCTCTTTCCTTTTCCAGGTGAGTTTGTGGAGGAGGGAGGAGAGAGTCAGAAGTAGAAACAGAACATTCAGTTTTTAACACTCCTTGAGATTGCTGAACTGAAGCTCTGAGTGAACAGTAGGTCGACCAGGAGACTGGTAAGTGTCTTCAGGAACTTCTCTGCCTATGGACAGCACCAGCATCACCACAGCCAGACCCACCAGGTTGTTCTGCAATTTAGAACCTCCAAACAGGAACCCATGCCCAGGCAGTGCCCTGCAAGCAGGGTGGGTTTTTAGGGGTGTGCACAGAGGCTGAGATGGGGTCTGTGAGCAGGGAAAAAACATGGGACAGGGAAACACCTCCAGTGAGGAAAATCTCCAGGCAGAAGAGACAGGATAACAGAAGGTGAGGAACATAAAAAAGAGATGTTGGGGAAGGGAGAATTCTGAAAGTACTATGTGATCCCCTCCAGTGCAGACCCTTCCTATGAGCAAGGCCCCTTGCTTCCTCTCCCTCTCAGAACCTGTGCCCAGCTTTACCTGGCAAACAGGCAGGTTTGCGTAGAGCCAGGGGAATTTGGAGAGGGTCAAATGGGATCTGTGAACAGTGACAGGGAAAAGACATGGGACAGAGCAACACTTCCATCAAGGAAAATCTCCAGGCAGAAGAGATTGGATCAGACGATGAGAGAAATCTTAAAACAGATATGTTGTGGGAAGGAAAATTCAGACAGCTCTGTGTGATCCCCTCCACTGCAGCCCCTTCCTCTCAGCAAGCCCCTTGCCTCCTCTCCCACCCAGCAAAGCCTCTGCCCTCAGGGCTCTGGGCTCCAAGGCTGAGCCCCCTCCTCTGCAGCCACAGCTCCAGTGCCCTCTTCAGAGCCCAGGGGCTGAGAGCAACTGCCCAGCAAGGTTGGTGTCTGGGAGGGGGCGAGCACAGCTGGGGAAGGGGAACACTGTCTGTGTGCTTGGCTGCCTCTTCCCTGGCCTCTCACAGCCAGGCCCTCACTCTGTTCCACCCCTTGTCTTGTTCCTGCTGTTGTTTTCTTTTTCTTGCTGCCAGGCCCTCTGCCGATTGGAGTTTCAGCTGAAGGACCTGAATCTCCTTTAATCAAATGCCATAGTGAGGACACATGGCTGTCCTTGAGGTTTCCTTCCAAGCTGTGAACTTCCATCCAGGATGCAAACCTTTCTAATCAAATCTTTTTGTTCCCTGAAAGCCCCACGGACAAGTGCAGAGATGCAATGAGAGAGAAAATGCTCTTGGTTTTGTGAAATGAGCCATATGTGTCTTGGGCTCAAAGTGGTTGCTGAGACTTTAGGAAAGGGTGAAATATTGTGTGGTGTGAAGTGGATCCCTCAGCTCTCAGTAGGGCATCGTGGCTTTTCAGGGTAACCTGGGAGTGTGATCCCTCTCCATCTCAGAAAAGTGCAAGCGCAGGGCAACTAGGAAAAAGAGTGAGGGACAGAGCAGCTCCCTTCCCTCTGCACTGGGCCACAGGCAATGCTCTTGCTTCCCTGGACTCCCTTCGTTCTCCCTGAGTGCAGCAGAGATGCTGATGGTTTCTGACTTCCAGAAAAAAAAAAAAAAAAAAACACCCAGCTGAGATGGAACAAGGCTGTAAAAAAACTTCTCCCCCTCAAACACTTTTACAGTTTGGGTTTCTTAACTCTGGATGTCCAGATGCTTTCAAGCCTTTTTGCATTAGGAGCAGTTTTAACTGGAAAATTGGAATACCAGGTCTGTCTCCACTGTCCCCATGACTCCCTGCTGCAAAGCAGGGCTGACTCCTCACAGCCAGTCGGCAGAGGCCCTGCTCATCCCGGCATGTTCAGCTGGAAGCAAGCAGGGCTCCAGGCACGGAGCTTAAGGAAGGTCTGTGAAAGGAAAAGCAGTGGCAAGTGTACAGTGTGAGAAATGGCTTTGATTTGGCTCAGAGACATCTCCCCTAAATTGTCACTGTAATTTCATTTTTTTCAGTGCTTCACATCACGAGCCAGCAGATGTCTAACAGCAGCTCCATCACCCAGTTCCTCCTCCTGGCATTCGCAGACACTCGGGAGCTGCAGCTCTTGCACTTCTGGCTCTTTCTGGGCATCTACCTGGCTGCCCTCCTGGGCAACGGCCTCTTCATCACCACCATCGCCTATGACCACCACCTCCACACCCCCATGAACTTCTTCCTCCTCAACCTCTCCCTCCTCGATCTGGGCTCCATCTCCAACACTGTCCCCAAGTCCATGGCCATTTCCCTCTGGAACACCAGGGCCATCTCTTATGCGGGATGTGCTGCCCAGGTCTTCTTTGTATTCTTCTTGTTCGGTGCAGAGTATTCTCTTCTCACCATCATGTCCTACGACCGCTACGTTGCCATCTGCAAACCCCTGCACTACGGGACCCTCCTGGTCAGCAGAGCTTGTGTCCACATGGCAGCAGCTGCCTGGGGCGCTGGGTTTCTCAATGCTCTGCTGCACACGGCCAATACATTCTCCCTGCCCTTCTGCCAGGGCAATGCTGTGGACCAGTTCTTCTGTGAAGTTCCCCAGATCATCAAGCTCTCATGCTCACACTCCTACCTCAGAGAAGATGGGTTTATTGTGTTTAGTGCCTGTTTATTTTTTAGCTGTTTTGTTTTCATTGTGGTGTCCTATGTGCAGATCTTCAGGGCTGTGTTGAGGATCCCCTCTGAGCAGGGACAGCACAAAGCCTTTTCCACCTGCCTCCCTCACCTGGCCGTGGTCTCCCTTTTTATCAGCACTGGCCTGATTGCCTATCTGAAGCCCCACTCTATCTCTTGTCTATCTCTGAACCTTGTGGTGTCATTTCTGTACTCAGTGGTGCCTCCAGCACTGAACCCCCTCATCTACAGCTTCAGGAATCGGCAGCTCAAGGATGCAGTTTGGAAACTGTTAACTGGATGTTCTATCAAGCAATAAATTTCCCATCTTCTTGTGCATAGCAATTATAATGTAACTCAATGCGTGTCCAGCCTGTCATCTGTATGTATTTGCTGTTGTGGTTGTTCATGTGGAACCCCTTGAGCTCCACTTAGAGCACCAGAAATCACTGTCATGGTTTAACTCCAGTAACAGCTCAGTTCCATGCAGCTACTCATTCTTTCCCCCATGGTGTGATAGGGTAGAGGATTGGAAGGGAAAAGTAAAAAAAAAGTATGAGTTGAGACAAAAACATTTTAATTGGTAATGCAAGACTGTGCTTGCAAGCAAAGCACATCAAGGGATTCTTTCACCATGTCCAGTTGGCAGGAAGGTGTTTAGCCCTCTCTGGGACAGCAGGGCTACATCAGCAGTAATGGTTTCTTAGAAAGGCAAAAATCATCACTCTGAAGATCTTCAATCTCTTCTTTTTAATCCAATTTAATTGCCAAGTGTCGCATCCTATGTTACAGAAAGTACTTTTGGTCAGTTAGGGTCAGCTGTTCCAGCAGTGTCCCCTTGTAGCTTCTTGTGCAGCCTGAGTCAACTCCCTGGTGGAGCCGTGTCAGGAGCAGAAAAAAGCTTGATGCTGTGTAAGGCTTGTTCAGCAATGATGAAAATCTCTCTGGGTCACGGACAGCACAAAGCTAAACCTCAGACCCATTCTGGTCATGGTGAAGAATGTTAACTCAACCCAAAATAAACCAGAACAACAAGCCAAGTGATTTCTCATCCCCATCACACACACAGCCACCAGTGACACCACAAGCACCATCTCAGTCCAGACTCCTTCTCCAGCCCTGTTTTTCCGTCAGCCATGAGGGACATCACAAGAAGCTCAAAGAGCCTGGCCCTTCTGTCCAATCCTATCAGTTTCTTGGCTACTAGTTACCTCACAGACACCTGCACAAGCCAGGTCATTGTCCCACCCAGACAGCTGCTCAGGCCAAAGTGACGTGAGGAGCAGATGCACCAGCCCGGTGTCTGTTCATACCCAAACAGCTTCTCAGTCACGAGATATCAAAAAAGTGCCCCTACAGGCAAGGTGCCTGCTCGTGCACCACACACTCAGCCACCTCTGACCTTACAAGGGCCATCAAAAGTCAGGACACTGCTCCTGCTCTGTGACATAATCAGACACCAGTGACATCACAAGCCCCTGTGGAACACAAAAGCCTGGAGAGAGCCTGCAGGGTGTGCTGGTACCAGAGACATCCCATGTTCCTGTGCAAGGCAGGAACCTGCTCCTGGTCTGAGATCTCCTCAGCCACCAGGGACATCCCAAAGCAGCAGCACAAACCAGGGCTTTGCTCCTGCCCTGTCACCCCCTTGGGATGCTGAGACATCAAACACACCCTGACAAGCAAAGGGGCTGCTCCTCTGCTCAAACCTTCTCAGCACTTCTGGCCTCAGAAGCACCTGCACAGCCCAGGACATCTCGTGCCCTGCCACCCACTGACCCAGGCAGCAGCAAAAGGCAGGGGCTGGTCCTGCCCTAGAACATCTTTAGGGACCTGTGACCTCACAGGCAGCACCACAAGCCAGGGCCCTGCTCCTGCCCTGCCCTCTGATCAGTCACAGGTGGCATCCCAAGCACCAGCACCAGCCAGATGCCTCCTCCTGGCCTCTCAGCTCCTCACCCATCAGTGACAATGTGAGCAGCTGCACAGACCAGGGCTCCCTCCTGCCTCATCACCTACTCAGACACCTGGGGCATCCCAAAAAGCTGCAAAAGCCACATGCATGCCCCTGCTCTACTTGCTGCAGAGCCACCAGTGACATCATAAGGACCTGCACCACCAGCTGTCTATTCATTCCCAGTCAGCTCCTGAGGCACCAGGGGCAGCAGAAGCAGCTGCACAAGCCAGGGTCCTGCTCCTGCCCTGGCACCTATTAAACCACCAGCATCATCACAAGCACCTGCAGGAGCCAGAGGCATGTTCCTGCCCTTAAGTTCTTTTGACAGGACAAGCTCTTGGTGAGCTGGAGCATCCTGGTGCAGTGGGAGGTGCCCCTGCCCATGGCCGGGAGGTGGAACTGGGGAGGATTTGAAGCCCCTTCCAACCCAAATCATTCTATGACTCTATGACATTTAGCATAAACCACAGTTACCGTAAGAGCAGAAACTGTCAAACACTCTGTGAAATCAAGAGATGTCCAGAAGAAATGTTTTGCTGTGAGGATGGGGAGGCCCTGGCCCAGGCTGCCCAGAGCAGTGGGGGCTGCCCCATCCCTGCAGGTGCTCAAGGCCAGGTTGGATGCAACCTGATGCAGTGGGAGGTGTTCCTGCCCATGGCCAGGAGGTGGAACTGGGGAGGATTTGAGGTCCCTTCCAGCCCAAACCACTTCATGATTCCATGATGCCATGTACTATGATCAAAGCAATACAGCCCTTAATTAAATTTAAAAAAAAAAAAAAAAAAAAACCACAAAAAAGCAAAGCTCAGCAAAAATTCACACTGTGCCTGATCAGATGCTATACAAAATACACTTTATTTTTAACACAGTCCACCACAAACCACCCAGTGGGAACTGTTCCCATATCCAGACGGCCTGGAAAGCAGCTGGGGGTTCACTGGAGGCCACAGAGTTTTGTGCGGAGGGACTGCAGCAGCTCTGAGACATTGAGTATGTCCAGAGCAACGACGTGGACAGCTGGGCACTGGCTGGTGCTGGCTTTTTGGCTCCCAGGGAGCACGCAGCTGTGTTGTCTCCTGAGGTGACCTCTGCAGGGTTGGTTACCAAGGTGGGCTCTGCAGGGCTGGCTCCCAAGAAGCACTGGGTGCAGGAGTGCCAACACCCTGCCCGTGTGCGTGGTTGGACCTCTCACGGACCTCTCGGGGCTGGTTGCTGCTGGTCCAGCTTCACAGACTGTAGTGCCGGTGTGGGGAGCAGCTGCAGGGCCTCCCCATCACCATTCACCTGCAGGCGTGATTGGACAAGCTATGCAGAACTCCTCGTGGTTGGCATCAGCTCGCACCGAGCAGCAGGTGCTCAAACGGCTGCCGGCAGAGGGGGCAGGTCCTGCTCATCTTGGCCCAGCGCAGGATGCACGCAAAGCAGAAGCTGTGCTGGCAGTTGTCCACATAGGTGCTGTCTGTGATATCCTCCAGGCAGATGGGGCACTCGGGGGCTTCTGCTGCCTCCACCGGCCCTGCCTGGGGCTGCTGGCTCCTGCCACTGTCCCTTTCAGCAGAGCTTCTTGTTTCAGGACAGCTTATTTTCTTCTTTCTGTGGGAGTAGATCCACCAGCACCCAATAACTCCCACCGCTGCAGGCACAGCACAGACCATAACATTGCGGAAGGATAACGGCATATTGAAGAGCCTCAGCTGATGCCACCTGCCTCCTCCAGATCCTCCTGGAGAGTGAGTGCAGAGGGTGCTTGTCCTGGACAGCAGAGAGGTCTCCTAGGACACAGGGCAGCATCACAGAGGGTGACATCATAGAGGCCACGGCCAGAACCATGGTTGGGGTTGGAAGGGGCCTCAAACATCCTTCTGGTCCAACCCCCCCCTGCCATGGGCAGTCACACCTTCTACTCCATGAGGTTCTCAAAGCCCCATCCAACCTGACCTTGAACACTACCAGTGATGGGGCATCCACAGCTTCTCGGGGAAACCTGATCCAGTGTCTCAGCATCTTTTTCATAAAAAGCCCCTTCTGATATTGAAAGACTGCAACTGGCTCTCCCTGGAGCCTTGTCTTCTCAAGCCTGAACAGCCCCAGGATCTCCCCAACCCAGCTGCAGGACCCTTCACTCTGCCCCATGGAACCCCCCCACAAGGTTCACGTGGACCCACTGCTCCAGTGTGCAAAGGGGGGGGGCTTTTTCTCACAAATTCCCAGAAATTCAGTTACTTGAAAACTCTTTAGCAGATCTAAGGGTCTCCAGTGGAAGAGAAGTCTTCATTCCAACAGTGATGTTTCTATGATTCTATCAATTCCTTTAATGGATTGTGCTGGGTTCTCCTTCATGAGTGCAGAAGCTTTGCAGACGCCACATGGGAATCTGTTTGTTGTTAACTCTTCAAGTTTTCACCACTTTTGACTCTATGGTGGGAAAATTGTAGGAGTTTGGCATCTCTTGTAACACCCTCCTGGGTCTGGGTCTGTGGCTGCTATGTGGCTGTGCCTCTTCTCTTGAGATGCTCCTCAAATCTCAGCCCACCCGACTGATCTGTCTGAATGAGAAAGTTTTCTCTCCCTTCTGCTGTGGAGAAATGCCCTTGCCACGTATCCAGGGGTTCCCTTACTTCCCTGAACATCCTTGTGATGGCCCCACAGGGTCCTCACTGGCCCTTAGAAAATACCCTTCAAGGCACCAGAGTTCAGAACATGATTCCTGAACAGCAGCTGTTGATTGTAGGGGTGTTTTGCTCCATTTCTTTTCCTGGCTGGTACTGGCAAGTGTGCAGTTTGTCCTCGCAGCCCCAGTGACTCTCATGGTTATGAGGACTCTTCTGCACAACTCTGTCCTTCCCTGCCCTGGAGGCTTCCTTGTCCCAGTGTCCCCGTGGCTGGAGGGGAGAAGGACGCGCAGCTGGAGCCCCAGGAGTTAGTCAAATGTGCAGCCAAAGCTGAACTCGGTGCTGGAGACGAGCCAGGTGAGGGCACCAGAGCTCATCCAGGGAAAGGGGAAGGATGCCATGGAGTTCAAGACTCCAGCTCCCAGCACAACATGGGGTGAAGGTGCAAGCTCCCAGCCTCCTTTGGGATGATGGACTCCAGCACCCAGCCTGCCATGGGGTGAAGGACTCAACTGCAACTGCAGACTCATAAGAGTGGTTTGGGTTGCAAGGGACCTTAAAGATCTTCCAGTTCCAGCCCCCTGCCAATGGCAGGGACACCTCTCGCTGGACCAGGCTGCTCAAAGCCCCATCCAGCCTGGGCTGAACACCTCCAGGGATGGGGCAGCCAAAACTTCTCTGAGCAACCTGGCTCAGGGCCTCCCCAACCTCACCATGAAGAATTTCTTCCTAATATCTAATCTAAATCTTCCCCCTTCCCATTTCAAGCCATTTCCCCTCATCCTATCACTCCATGGCCTTGGAAAACGTCCCTCTCCATCTCTGCCATAGCCCCTTCAGGCACTGCAAGGCTGCTCTAAGTTCTCATCAGTCTTCTCTTCTCCAGGCCGAACAATCCCAGCTCTCTCAGCCTGTCCTAATAGGGGAGATGCTCCAGACCTCTGATGATCTTCGCGGCCTCTTCTGGACCTCCTCCAAGACTTCCATATCCTTCTTCCATATCTTTTTTTATGTTAGGCGGTTATTAACTTTTTAGTGTTTCAATGACTTTTCCTCCTTTTACTTATCTAAAATAAAATGACATCTTGTTCATTTTTTCACCCAACACTATATTCAGGTATTATTTTATATCATCTGTCTTCCATAACTGCCATTTTAGCAAATCTACTAAATAATGAATAACTACTTCCACTTGACATCAGCAATGAGTTTCTAATGCTTCTGAAGTGAATGTTCAGCTCTCCACAAAACACTCTACTACTGCAGAAACTCATTCCTGATTTCCCTTGTTCATTCTGCACGATTTGGAATCATAGAATCATAGAATCGCCAGGTTGGAAGAGACCCACTGGCTCATCGAGTCCAACCATTCGTATCAGACACTAAACCATGTCCCTCAGCTCCTCATCCACCCGCATCTTAAATCCCTCCAGGGAAGGTGAATCAATCCCCTCCCTGGGCAGCCTATTCCAGTGCCCAATGACCCTTTCCATGAGAATTTTTTACTGATGTCCAGCCTGAACAGCCCCTGGCAGAGCTTGAGGCCATTCCCTCTCATCCTGTCCCCTGTCACTTGGGAGAAGAGCCCAGCTCCCTCCTCTCCACAACCTCCTCTCAGGTAGTTGTAGAGAGCAATGAGGTCTCCCCTCAGCCTCCTCTTCTCCAGGCTAAACACCCCCAGCTCTCTCAGCCGCCTCTCCAGCTTCATTGCTCTTCTCTGGACTCGCTCCAGAGCCTCAACATCCTTCTTGTGGGGAGGCGAGAAGCCTCATGGCCCTTGTTGCTGGTTCATTCTTTCGGTAAGCTGCTGTCTTGTTTTACATCTCAAGCTCACTCGTTACGGTACAGATCATTAATCTCTACATGAATCTTGTGATGGAAAGAAGTAAGAAGGAAGGATATCCAGCAGTTCATGCCTTTGATATTTTATTCCATTGCAAACTAAGTTCTTGGGGCTGCGCAGCAGGGAAGAGATGGACCAGAGGTGTGGATCTCTTCAAGCAGGATGTTGTCTGAGTCCCTGTCTACCGGAATCACCATCTGACTCTTGCGGTGAGTCAAACTGGCTTTTTGTTTGTAATTGGATGTCCCAATTCTGTCCCAAAAACCACTCCCTGTGTCCCCAGATCCACCTTTTCTGTCATAAACCCACACCCTGTGCCCCCAAATTCAACTTTTCTGTCTTAAACCCACTCCCTGTGCCCCCAAATCCACCTTTTCTGTCTTAAACCCACTCCCTGTGCCCCCAAATCCACCTTTTCTGCACAAAAATCCATTATTTGTCCCCCCAAATCAACCTTTTCTGTACCCAAACCCACCTCCTGCGCACCCAAATCCAACTTTTGTGCCCCAAAATCTACTTTTTGTGCCCTAAACTCTACTCCCTGTGCCCCAAAATCAATATTTTTGCCCCAAAATCCACTTTTCACCCAAATCTAACTTTTTCTGCCCCAAAATCCACTCTTTGTGCCACTAAATCTACACTTTGTGCCCCAAAATCCACCTTATCTGCCCCAAAATCCACCCTCTGCCCCCAAATCCACCTTTACTGCCTCAAAATCCATCTTTTCTTCCACAAAACCTATGCCCTGTCACTCAAAATCCACCTTTTCTGACACAAAATCCATCTTTTCTGCACAAAAATCCACTAATTGTACCCCCAAATCCACATTTTGTGTCACAAAACCCACCTCCTGCCACCCAAATTCACCTTTTCTGCCTCAAAATCCACCTTTTGTGCCACTAAATCTACCTTTTCTGCCCCAAAGCCAATCCACTTTTCCCCAAAATCCACCTTTAATGCACCAAAATCCACCTTTCCTTCCCTCAAACCAAAAACCTGCAGCTCGAAATCCACCTTTTCTGCCCCAAAACCCACCACCTGCACCCTGAAATCCACCTTTTCTGCCCCTAAATTCACCTTTTATGCACCCAAATCCACCCTGTGACCAAAAATACAACTTCTGTGCACCAAAATCCAATTTTTCTATCCCCAAATCCACCTTTTGTTCCCCAAACCCCACCCTGTGCCCCAAATTCACCTTTTCAGCCCCATAATCCACATTTTCTGCACCCTAAAATCTACATTTCCTGTCCCAAAATCCACCTTTTCTGACCCAAAATCCACTTCTGTGCCCCAAACCCCACCCCTGTGCCCCAAAATCTACATTTCGTGCCCCAATACCTACCCCTGTGCCCCAAAACCCACTTGCTGTGCCCCAAAATCTACCCCCTCTGCTCCCACATCCACATTCTTGGTCCAAAATTCCACCTTTTCTGCGACAAAATCCAGGTTTCTACCCTAACCCCCACCTCCTGCACCTCAAAATCCACATTTTCTGCCCAAAAATCCAGGTTTTGTGCCCCCTAAATCTAACTTTTGTTCCCCAAAACCCACCACTTAAGCCCAACATCCACCTTTTCTGCCCCAAAATCCACATTTTCTGCCCCAAAATGAAGACCCTATGACTCAAAATCCACCTCTTCTGCCCAAAATCCACGTTCTGTTCCCCCAAATCCAATTTTTCTGCCCCCAAATCCAGATTTGCTACCCCAAAACCAAGCCCCTACGACTCAAATCCACCTTTTCTGTCCCAAAATCTACCTTATCTGCCCCCAAATCCACTCTGTGACTCAAATTCCACTTCTTCTGACCCAAAATCTATCTTTCCTGCGCAAAAATCCACTAATTGTGCCCCCAAATCCACAATTTGTTCCCCAAACCCCATTCGCTGCACCCCCAAATCCAACTTTTGTGCCCCAAAATCCACCTTTTGTGTCCTAAATCCCACTCCCTGTGCCTCAAAGTCAACATTTTTGCCCCAAAATCTACATATTCTGCCCTAAAACCCACCTTTTGTTCTCCAAACCCCACCCCTTATTCCCCAAAATCCACCTTTAATGCACCAAAATCCAGCTTTTCTTCCCTCAAACCAACACCCTGTGACTCAAAATCCACCTTTTCTGCCCCAAATCCACCTTGTGTGCCCCAAAATCCCCTTTGTGTGCCCGCAAATCCATCTTTTCTACCAAAATTTCCACCTTTTTTGCTTTAAAATCCACCTTTCTGTCCCAAAACACACTCCCTGTGCCCCAAAATCCACAATTTCTGCCCCAGAATCCCCTTTTGTGCCTCAAGACCCACCTTTTGTGCTCCCAATTCCATATTCTCTGTCTCCCAAATCCACCTTTTCTGCCCCAAAACCCACAATTTCTGTCCCAAAGCCCACTCCCTGTGCCCCAAAATCCACTTTTGTGCCCCCAGATCCACCTTTTCTGCCCTGAAATAAAACCTTTCTGGCCCTAAATCTACATTTTGTGCCCCAAACACCACCCCTTACATCTTAAAATTCACCTTCTCTGCCGCAAAATCCAGGTTTTGTGCCCCAAAACACACCCCCTGCACCTCAAAATCCACATTTCCTGCCCCTAAAGCAACAACCTGGGACTCAAAATCCACCTTTTCTGCAACAAAATCCACCCTGTGCCCCAAAATCCACCTTTTCTGTCCCAAACTCCACTCCCTCTGCCCTCAAATCCACCTTTTCTGCACAAAAATCCATTATTTGTGCCCCCAAATCCATTTTGTGCCCCAAACCCACACTCTTCACCCCAAAATCCACCTTTTGTGCCCACAAAACCATTCCCTGTGCCTCAAAATCAACATTTTTGCCCCAAAATCCACATTTGGGGCACAAAAATCCACCTTTTGTTCCCCGAAATCCAATTTTTCTACCCCCAAATCCACCATATATGCCCCCAAATCATCCTTTTCTGCCCCAAAACCAACCCACTGCTCCTCAAAATTCACCTTTTCTGTCCCAAAATCCACATTTTCTGCCCCAAAATTCACGTTTTGTGTCCCAAAACAAACCCCTTCACCCCAAATCCACCTTTTGTGGCCCAAAACTCCCTTTTGTGCCCCCCAAATCCACCTTTTGGCCCTAAATCTCCCTTTTCTGCCCCCAAAATCCAACTTTTGTGGCCCAAATCTCACCCCCTGCACCTCAAATCCACCTTTTGTGCCTCAAAGTCCACCTTTTATGATCCAAAATCCAATATTTGTGCCCCAAACCCCACCCTCTGCACCTCAAATCCACCTTTTGTGCCTCAAAATCCACCTTTTATGCTCCCAAATCCAATATTTGTGCCCCCAAATCCACTTTTTCTGCCCCAAACCCCATCCCTGTGCCCCCAAATCCAACTTTTATGCCCCAAACCCCATCCCTGTGCCCCCAAATCCACCTTTTGGTCCCCAAAACCCTCCACTTAAGCCCCAAAATCCACCTTTTATGATCCAAAATCTACATTTTATGCCCCAAAACTAACACCTTGCAACTCAAAATCCACCATTTCTGCCCAAAATCCACATTCTGTTCCCCCAAATCCAATTTTTCTGCCCCCAAATCAAGATTTTCTACCCCAAAACCAAGCCCCTAGGACTCAAATCCACCTTTTCTGTCCCAACATCTACCTTATCTGCCCCAAAAACCACTCTGTGACTCAAAATCCACCTTCTCTTCCCCAAAATCCAGGGTTTCTGCCACAAATCCACACCATGTGCCCAAAAATCCACCTTTTCTGCCCCAAAATCCACATTTTCAGCCCCATAATTTACCACCTGCACTCCAAAATCTACATTTCTTCTCCCCAAATCCACCTTTTCTGACCCAAACACCAAATTTTCAGCCCCAGAATCTGCCTTTCGTGCCACAAATCCCACCTTTCTGCCCTAAAATCCAACCCTTATGCCCCAAAATCCGACTTTTGTGCTTAAAAACCCACTCCTTATGCCCCTAAATCCATCTTTTATGGACCAAAATCCATCCTGTGCCCCCAAATTCAACTTTTCTGCTCCAAATTCAAAGGCCCCTAAATCAACCTTTTGTGCCCCAAAATCTACCTTTAGAGCCCCAAAATCCTCCTTTGGTGCCCCAAAACACACACCCTGCACTCCAAAATCAACCTTTTACAGGTTCCTTGTGCCAAAAACATACGTCGTCCCCCTCCAAATCCACCTTTTGTGCCCCCAAAGCCACGTTTTCTGTCCCAAACCCCACCCCTGCACCCCCAAAAACACCTTTTCTGCCCTAAAACCTAAATTTTGTGCCCCCAAATCAACACAATCAGCCACAAAATCTACATCTCTTGTTCCAAAATGAAACTTTCTGCCACCAAATTCATCTTTTTTCCACCAATCCAACTTTTGTGCCCTGAAATCAACATTTTGTGCCACAAAACCCACATTTCTTCTCCTAAAATCCAAGTTTGTGCTCCCAAAACTTCCTTTTCTTCCCAAAATCCACCTTTTGTGCCCCTAAATTCGCATTTTCTGCCTCAAAATCCACTTTTTCTACCCCCAAATCCACTATATACGCCCCCAAATCAACCTTTGCTACCCCAAACCCAGCCACCTGCACCTCAAATTTCACCTTTTCTGCCCGAAAATCCAAGTTTTGTACCCAAAAATCCACTTATTTTTGCCCCAAAATCCACGTTCTGCCACAAAATCCATGTTTTCTGTCTCAAAATCGAGGTTTTGTGCCCCAAAATCCAATTTCTGTGCCCCAAACTCCCTTTTGTGCCGCCGAATCCACCTTTTGTGCCACAAAATTCAACTTTTCTGCCCCAAAATCCAATTTTGGTGCCCCAACTCCTTTTTGTGCCCCGAAATCCACCTTTTGTGACCCCAAACCCACCCCCCGAACCCCCAAAATCTACATTTCTTATCGAAAATCCATCTCCTCTGACCCAAAATCCACTTTGTGCCCCAAATACCACCCCTGCGCCCTCAAATCCTCCTTTTCTGCACCAAAATCCAGATTGTCTAACCCAAAATCAACTCCCTGCGACTCAAAATCCACCTTTTGTGTCTCAAAATCCACCTTTTGTGCCTTAAACCCCACTTCTCATGCCCCCAAATCCACTTTTCTGTCCCAAAATCCACCTTTTCTGCCCCAAATCCACTGTTTGTGCCCCGAAACCCACCCTTTGTGCCCCTCAAAACCCACCCCCTGCACCTCAAATCCACCTTTTCTGCCTCAAAATCCCGGGCTTAAACGGGTGCCAGGTAGATCTAAAGTGTTCCTGGGGCTCCTAGAAGGGTCCTGGAAGAACATAAATGGGTGCCAGGTAGACCTAGAGGGTTCCTGGAGCTCCTAGAAGGGTCCTAGAAGGCCCCAAAGGGGTGCCAGGTAGCTCTAGATAGTTATAGGAGCTCCAGGGAGGGTCCTAGAAGGACCTAAAGGGGTCCTACATAGATCTAGAGGGTTCTTGGGGCTCCTACAAGGCTCCTAGGAGGCCATAAAAGGGGTCCCAGGAAGGTCTAGAGGGTTCCTGAGGCTCCTAGATGGGTCCTAGATGGCACTAAAATGGACCCAGGTACATCTAGAGGGTTCCTGGGCCTAATTGAAGGCCCTACGTGGGTCGCAGGTAGATCTAGAGGGTTCCTGGGGCTCCTAGAATGGTCCTAAAAGGCCCTAAATGGGTCTGAGGTAGATCTAGAGGTTTCCTGGGGCTCCTAGATGGGTCCTAGAAGGCCCTAACAGGGACCCAGATAGATCTAGAGGGTTCCTGGTGCTCCTACAAGGGTCCTAGAAGGCCCTAAATGGGTCCCAGGTAGATCTAGAGGGTTCCTGAGGCTCCTAGATGGGACCTAGAAGCCCTTTTAAGGGGTCTCACGCAGGTCTAGGCGGTTCCTATGGATCCTATAATGGTCCTAGAAGGCCCTAAATGGGTCCCAGGAAGATCTGGAGAGTTCCAGGGGGTTCTAGAAGGGTCCTAGATGGCCCTAAGGGGGTCCCAGTTAGATCTTGAGGTCCTGGGGTTCCTACAAGTGTCCTAGGAGGCCCTAAAGTGGTCCCAGGTAGACCTAGAGGGTTCCTGAGGGTCCTAGAAGCCTCTAAAGGGGTTCCAGGTAGACCTAAAGGGTTCCTGGGGCTCATAGAATGGTCCTAGTAGGCCCTAAAGGGGTCCCAGGTAGATCTTGAGGGTTCCTGGGGATCGTAGAAACATCCTAGAAGGCCCTAAAGGGGTCCCAGGAAGATCTAGAGGGTTCCTGGGCCTCCTAGAAGGGTCCTAAAAGGCCCAAAGGGGTCCCATATAGATCTAGAGGGTTCCTGTTACTCCTAGAAGGGTCTTGGGGAAGGTCTAGAGGGTTCTTGGGGTTCCTAGATGGGTCCTAGATGGCCCTAAAATGGACCCAGGTAGGTCTAGAGGGTTCCTAGAGCTTCATATTGTGTCCTAGAAGGCCCTAAAATGGTCCCAGGTAGATCTAGAGTGTTCCTGGGGCACCTATAATGGTTCTAGAAGGCCCTAAAGGAGTCCCAGGTCGATCTAGAAGGTTCCTGGGCCTCCTGGATGGGTCCTAGAAGGCCCTAAAGGGGGTTCCAGGTAGATCTAGAGAGTACCTGGAGCTCAATGTAGGGTCCTAGATAGCCCTAAATGGGTTCCAAGTAGATCTAGAAGGTTCTTGGAGTTCCTAGAAGGCCCTAAGTGGGTCCCAGGTAGATTTAGAGAATGCCTGGAGTTCCAGGTAGGGTTCTAGGAAGCCCTAAGAGGGACCCAGGAAGGTCTAGCGCGTTCCTGGGGCCCCTATAATGGTGCTAAAAGGCCCTAAAGGGGTCCCAAGTAGACCTAGAGGGTTCCTGGTGCTCCTAGAAGGGTCCTACAAGGCCCTGAAAGGGTCCCAGGTAGATCTAGAGGGTTGCTGGCGCTCCTAGAAGGGTCCTAGAAGGCCGGAAAGGATTCCCACATAGAGCTAGATAGTTCCAGGAGGTCCTAGATAGGACCTGGAAGGCCCTAAGGGGGTCCCAGGTAGATCTAGAGGGTTCTTAGAGCTCCAGGTAGTGTCCTTGAAGGCCCCAATCAGGTCCCAGACTGCTCTACAGGGTTACCAGTGCTCCTAGAAGGGTCCTAGAAGGCCCTAAGGCATCCCAGGTAGATCTAGAGGGTTCCTGGAGCTCCAGGTAGGTTCCTAGAAGGCCCTAAAGAGGTCCCCGGTAGACCTAGAGTGTTGCTTGGGCTCGTAGAAGGGTCCTAGAAGGCCCTAAAGAGCTTCCAAGTAAATCTAGAGGGTTCCTGGTGCTCCTAGAAGGCCCTAAAGGGCTCCCAGGTAGATCTAGATAGTTCCAGGCAGTACTAGAATGGTCCTACAAGTCCCTAAAGGGGTCCCGTGTAGATCTAGAGGGTTCCTGGGCCTCTTAGAAGGGTCCTAGAAGGCCCTAAACGGGTCCCAGGTAGTTCTAGATGGTTCTTGGAGCTCCTAGAATGGTCCTAGAAGGCCCTAAAATGGTCCCAGGTAGATCTAGAGGGTTCCTGGGGCTCCTACATAGGTCCGAGAAGGACCTAAATGGGTCCCATGTAGATCTAGAGGGTTCCTGGAGCACCTAGAATGGTTTTAGAAGGCCTTAAAGGGGTTCCAAGTACATCTAGAGGGTTCCTGGAGCTCCTGCAAAGCCCTAAGTTGTCCCTGGTAGATCTAGTAAGTACCTAAAGCTCCAGGTAGTGTCCTAGAAGTCCCATGTAGATCTAGAGGGTTCCTGGAGCTCCAGGTAGGGTCCTAGAAGGCCCTAAAGGGGTCCCAGGTAGATCTAGAGGGTTACCGGGGCTCCTAGAAGGTTCCTAGAAGGCCATAAGCCGCGTCTCAGGTAGATCTAGAGGGTTCCTGGGTCTCCTGGAAGAGTACTAGAAAGCCCTGAAGGGGTCCTAGGTAGATCTAGAGGGTTCCTGGGGCTCCTAGAAAAGTCCTAGAAGGCCCTAAATGGGTCCCAGGTAGATCTAGAGGGTTCCTAGGTCTCATAGATCCTAGAAGGACCTAAAATGGACAGAGGTAGATCTATAAGGTTCCTGGGGCTCATAGAAGGGTCCTAGAAGGTCCTAAACGGGTCCCAGTTAGATCTAGAGGTTTCCTGAGGGTCCTAGAATGGACCTAGAAGCCCCTTAAGGGGTCTCAGGTTTGTCTAGAGGATTCCTGGGGCTCCTAGATGGCTCCTAGAAAGAACCTTATATGGACCCCCGGTAGATCTAGAGTGTTCCTGGAGCTTCAGGTAGGGTCCTAGAAGGCCCTAAAGGGGTGCCATGTAGATCTAGAGGGTTCCTGGGGCTCTTAGAAGGCCCTAAAGGGACCCAGGTAGATCAGAGAGGTCCTGGAGCTCCAGGTAGGGTCCTAGAAGGCCCTAAACGGGTCCCAGGTAGATCTAGAGGGTTCCTCTGGCTCCTAGAAGGTTCCTAGAAGGCCCTAAAGGAGTCTCAGGTAGATCTAGAGGGTTCCTGGGACTCCTAGAATGGTCCACGAAGGCCCTAAATGGGTTCCTGCTGAATTTAGAGGGTTTTTAGTGATCCTAGAATGATCTTAGAAGACCCTAAGTGTTTCCCAGGAGGCTCTGCATGGTTCCTTGGGCTTCTAGAAGGCCCTAAAGTGGCTCTAGAGGATATGAGGATATACGAGATTGACCTCAAGCGAAGATCAGCTCCAAGAGGATCTGAAACCCTCCGCATGTTGTCTTCTCTTCTTCTATGACTTCTTCCACCTCTTCTTGAATTAATTAATGGGACGAGTCCTGAGGGATAGATGGAAACGAGGGAAGCGACACGGTCTCCTTGCTCTTCTTCGCTAATCACAGTCCCACCAAACATCTCAGACGCTTTGGGGGCTTCTAGAAGTTTCTCTGTGATGGTCCCAGAATGAAGCTCCGCCTGGAAACTTCAGAACTTCTCTGTAGTTGTGGGAAGAGAATTATTGGGAGGTGAAGCTCAGTCCTCTTGGAGACTCCCAGGACACCCCTAAGGAACCCCAGGAGCCCTCTAGGACCCCCAGGAGCCCTCTAGGATCCCCAGAACTCCCTCAAAGACCCCCAGGACCCCCCATAGCCTTCCAGGATCCCTCTAGGACCCCCAGAACTCCAAAAGACCCCCAGGATCCATCTAGGACTCCCAGAACCCCTTAGAGCCCCCCAGGATCCACCTAGGACCCCCAAAATCCCCCCCCAGCCCCCCAGGACTACTCTAGGACCCCCAGGATCCACCTAGGACCCCCAGAATCCCCCTCAAAGGCCCCCAGGAACCCTCTTGGACCCCCAGAACCCCTCAAAGCCCCCCAGGACCCTCTAGGGCCCCAGAATCTTCCCAAAACACCCCTAGGACCCCACTGCTTGCGTCTAGGTCTCAGGCCCCATTTTTGGGTTGTCTTTACCTGGTTTGGGGGTGTCTGGTCCCATCTTCGGGGTCCCTGTTAATCTGGGGGGGGCACTGAGCCCAAATTTGGGAGTCCTCAAGCTTCTTTGGGGTCTCTGTGTCCATTTTGGGGGCTCTGGGCTCGGTTTTGTGGTCCCTGAGCCCATTTTGGGGGTCTCTGCTCCTATTTTTGTGTCTCTGAGCCCCCAGGAACTCCAAAACCCACCCCAGCCCACCCCAAACCCCCAAGGAACCCCAAAAGCTCCACCTCAGCCCCCCAAATCCCCAAGGAACCCCAAAAGCTCCAAATCAGCACCCCACAACCATGAGGGGACCCCAAAAACCACACCAGCCCCCCACAAAACCCCCTCAGTCACTGGGTTCGGGGAGTCACCAAGATTTAGGGGGGACTTTGAAGGTTTAGGGGGGACCCCAAGCATCAGGCTGGGAGAAGCTTAATGGGATCCAAGGGATTTAATGGGAGTTCTCAGGGGTTTTGGGGCTCAAGGGGGAATTTTGGGGTGCATGGAGTGGATTTGGGGGTGCAGAGACCGGATTATGGGGTTCAGGATTGGGGTTTTAGTGTTCCGGGGGGATTATGGGGATTCAAGGTCAGGATTTGGGGGTCTGGGGTTGGGATTTTGGGGTGCAAACAGTGGATTTGAGGGTTCAGGGTGGATTTGGGGGTTTGGGGCTGGGATTTTGGGGTACAAAAGGTGGATTTTGGAGTTTCAGGGTTAGTGTTTGGTGTCCTGGGTTGGAATTTTGGCGTGTAAAAGGTGGATTTGGGGGTTCATGGGGTTGATTCTGGGGCACAAAAGGTGGATCTGAGGGTTCAGGGTCAGGATTTGAGGGTTCAGGTTGGATTTGGAGGTTCAGGATTAGGATTTTGAGGCACAAATGTCGGATTTGGGGGTTTAGGGGTTAGATTTTGGGGCACAAAAGGTGGATTTGGGGCTTCAGGGTTGGCGTTAGGGGCCTCGGGTTGGTATTTTGGGGCTGAAATGATGGGGTTTGGGGTTCAGAGTTTGGAACTGGGGGTTCAGAATTAGGATTTTGAGGTTCAAGGTGGATTTGGAGGTTTAGGGAGCAGATTTTGGGGCACAAAAGGTGGATTTTTGGTTTCAGGGTTGGCACTGGGGGTTCAGGGTTGGGATTTTGGGGCCGAAAATATGTTTTTTGGGGTCCAGGTTGGGAATTGGGGGTTTAGGGGGTGGATTTGGGTGTTCATGGTGGGTTTTGGGGGCAGATTTGGGGGTTCAGGGTCAGGATTTGGGTGCTCAGGGTGTAGATTTTGGGTTTCAGGGTTGGCGTTGGGAGTACAGGGTTGGGATTTTGGGGCTGAAAAAACGTTTTTTGTGGTTCAGGTTGGGAATTAGGGGTGCCCGGGGTGGATTTGAGGGGTTCAGGGTGGGTTTGGGGACGTGGGGGATGGATTTGGGGGGTTCAGGTTAGGTTTTGGGGTCTCACCCACGATGGCACGGGGACTGTGTCTGGCGGTGCTGAAGGCGCAGGGTGCGGGGGCCTCTCCAGGCAATGAGAAGGTGGCCAGCGACCACTGCGACTCCATGTAGGGAACCAGCACTGGGCCCACCTGCACCAGCCTGCGCGACCAGTAGAGACCAGTACAGAACAGTACGGACCACTACAGACCAGTACAGAGTTGGGGTTTTTGAGGCACAAAATGTGGATTTTTGGGTTCAGGCTCAGGATTTGGGGGTTCAAGGTGTAGATTTTGGGACGAAAAGGTGGATTTGGGGGTTTGGTGTCTCCCAGTTCCCCCTCCAGTACCCTCCAGTCCCTTCCAGTACTCCCAGTGTCTCCCAGTTCACCCTCCCAATGCTCCCAGTACTCCCAGAGTCTCTCAGTTCCCCTCCCAGTGCTCCCAGAGCCCCTCCAGTCCCTCCCAATACTCCCGGTGTTTCCCAGTTCCCCCTCCCAGTGCTCCCAATACTCCCAGTGCCTCCCAGTTCACTCTCTCAGTGCTCCCAGTTCCCCCTCCAGTCCCTCCCAGTGCCTCCAAGTTCCCTCTCCCAGTCCCTCCCAGTGTCTCCCAGTTCCCTCTCCCAGTGCCTCCCACTCCCTCCTAACCTACTCCCAGTGTGTCCAAGTGTGTCCCAGTGTGTCCCAGTGCTCCCAGTAGCTCACGTCGAGCGCCTGTTGAGCTGCGTCTCCCTCAGGGTGAAGACGTGACTCGTGCCTTTGCCGCTGGTGGCGCTCAGGAAGGCCGAGTCGGGGCTGAACGCCAGGCTGCTCCCAGTATGGACCAGTATGGACCACTATAGACCAGTTCCCTCCCCCAGGCCCCTCCCAGTGACCCCAAACGCTCCTTAGTCCATCCCAGTGCTCCCCAGTTCGTCCCCAGTACCTCCCAGTGCGTCTCAGTCCATCCCAGTGCCTCCCAGTGCTCCCCAGTCCATCCTAGAGCCTCCCAGTCCCCTCCCAGTCCCCTCCCAGTCCCCTCCCAGTACCTCCCAATCCTCCCCAGTCCATCATATTCCACTCCCAATGCCTTCCAGTGCCTCCCAGTCCCCTCCCAGTGCAAACCAGAGCCTCCCAATGCTCCTTAGTGTCCTCCTAGTGCCTCCCAGTCCGTCCCAGTGCCTCCCAGTGCCCTCCCAGTAACTCCCAATACTCCCTAGTCCATCATATTCCACTCCCAGTGCCCTCCCAGTGCCTCCCAGTGCTCCTCAGTCCCCTTCCAGTGCCCACCCAGACACTCCCAGTCCATACCAGTGCACTCCAAGTCCCTCCCAGTCCTCTCCCAGCGCCCCTCCAGTGCCTCCTAATGCTCCCCAGTCCCTCCCAGTCCCCTCCCAGTGCAAACCAGTATATCCTAGTCCTTCCACTACAACCTTGTCCCCACTCAGTGCTCCCCAGTCTGTCATATTCCACTCCCAGTGCCTCCCAGTGCCCTCCCACTCCCCTCCCAGTGCCTCCTAGTCCTTCCCAATCCCCTCCCAGTGCCCCCCAGTGCCTTCCAGTCCTTCCCAGTCCCCTCCTAGTGTCCCCCACTGCCTTCCAGTCCTTCCAAGTCCCCTCCCAGTCCCTCCCAGTGCCTCCTAATGTTCCCCAGTCCATCATATTCCACTCCCAATGCCCTCCCAGTACCCTCCAAGTGCCTTCTCAGAACCACCTAATGCTCCCCAGTCCATCCCAGTCCCCTCCCAGTGCCTCCCAGCGCCTTGTACCAGTAGAGGTTGGTGGGGTCTGTGCCCCATCGCAGCTCGAGCACCCTTGCTCGGCTCTGGGTGCAGAAGAGGCGGACGAGGGTCCCTCAGCACGAGGCCGAAGCCACCAGCGCGCCTGGCGAGTACAGAGCCAGGCAGCCGACCTCACTCTGGTGCACGCTGATGGTCACCAGGGCCACCAACGTCCCCACCTGCACCCAACCCAGGGCCTGAAACCAGTACAGACGAGTAAGAACCAGTAACAAACAGGTTAAGACACCCACGGGCCCGCCTGCACCCAACCCAGGGGCTGGAAAACCACTAAAAGCCAATAAATAACACTAAAAACCAGTAACAGCCACTGACATCCCCGCCTGCGCCGAGCCCAGGGCCTGAAACCAGTACAGACCAGTAAGAACCAGTAATGAAGAGGAACAGACACCCATGGGCCCACCTGCATCCAACCCAGGGGCTGGAAAAGCACTAAAAGCCAATAAAAAACACTAAAAACCACTAAAAACCAGTAACAGCCACCGACGTCCCTTCCTGCGCCGAGCCCAGGGCGTCAAACCAGTACAGACCAGTAAGAACCAGTAAGAGCTGCGAACAGACACTCATGGATTCACCTGCACTGAGCCCAGGGCCTTAAAACCAGTAAGAACCAGTAAAACCAGTAAGAACCAGTAACGATCAGTAATAGCCACCCATGGCCCCGCCTGCGCCCAGCCTAGGGCCTAAAAAAGCACTAAAACCCACTAAAACCCAGTAAGAACCAGTAAGGACCAGTAACAGCCACCCACAGCACCACATGCGCCAAGCCCAGGGCCTGGAAAACCACTAAAAATACTAAAACCCAGTAAGAACCAGTAAAACCAGTAAGAACCAGTAACAGACACCCACGGGCCCGCCTGCACCGACTCCAGGGCCTGGAAAACCACTAAAAAACCCTAAAACCCACTAAAAACCAGTAACAGCCACCCACGGCCCTGTCTGCGCCCAGCTCAGGGCCTGAAACCAGTAACGACCAGTAAGAACCAGTAACAGCCAGAAGCAGACACCCACGGGCCCACCTGCACCGAGCCCAGGGCCTGGAAAACCAGTAACAACCAGTAACAACCAGTAGCAACCACCCACAGCCCCACCTGCACCAAGCTCAGGGCCTAAAAAACCACTAAAAACCAGTAACAACCAGTAACAGCCACCCACAGCCCCGCCTGCACTGAGCCCAGGGCCTGGAAAACCAGGAAAAAACAGTAACAACTAGTAACACCCCGTTCCCCTCCAGTCCCTCCCAGTCCTTCCCAGTGCTCCCCAGTCCCTCCCAGTATCCCCCAGTCCCACTCACCACTAACTGGAGGCTCCCACACTTGTGTCCCTGGAAAACCAATAAGGCCTTCTCCAAACTGGGAATAATGATCGCAGATCCCTGGGGGAAGGAAGAACTGGGTCCCAGTCCCCTCCCAGTGCCTCCCAGTTCATCCCAGTTCCCCTTAAGCCCCTCCCAGTTCCCTCCCAATTCCCACTAGTTAATCCCAGTCCCCTCCAGTCCCGCCTAATCCCCTCCCAGTACCTCCCAGTCCCTCCCAGTGCCACCTAACCCTCCCCAGTGCCTCCCAGTCCTTCCCAGTGCCACCTAATCCTTTCCCAGTGGCTCCCAGTCCCACCTAACCCTCTCCCAGTGCCTCCCAGTCCCACCTAACCCTCTCCCAGTGCCTCCCAGTCCCATCCAGTGCCTCCCAGTCCCCCCGAGTGCCGCTTAACCCTCTCCCAGTGATTTCCAGTCCCCTCCAGTCCCGCCTAACCCTCTCCCAGTGCCGCCAAGTCCCACCTAACCATGTCCCAGTGCCTTGCAGTAAACCTAACCCTCTCCCAGTGCCTCCCAGTCCCCAGCAGTGCCATCTAACCCTCTCCCAGTGCCTCCCAGTCCCACCTAACCCTCTTCCAGTGCCTCCCAGTCCACCCCAGTGCCGCTTAACCCTCTCCCAGTGCCTCCCAGTCCCCTCCAGTCCCGCCTAACCCTCCCCCAGTGCCTCCCAGTCCCCCTCAGTCCCTCCCAACCCTCTCCCAGTGCCTCTCAGTCCCCCCAGTGCCCCCAGTTGTCACCTTTGGGGTTGTCGCGGGTGTCGAACTCGAAGAGCTTGGTTGGGTTTTAGGGGAAGGAGAAGACATAGAGGTGGGTCTGCAGCACGACCACCAGCCTGGGGCACACAAACGGGGGGGTGGGGGGGGCTAGCTGTGCTTTGGGGAGCTCCCCCTCTCACACCCCTATTTTTGGGGTGATTCCAAGCACTTTTGGGGTCCCCCCTCACTTGTCGGGGCACATCTGCAGAGCCAAGACAGGTTTGGGGAAGGTGAATTCCAGCACCAGCTTGTCCTTCCCTTCCCACACATCGTCCCAAATCAACACTGTGATTAAAAAGTTGGGGGGCTATAATGGGGCACCCCAAGATTTTTTGGGGCCCCCTACCCCCTTTATTTTGAGGCTAACCTGACACATCAGGGAATTTGGGGTGACTCCCACCACCCATGATAGCCAAAATTGGAGCGGTTCAGCATCTCCGCCAGCCCCACGCTGCCCACCTGCTGTGCATCTGGGGGGGGACCGCAATATCTGAGCCCCCCCCAAAAGTTCAGGGTCCCCTCTTCAAGATTTAGTACACCCCAAACTCTAAGAACCCCCTGAAATCTCTCATCTCCCACTTCAAATTCCTTATTAGCCTGTAATGAGAAACTTGGGGGCCCCACGTTGCTTACCTACTCTGCGTCTGGAGGGGAACTCCAATATTTGAGGGCCCCCCAAAAATGTTTAGGGACCCACCTTCAAGGTTTAGGGCCCCCCAAACTCTTAGGGTCCCTCTCCAACTCTAGGGAGCCCCCAAAACTAGGGACCCCCCAAATCTCTTGTCCTCCTCCCTAAAATCCTTATTAGCCTGGAAAGAGAGGTTTGGGGGCCCCAGGCTGCCTACCTGCTCCACATCCGGGGGGAAGCCCAATATTTGAGGGCCCCTCAGAAAACTGTAGGGTTCCCCCTTCAAGATTTAAGGCCCTCCAAACTCTTAGGGTCCCCCCAAATCTCTTGTCTCCCACCCCAAAATCCTTATTAGCCTGGAAAGAGAGATTTGGGGGCCCCACACTGCCCACCTCCTCCATGTCTGGGGGGGGAACCACAACATTTGAGGGCCCTCCAAAAAATTTACAGTCCCTCCTTCAAGATTTAGGGCCTCCCAAACTCTTAGGATCCCCCAAACTCTAGGGACACCCCCAAACTTTAGGGACTCCCCAAATCTCTTGTTCCTCACTCTCAAACCCCCCTAAAAAAAAGTCAAACCACTCAAAACACCATCAGACCCCCCTCAAACACCCTCAGACCCCCGGAAAACACCCTCAGACACCACCAAAACACCTGAGAACCCCCCAAAACACCCTCAGAACCCCCAAATTGATGAGTTATACCCCAAAATCCTCCCACTCCCCTTCACCCGAGTGCACTTTCTCCATCAGGGGCTCCATGTTGAAGATCCGCACCCCAGAATGCATCGCCACGCAGAAACAGCCTGGAAAGAGGGATTTGGGGGTGAATTAAGGGGATTTCAGGGCCCCCTTTGGGGGTGTTGGGGTCTGTTATGAGGGTTTTAGGGTCTCTTATGAAGTTTTGGGAAGTTATTATTGGAGCTCGGGGGTCAATTATGGGGATTTGGAGTCAATTATTAGGGTTTTGAAATCAATTACAAGGGTTATGGGGACCATAATGGGGCTTTTGGGTTCCCCTTTGAGGGTTTTGGGGTCAATTATGAGGGTTTTAGGGTCTATTATGAAGATTTCTGAAGTTATTATGGAACTTGGGGTCAATTATGGGGGTTTGGGGATCATTATGAGGTGTTTGGAGTCAATTATTAGGATTTTGAAATCAATTACAAGGGTTATGGGGACAATAATGGGGCCTTTGGCGTCCCCTTTGAGTGTTGCGGGGTCCCCATTGAGGGTTTTGTGGTTCATTATGAGGATTTGAGAAGTTACTATGTGAGCTTGCAGGTCAATTATGGGGAATTTGGGGATCATTATGAGGAATTATTAGGGTTTTGAAATCAATTGCAAGTCTTATAGGGATCATAATGGGGCTTTTGGGTTCCCCTTTGAGGGCTTTGGGGTCAATTTTAGAGGGTTTTGCGGTCAATTATGAGGGTTCTGAGGATCATTATGGGGCTTTTGGGGTCAAATATGAGGAGTTTGGGGGTCATTATGGGGAATGGGGGGGAATTTCAGGGCTTTGGGGGTTCCCTTTGAGGTTTTTAGAATCTTTTACAGGTGTTTTTTGAGCCATTATGTGGATTTTGGGATCCATTATAAAGTTTTCAGAATCAATTATGGAGTTTGGGGGGGCACTATGGGGGGCTTGGGGGTCATTTTGAGGATTTGGGGTTCCCTTTGAGAGTTTTGGGGTCTTTATCAGGATTTTGGAGGCAATTATAGGGGCTTTATAGTCGATTACAAGGGTTTTGGGGTCCAGTATGAGAAGTTTGGATGTAGATATGGGGGTTTGGGGGTCATTTATGAGGGTTTTGGTGTCAATGATGGTGGGTTTGGGGATGGATTATGGGGGTTTTTGGGTCCCCCTAGACATTTGGGGGTCAATTATGAGCATTTTAGGGTGCATGATGGAGGCTTTGGGTTCAATTATGAGAGTTTTGGAGTCCCTTTTGAGACCTTTTGGGGGATTCTGGGGATTTTAAGGTCCCCTTTTGTCGGTTTTTGAGCCAACTCGGGGGGTTTTGGGGTCAATTTTGGTGGTTTTGGGGCCCCTTTGAGGGGTTTGGGTCAATTCTGAGGCCCCCTCTAGGGTTTTGGGGTCAGTTCTGGGGAGTTTGGTGTCCTCCCCAGATGTTTTGAGTTCTCTTTTGAGGGTTTTTCAGTTATTTCTGGGAGCTTGTGGACCCCTGTGAGGGTTTTCAGGGTCAATTCTGGGGGTTTTGGGGCCCCTTGCAGGATTTGGGGGGTCAATTCTGGGGTTTGGGGCCCCTTTGAGAATTCTGGGGACTATTCTGGGGAGTTTGGTGTCCCCCCGGCATGTTTTGATTTCTCTTTTGAGAGTTTTTCAGTTAATTCTGGGAGGTTGGGGACACCTTTGAGGATTTTTGGGGTCAATTCTGGTGAGTTTCAGGTCCCCTCTGCAGGTTTTGGGTCCCCTCTGTGGCTCTTGGGGTCAATTCTGGGGGCTTGGGGGGCTGTTTGAGGCTTTTGGGGTCAATTCTGGAGTTTTGAAGGCCCTTGTGTGGGGTTTTGGGTCAATTCTAGCGGGTTTTGGGGCTCCTTTGAGGATTTTGGGGGTCAATTCTGGGGGGTTTTGGGTCCCCTCTGTGGGTTTTGGAGCCCCTTTGAGGATTTTGTGAGTCAATTCTGGGGGCTTGGGGGACCCTTTGAGGCTTTCTTCAGTCAATTCTGGAGTTTGGAGGCCCCTGTGTGGGTTTTTGGGTCAATTCTAGCTGGTTTTGGGGCCCCTTTCAGGATTTTGGGGTCCATTTTGTGGGTTTCAGGGCACCTTTGGAGGGTTTGGGGTCAATCCTGGGGGTCTGAGGGTCAATTCTGGGTGGTTTTGCCCCCCCGGCTTTGCAGGTTTTGGGTCCCCTTTAAGGGTTTTGAGGTCAGTCCGGAGGGGTTTTGGGTCCATTCTGGGTGTTTTGGGGGTCCCTCCCCCACTCATTCTGGTTCAATATCCTGGTTGAATCGGATGCTGTTGATGCTCCGGGCTTGCGTCATGGTTTACTGGAGACCCTGCAGGTGGAACAGGAGGTGAAGGGGGAGCTCCTCTGACACCCTAAATCCCTCGTTTTCCCCAAAAAACCCTCCGGTACCAGCTGTCAACATCACTCCCGTCTCAAAACCATCGAGTCCCCTCAGGAGCCAGTGGATAGAGCGGTACTTCCGGCCACGTGACAGACAAGCCTGTATGGGTGGTGTTGCTGATACCTCCATCTTTGAAGTGGGCACCATAGGAACCGATAATAGTCGCCATCTTGGAGGCGGGCCGCGTCGGGCACGGTTGCCTAGCAACGCGCCATCTTGGAAGTGGGCAACACATGCGGCATTAAAGGGGGCGCCCCCCTCCCTCGCTTTTTACCGCAGAAACAGGGATTTTATCTCACGGAAAAGAGGTTTTTACACATCAGGGAAGTGATTTTCTCTCAAAAAAGGAGATTTTACGTCAAGGATAGTCCATTTTACCTCACCAAAAAGATTTTTTGCCTTCAGAAACAGGGTTTTTCACATCACAGGGGTGATTTTTTACCTCAGCGTGGGCCTTTTTCCTCAAAAAAACAGGTTTTACCTCAATAACAATAGATCTTACCTCACAGAAAATATTTTCTTACCTCAGGAAAAGGATTTTTTTCACATGATACACATGATTCTTCCTCTCAGGGAGGAGATTTTCTCTCAAAAAGGGAGATTTTTATCTCAGGAATGGTAACTGTACCTCACGGAAAAGATTTTTCACCTCGGGAAGAGTTTTTCACATCAAGGAGGTGATTTTTCACATCAGGGAGGAGATTTTATCTTCCTTCCAAAAGATTTGACCTCATGAAAGGTCAATTTTACCTCACCAAAAAGATTTCTTTTCCCTCAGAAAAAGGGGTTTTCACATCACAGAGGAGATTTTTCACTTCAGGGAGGGGATTCTTCCTCAAAAAAAAAACATTTTACCTCAATAACTATCAATTTTACCTCACTGAAAAGATGTTCTTCTCTCAGGAAAAAGGGATTTTCACATCAGGGAGGTGAATTTTACTCCCTAGAGAGCAGATTTTACCTCTGGAAAGTTAAAAATTAAGTCACAGAGGAGATTTTTCCTCAGAAAAAGCAGTTTTACCTCCAGAATGATCAATTTTACCTCACGAAAGAGGTTTCTTCCCTCAGGAAAGGGGACTTTCACCTCAAGAAAAAGAACCTTACACCTTAGGAATGGGATTTGACCTCAGAAAAGGGCAAGTTTGCCTCAGAAGTGGTAAAGAGTACTTCAAAAAAGAGCATTTTACCTCAAGAAGGCTGGATTTATCTCAAAAAGTAGGATATTTACACCAGGGAAGGGGATTTAACCTCAGAAAAAGGTGGTAGCTAGAAAACTTCCTTCCCTGGTCCTCTGATAGCAGTCCAAACTGGTAATGATGATTTAGTAAGCACAAAGACCAAAGCCATCAAGAAAGACTTCAGGGCCATTGGGAAAATGATGGAGGGCTCTGGGGCACAAATAGTGTTCTGCTCCATCCCAAGGCTAAAGAGAGAGGAGCTGGAAGTCAGGAAGAAGAATTCGATTAATACTTTGCTCTGAGCCTGGTGTGAGGAGAGGGGCTTTGGCTTCTTTGATCATGGGGTGGCTCAGGCACCCCCAGGCTTTGTTGCTAAGGATGGGACACGTGGGTCTCCAAAGGGGCAAATGCCCTTGCTAAAAACCTAGCTAAGCTCATAAATCAAGCTTTAAACTAGATGTGAAGGGGGAAGGGACTGAGACCAGGCTAGACAGGAGTGAGACTGGATGTGGGGCACTGGTGATTCAGAGAGGGTGTGCTGGTGAGGACCACCAGTACATCACCACACAGAAAGTGGGGGAGAACACACCTGGGGGTGGTAAGGGAGATACAGGCACTCTGATACAAGCTACTCCAGTTACCAGGCAATTGGGAAGGAACTTTGTTCCTTTTAAGAGGGCTGAAGGCTCAGCTCAGCTGAAGTGCAATTACACCAATGCACGCAGCATGGGGAATAAGAAGGAACAACTGGAAGCTGTTGTAGGGCAAGTAGCCTATGATGTCGTCACCATCATGGACACATGGTGGGATGACTCATATAACTGGAGTGCAGCTATGGTGGGGTACAAACTCTTCAGGAGGGATAGGAAGGAAAGGAGAGGAGGCAGGGTAGCCCTCTTTGTAAGGAAGGACTTGGACACTGTTGAGATGGATCGTGGCGATGAGGAGATTGAGTGCCTGTGGGTTAAAATCAGAGGAACCCCTAAGTAGGTAGATTTTGGGATGGGAGTCTGTTACAGGGCACCCAGCCAAGGAGAAGCAGCTGACAAGCTCTTCTATAAACAGCTGGGGTTAGTCTCTAGATCGATGCCTCTCGTTCTTGTGGGAGACTTCAATCTTCCTGATATCTGCTGGAAGTACAATAGAGCAGAAAGGAAGCAGTCTAGGAGGTTCCTGGAGTGTGTGGATGACAACTTCCTTGCACAGCTGATGAATAAACCAACAAGGGAAGGTGCCCTCCTGGACCTGCTGTTTGTGAACAGAGAAGGCCTTGTGGGGGATGTGGCAGGAGGAGGACACCTAGGACTAAGTGATCATGAGATATTAGGGATTTCTTTTCTAGGCAAAGTGAAGAGGGTGGTTAGCAGGACAGTAGCATTAAATTTCCAGAGGGCAGACTTTGAACCCTTTCAGAAGGCTGGTTGGCAAAGTCTCATGGGAGACAGTGCTTAAGGGCAAGGGAGCCTATGAGGGCTGGGAGCTCTTCAGAAAGGAGATCCTAGCAGCTCAGGAGAAAGCCATCCCCATGTTCCAGAAAAAAAGCCAGCACAGGAAAACATCAGTTTGGTTGAACAGAGAAATCTTGAGTGATATCAAGAAGAAGATGAATGTTTATGGGCTCTGGAAGAGGGGACAGGCCTCTTGGGTGGACGACAGGAGGGAAGTGAGATTGTGTAGAGAAAAAACCAAAAGGGCTAAGGCCCAACTAGAAATCAGATTGGCAAAGTCTGTGAAAGATAACAAAAAAATCTTTCTATAAATATATAAATAATAAAAGGAGGCCTAGGGAGACCATACAGTCCCTATTGGATTCAGAAGGAGCAACAGTGACAGGGGATGAGGAAAAGGCTGAGGTACTTCATGCCTTCTTTGCCTCAGGCTTTAATTGCAAAGAAAGTTGTTCCCTTTCTGTACAAACCCAGGAGCTGGAGGAGCAAAATGAGGCTCCTATGGTCCAAGAGGAGGTGGTCAGAGCCTTGCTAGCCCAACTAGACACCCACAAGTGTATGGGGCCGGAGGGGATTCACCCAAGGGTGTTGAAGGAGCTGGCAGATGTGCTGGCTAAACCCCTTTCCATCATCTTCCAGCTGTCCTGGAAGACTGGGGAAGTTCCACTGGACTGGAGGCTGATGTTGTGCCCATCTACAAGAAGGGTCGCAGGGAGGATCCAGGAAACTGGATCAAGTGCACCCTTAGCAAGTTTGCAGATGACACTAAGCTGGGTGGGAGTGTGGATCTGCTGGAGGGTCGGGAGGCTCCAAAGGGATCTTAAAAAGCTGGACCGCTGGGCAGAGTCCAATGGCATGAGGTTTAACAAGGCCAAATGCTGCGTCCTGCACTTGGGGCACAACAACCCTAAGCAGCTACAGATTAGGAGAATTCTGACTAGAAAGCTGCCAGGAGGAGAAGGACTTGGGGGTGTTGACAGCCGACTGAACATGAGCCAGCAGTGGCCCAAGGGGCCAAGAAGGCCAATGGCATCTTGGCTTGGATCAGAAACGGCGGGGCCAGCAGGTCCAGGGAGGTTATTCTCCCTCTGTACTCGGCACTCATGAGACCACACCTCAAATCCTGTGTTCATTTCTGGGCTCCTCCCCTCAAGAAGGATGTTGAGGCTCTGGAGCGAGTCCAGAGAAGAGCAATGAAGCTGGTGAAGGGGCTGGAGAACAGGCCTTATGAGGAGTGGCTGAGAGAGCTGGGGGTGTTTAGCCTGGAGAAGAGGAGGCTAAGGGGAGATATCATTGCTCTCTATAACTACCTGAGGGGAGGTTGTAGAGAGGAGGGTGCTGGCCTCTTCTCCCAAGTGACAGGGGACAGGACGAGAGGGAATGGCCTCAAGCTCTGCCAGGGGAGATTTAGACTGGATATCAGGAAAAGATTTTTCACAGAAAGGGTCATTGGTCCCTGGCAGAGGCTGTCCTGGGAGGTGGTTGATTCACCTTCTGTAGAGGTGTTTAAGGTACTGGTGGATGAGGTGCTAAGGGGCATGGTTTAGTGTTTGACAGGAATGGTTGGACCTGTGCGTCTCTTCCAACCTGGTTATTCTATGATTCTGTGATTATTCTATGATCAAAACCTCAAGACACCATGGATATTAACATCAATATTAAACAGGGATATTATGTCATGGATTTTAAACTCCTAGCAATGACTGCACGGAAGCAGGCTCAGACACACCAGATCTTCCCTAGTGGTAGGACAGAGTTTCCCCTCTGGCAGAACCAGCACTTGGTGCTGTGATGGCTGAACCACTGCCACACAGGGTGAGGCACAGACAGTTCCCAGAAGAGAGACCACCGGTCTCCTGCAGGTCCACTGGAGAGCTCTCACTGCCAAACCCAAAAAGGGCTGAAAATCCAGGTTGGAATTAAAGACCAATTGGAAAGATTACACGAGCAAATATGCAGGCGGATAAATTGGAACAAAGATTCAGTATCCACAACAGGATGGCAGGAGTAAGCGGTACAGCACTCGGAAACAAACTGGGGCAGCATGGGCAGACACCTGGCCAGCTAAGGATTGCCCTCAGGACATGGACATGGACACCAGGATGCTTGCTTGTCCTCACTCACAGGAGACCTCTACCAATACCATGCTACGTCAAAAGAGATTTTCCAAAGAAATACTGATCTTCTCCTGGAACTTCCTCATCCTACAGAAGAGAAGGCTTTTAGGAGATCTTCTAGCAGCCTTCCAGTACTTGAAGGGGTTCACCAGGAAAGCTGGGGAGGGACTTTTTACAAGGGCATGGAATGATAGGATGAGGGGGCATGGCTTTATAGTTGGAAGAATAAGATTTATATTAGATATTGGGAAGAAATTGCTCACAAATGAGGTGGTGAGGTGGTGAGGCAGTGGCCCTGATACCCGGGGTAGCTCTGGATGCCCCTCCCTAGTTGTACTCAAGGCAAGCTGTGATGGTACCTTAAGCAGCCTGGTCCAGTGGGAGATGTCACTGTCCATGGCTGAGGGTACAACTGAATGGGCTTTAAAGTCCCTTCCAACCCAGACCATTCTATGATTCTGAAAAGTATGGAAATACAAAGTCTAAACTAAAGCATATTTTTCATAGGTTCACTTTGAAATCTTCCTCTTTAATCACACTGATTCTCAGCAGGTTCCCCTGGGGCCCCAGGGACACTTTGAGGGAGCCCAGAGGGGGCAGAGAAAGCTCTGTCTTGGGCTGCTACTGTGCTGCAGAGCTGGGCTGGGCTCCTGGCAGGGAGGGAGCTGGTGGCAAGTGGGCAGCACTACAAAGAGCCAGGTCTGGCCAGGAGCAGCTCCTCTGCAAAGCCCAGCACGGCTGAGGGCACTGCCTGCAGGCAGCGAGGGGAGAGGAGGGAGCAGAGAGAGGGGAAAGGCTGGGTGGGGTTGGAGGATGCTGAGAGCTCCCTTCCTGAGGAACCCTCACAGCCCTTCTCAAGGTGAGTCTCTGGGTGCAGGACAATGCAGGTGCAGTTCCTGGAGGGATTTCCTAAAGCCGGCACAGCCACAGCCTGAGGGATCTGTCAGGAGGGCTCTTGCAGTCTCTCTAGCAGAGAGAAAAAACAGGGTCAGTGCTCAGCCTGCCCAGGGGGCTCCTCATGGTGAGACAAAGAGAAACTGTGGAGGGAAGAAGCAGCTCCTGGCAGGAGAGGGTCTTTCTGCTTTCAGGAGGGGGCTGTGTGAGTCAGGGCTGCTCACAGCTCCAGATCACCCCAGGATACTTCTAAGAGGACATTTCAAGGGGAAGATTGGGGCAGGGATTACATTAAAGATAAGGAACTTTTCTGAGTCTGTGTTTTAAGTTTCCTCTTCTTGGGGATTTTCAGCAGAGTAAAAGTCTCATTCTTGAAAAAATCATTGAGACTCCTGAGCTGTGTCCTGAGGTGGTCAGTAGCTCTGATAGGAGCCTCTGAAAGTGTCTCCAGCTGCTCCTCTCCCATGGACACAACCAGCATCACCTCTGCTGAACCCATCAGATTCCATCTGTGCTATCCTTTCTGCTTATACACAAGAACCTGTGCCCAGCTTTACCCGGCAAACAGGCAGGTTTGTGTAAGGCCAGGGGAGTGAAGAGTGGTTCACATGGGTTTGCAGGTGAAAGGAATGCTATCAGAGGATAAAAGGAACTTAAAAGAAAGATGTTGTGGGAGAGAGAATTCAGAAAGCTCTGTGTGATCCCCTGCAGTGCAGCCCCTTCCTCTGAGCAAGCCCCTCACCCCCTCTCCCACCCAGCAAAGCCTCTGCCCTCAGGGCTCTGGGCTCCAAGGCTGAGCCCCCTCCTCTGCAGCCACAGCTCCAGTGCCCTCTCCAGAGCCCAGGGGCTGAGAGCAACTGCCCAGCAAGGTTGGTGTCTGGGAGGGGGTGAGCACAGCTGGGGAAGGGGAATGCTGTCTGTGTGCCCGGCTGCCTCTGCCCTGGCCGCCTCTGCCTTGGCCTCTCACAGCCAGACCCTCACTCTCTTTCTCCCTGTTTCTCCCCTGGTCTCTGTTTTTGCTGATGTTTTCTTGTTCTCTCTGCCAGCCTCTCTGGGGATGGGATATGCAGCAGTCGAGTCAGGCACTGATCTTCTCATTCCTCCCATGCTGGTGGGTTCATGGGAATGCAGAGTCCAAGCTTTCATCTCACCCGTGGGGCTGTGGGCAGTGCAGTCTGTGTCATTCCCCAAGGAATAAGCTGTCTGTCCCTTACTGTGAGATGTCATCATTAGGAGGCTAAGTTATTTTCTTGAAGTTTGCTCCCAAGCTGTGACCTTCCTTCCAAGATGCCTGTCCTGTCACAGCTTGGTGTTACCTGAAAGCACAATGGAGAAATGCAGAGATGCTACAAGAGAGAAAATGCTGTTGGTTTTTGAAATGAGCCGTGCGTGTCCTGGGCGGAAAGTCGGGGGATGAGACCTTAGGAAAGGGTGAGATCTTGAGTGCTCGGCAGTGTGGTTCTCCACTCTCAGTGCCTGGTGGCTTTTTAGGTTAACATGAAAATTACAAGCCCAGGGCAGCTGGAAAGAAGAGCAAGGGACAGAACAGCTCCTCTCCCTCTTCATTCATCCACAGGCAATGCTCTCAAATCACACGACTCCCTCTGCTCTCCCTGAGTGCAGCAGAGATGCTGAAAGTTTTTCACTTCCAGGAAAAATCTCCAGCTGAGGTGAGGCAGTGTTACAAACCCCTCAAAGACTTTTTCATTTAGGGAGTCTTAGCGCTGGGAGTGCAGATGCTGCCGAGCACTTTTGCATTAGCAATAGTTTAATCTGACAGATTTGAAAACCAGAATTGACCCCATCATCCCCTTGACCACCTGCTGCAGAGCAGGGCTGACTCCTCCTGGCCAGCGGAAAGAGGCCCTGCTCCTCCCAGGAGATTCAGAGGGCACCAAGCAGGGCTCCAGGCACTGAGCTGGAGAAAGGTCTGCGAGAAAAAGGACAAGGTGTGTACAGCAACAGGAGGGGAATGATACATAGCTTTGATATTGATCATAGAAAGCTCATAATCACCAATCACTGTTCTTTCTTCATATAAGAGTACCCCGTATCCGGAGGCAGCTGATGTCCAACAGCAGCTCCATCACCCAGTTCCTCCTCCTGGCATTCGCAGACACACGGGAGCTGCCGCTTTTGCACTTCTGGCTCTTCTTGGGCATCTACCTGGCTGCCCTCCTGGGCAACGGCCTCATCATCACCACCATCGCCTGTGACCACCACCTCCACACCCCCATGTACTTCTTTCTCTTCAGCCTCTCCCTCCTTGACCTGGGTGCCATCTCCACCACTGTCCCCAAATCCATGGCCAATTCCCTCTGGGACACCAGAGCCATCTCCTACACAGGATGTGCATCCCAAATGTTTCTGTTTGTCTTTTTCATTTCAGCAGAATATTCTCTTCTCACCATCATGTCCTACGACCGCTATGTTGCCATCTGCAAACCCCTGCACTATGGGACCCTCCTGGGCAGCAGAGCTTGTGTCCACATGGCAGCAGCTGCCTGGGGCGCTGGGTTTCTCAATGCTCTGCTGCACACGGCCAATACATTTTCCCTGCCCCTCTGCCAGGGCAATGCTGTGGACCAGTTCTTCTGTGAAATCCCCCAGATCATCAAGCTCTCCTGCTCAAACTCTTATCGCAGGGAAGCTGGGCTTCTTAGTTTTAGTGCTTTTCTATTACTCGGCTGTTTTGTTTTCATTGTGGTGTCCTATGTGCAGATCTTCAGTGCTGTGCTGAGGATCCCCTCTGAGCAGGGACGCCTCAAAGCCTTTTCCACGTGTCTCCCTCACCTGGCTGTGGTCTCCCTGTTTGTCAGCACTGGATTATTAGCCTACTTGAAAACTTCCTCCATCTCCTCTCTGTTCCTGGACCTGCTAGTGTCAATTCTTTATGCAGTGGTTCCTCCAGCACTGAACCCCCTCATCTACAGCTTGAGGAACCGCGAGCTCAAGGATGCAGTGTGGAAACTTATAACTGAATTGTTTAAGCAGCAGTAGCCGCCCATCTTCTGTCTATCACTGACAATGAAATGCTGTGCAGAAACATCCTGGATGGTTCTCTGAAGCAATGAACTGCTCATCACCCTCTGCACAGCAGTTATCATGCAACTCATGGCAGCCCCACACTGACTTCTCTATTTGTTTCTCTATTTCTGGTTTTTAACTGGGATAATTTGTCTTTTTTTTTTTAATTCATTTCCTTCTTGTCTTTTCTTACAGATCAGCTGTGCTATCTGTGTGTTTAAGCAAAATAAATAGATTTTCAATGAGCTTTTTTTCCCTAATAGCTTTCCTCCAAGGCCTTTTGGGAGCTGCACAGACAGTTACTGTGTGTATGGGAGGAGGGGAAAGAGTCCCAGCATGGTAGCACTTCCAGACCCCAGTGCTTGATCTCCCAGAGCTGTTGTCTCTCCACTTCCACACTCTCCTCCTCACCCCTTGCCTTGCTATAAGGCCTGAGGGCTCTCAGCTTGGTCCCAGCCGTGCTGCGTGGCAGTGCTGTGCCCGCAGGCAGGGACAGGCACTGGCCACTTGTGGGACACAACAGCCTTTCCATGAAGAGAGGGGATCTCCTCAGGGCAGAGACTGAAGGCTTAGGTCTTTTTTCGAAGGTTTCTCCAGAAACCATTGCCAGGAAATTGCTCCCATATGGAAGCCCCAGTGTTCAGATAAACAGTGTCGCTGTGCAGGGTTGGGACAGGCTACTACAACCAGGCCTCCCGCGAGAGACCTGAAGGAGCAACCGGGCAGGGTCTGGTCTGTGCCCATGTGTTTTCAACACCCTGGGGAATCTGCCTCAGGACAATCATCCTGGTGTCGCCCCTCACAACCATCATTGCCAGCACTGGTCTCTCTCCCCAGCTTGTGTGAGGTGAGACGAACCCAAGTGAGACTAGACTTGAGACCAAGTGTTCCTTGGGTTCCATGGGGACCTGTGGAAATCACATTTCCTTGAGGCCACTTCACATTGAGTGTAATAGTCCATGGGAATCACCTGAACGTGGTGCTGGGATCTGCTTCCCTGAACTGAGCTCCCTGTGTTCATTCCTCACGGCTTGAGGCATTTCAGAGAAATGCAGATTGGGGTGACACACAGCAGGACTGAGGTGCCTCCCATCCTCTGGGAGTGACAACCAGGAGGCAGAGAGATGCTGTGACCTCATGAAGTGCCTCTGTGTGTGAAAAGAAAGACCTTGTCAGTGAAGATACCTGGGTGCATTAGGGGTGCACGAGGCCAGCTCAGATGTTGACTCCTGACAGAACCCTGGGATTTCTGTGTGACTCCAGGAACAAACCCCACCAGCCCACAGAGATCCATCTCAGCATCCTTGGACACACCCAGTGCAAGCGTTCCTGTCTGCTGCATCATAGAATCATATAATAATAGAATCACCAGGATGGAAGAGACCCACCGGATCACCAAGTCCAACCATTCCTATCAAATAGTAAAACATCCCTCTCAGCACCTCGTCCACCTGCCCCTTTAACACCTCCACGTGGAGACATTTTACAGAGAAGAAGGCCTGGATTCTGTAGGACTGATTGGTATCAAGCAACTCTAACAAGGCCTTAAAACAGAGAACTGAAAGTTAAACAAAGGCCAGTTTGGTGAGGGGAAAAGACAGCCTTCTGATAAGCTAAGGCCAGCTGAAAGGAATACAAGGGCTAATTCAAAGGGAACGAGTATCAACTGAAAGGAAATCAATGGAAAAGAAATATCAACACAGATAATTTTAGTGTAACTTGGTTTTCTAGCATGCGCGTTAGTTTAGGAAGTCATACGTTATTAATAGCTTTCTGGACACCTATTTTTAGCCAATAATACCCACGTGAAAACCCAGATATGTAACTAAAAAGGGTATATAAAGAAACAGAGAAGCTCAATAAAATGTATTTGATCCATCAGGTCGAAGTCCGTGTGATTAATCGCCCCATGTGACTATTGTGACATCAGTGACATCTATGATGTCTGTGACTATTGTGACATCAGTGATTCTGTGAAGTCTCTGACCATTTGACATCAGTGACATTTGTAATGTCTGTGACGAGGCTGTGGATGTATCTTTCTGGACCTCAGTAATGCCTTTGACACAGTTTCTCCCAACATTCTGCAACGGAAACTGTCACCTCTGGCCTGGACAGGCGCACACTCTCCTGGGTGGAAAACTGGTTGGATGGCCAGACCCAGAGAGTGGTGCTTAATGGTGTTAAATCCAGTTGGAGGCCAGTTCCAAGTGGGGTTCCCCAGGGCTCAGTCCTGGGTCCAGCCCTGTTCAAAGTCTTTATCAATGACCTGGAAGAAGGCATCGAGTGCTCCCTTAGCAAGTTTGCAGACAACACTAAGCTGGGTGGAAGTGTGGATCTGCTGGAGGGTCGGGATGCTCTGCAAAGGGATCTGAACAGGCTGGACTGCTGGGCAGAGTCCAATGGGATGAGGTTTAACAAGGCCAAATGCCGGGTCCTGCACTTGGGGCACAACAACCTTTGCAGTGCTACAGACTAGAAGAAGTCTGTCTAGAAAGCTGCCAGGAGGAGAAGGACCTGGGGGCGTTGATTGACAGCCGACTGAACATCAGCCAGCAGTGTGCCCAGGTGGCCAAGAAGGCCAATGGCATTTTGGCTTGTATCAGAAACGGCATGAGCATCAGGTCCAGGGGAGTTATTCTCCCCCTGTACTCGGCACTGGTGAGACCGCTGTTCTGATGCTGTGTTCAGTTCTGGGCTCCTTACCACAAGAAGAATGTTGAGGCTCTGGGGTGAGTCCAGAGAAGAGCAACAAAGCTGTTGAAGGGACTGGAGAACAGGCCTTATGAGGAGCAGCTGAGAGAGATGGGATGTTTAGCCTGGAGAAGAGGAGGCTGAGAGGAGACCTCATTGCTCTCTATAACTACCTGAGGGGAGGTTGTGGAGAGGAGGGAGCTGGCCTCTTCTCCCAAGGGACAGGGGACAGGACAAGAGGGAATGGTCACAAGGTCCACAAGGGGAGATTTATGCTGGATATTAGGAAAACATTTTTCACAGAAAGGGTCATTGGGCACTGGAACAGGCTGCCCTGGGAGGTGGTTGATTCACCTTCCCTGGACGTGTTTAAGGCACGGGTGGACAAGGTGTTAAGGGGCATGGTTTAGTGTTGATAGGAATGGTTGGACTCAATGATCTGGTGGGCCTCTTCCAACCTGGTTATTCTATGATTCTATGATTGTGACGTTAGTGACATCTTTGACATCTGTGACCATTGTGGATTCAGTGATATTTGTGACTATTGTGACTATTGAGACATCCGTGAAATATGACACATCTGTGACATCTGCTACATCTGTGATATCTCTGATATCTCTGACATATGTAATGTCTGTGACTATTGTGACATCAGTGACATTTGAGACGTCTATGACGTCTATGACTATTGTGATATCAGTGACATCTTTGATGCCTGTGATTAGTGACATCAGTGACTTTTGTGATGTATGTGACTATTGTGACATATTGTGACGTCTGAGATGATTTTGACATCAGTGACATCTGTAACGTTTGTGAACTCTGTGATGACTGTGGCATCACTGACATTTGTGACATCAGTGACATCTGTGATGACTGTGATGATTGTTACGTAAGTGACATCTGTTACATCGGTGGCTATTGAGACATCAGTGATGTCTGTGACTATTGTGACATCAGTGGCAATTATGGCGTCTGTTGTTGTGACACCAGTGACCTCTGTGAAGTCTGTGACATCTGTGACGATTGTAACATCAATTACCTTTTGGCGTCTGTGACTGTTGTGACATCAGTGACATCTGTGATGACTGTGATGATTGTTACATAAGTGACATCTGTTATGTCTATTGTGAAAACTGTGACATATATATAACATCAGTTATATCTGTGACATCTGTGACATCTCTGACATCTGCGATGTATGTGACAATCATGACATCAGTGACACAGTGACATCTGTGACGTCTCTGACTGTTGTGACATCTGTTACTATTGTGACATCAGTTACATCTGTGACATTTCTAACGTCTCTGACGATAGTGACATCAGTGATATTTGTGACGTTTATGGCATCTGTGACTATTGTGACATCAGTGACATCTGTGAAGTATGTGACTTCTGTGACCTAAGTGACAACATTTATATGTGTGACGTCTGTGATGATTGTGGCATCAGTGAAATCTGAGACGTCTTTGACTACTGTGACATCTGTGACGACGTTGACAGTTGTGACATCAGTGGCATTTATGATGTCTGTGACTATTCTGGCATAAATTATAACTATGCCGTCTGTGCCTTTTGTGACATGAGTGACATTTCTGACTTTTGTAAAGTTTGAGACGATTTTGACAGCAGTGACATTTGTGACATCTGTGATTACTGTGAGCATTGTGATGTAAGTGATATCTGTGACATCAGTGAATATTGTGACATCAGTGACATTTTTTATCTCAGTGATGTCTGTGACTATTGTGACATCAGTGATATGCATGAGGTCTGTGACGATTATGACATCAGTGCCATTTGTGACGTCTTTGGAATCTGTGACTATTGTGACATCAGTGACATCTGTGATGTCTGTGATGATTGTGATATCAGTTACATCTGTGACGTCTGTGACTATTGTGTCATCAGTACCATTTGTGATATCTCTGACTTTTTTGACATCAGTGACATCTATGACGTCTGTGACGATTGTGATATCAGTTAAATATGTGATGTCTTTGACTATTGTGACATCAGCAACATCTGTGAAGTCTGTGATTTCAGTGACAATTTTGACATCAGTGAAATCTGAGAAGTCTGTTACTATTGTGACATCAGTGATATTTGTGACATCTGTGAATATTGGGACAGTGACATCTGTAACATCTGTGACATCTGTGCCGATTGTGTAATCAGTTACATCTGTGGTGTCTGTTACTATTTTGATATCAGTTACATCTGTGACGTCGGTTATTATTGTGACATCAGTGATATTTGTGACGTCTCTGGGGTTTTTTACTATTGTGACATTAGTAACACCTATGACGTCTGACACAATTTTTACATCAGTGACATCTATGTCATCTGTGACTATTGTGGCATCAGTGTCACCTTTGATGTCTGTGATGTCTGTGACTATTGTAACATCAGTGACATCTGTGACGTTGTTGATGTCTTTGAGAATTGTGATATCAGTCACATTTGTGACGTGTTTGACTTGTGACATCAGTGACATCAGTTACTATTGTTATATCAGTGACATCTGTGACATCTCTTACTATTGTGATATCAGTTACACCTTTTACCTCTATGACTATTGTGACATCAGTAACATCTCTGAAGTCTGTGAACTTTGTTGTGATTGTGACATCAGTGACATTTATTACATCTGTGGCATCTTTGACTATTGTGACATCAGCGACATCTGTGACGTCTGTGATGACTGTGACAATTGTGTCATCAGTGGATGTAGTGACATCTGTAGCATATGTGACTATTGTTACATCAGTTTTGTCTGTGACATCTGTGACATTTGTTATGATTGCGTCATCAGTGACATCAGTGATGTCTGTGACATCTGTGACTATTGTTACACCAGTGACATTTGTGACATCTGTGACCTGTGTGATGTCTGTGACTATTCTGAAATCAGTGACATTCCTGATGACTGTTACTATTGTTACATCAGTGACATATGTAACATCTGTTAATATTGTGACATCAGTTATATCTATGATGTCTGTGATATTGTGGCAACAGTGACATCTGTGACGTCCATGACTGTTTTTGCATCTCTGACCTTTGTGATGTCTGTGACTATTGTGACATCATTTACATATGTGACCTCTGTGACGTATATGACTACTGTGACATGAGTACATTTACGATGTTTGTGACGGAAGTCTTAGACAATTGTGACCTCAGTGACATCTGTGACTTCTGCGAATACTGTGACATCAGTGACATCTCTGATGTCTGTCATGTCTGAGACTATTGTGACATAAATGACATCTGTGACGTCTTTGATATCTGTGATTTTTGTAAGATCTGTGACATCAGTTACATGTGTGACATCTGTGACTATTTTGATGACAGTGACATCAGTGACATCTGTGATGTTTGTGACTCTTATTAAATCAGGGTTAAGATTAGGGCCATTGACATCTGTGGCTATTGTGACATCAGTGACATCTGTGACGACTGTGACATCCGTGACATCTCTGACGTCTTTAATATCTCTGATGATTGTGACATTACTGACATTTGTGATGTCTGTGACCTCTTTGACGTCTGTGACTATTGTTACATCAGTGACCTCTAGGACATCTGTTACGATTGCGACATCAGCAATATTTGTGATGTCTGTAAATATTGTGACATCAGAGACATCTCTGGCGTACGTTACTATTTTGACATCACTTATATCCGTGAAGTCTCTGACGCCTGTGACGATTGTGACATCAGTGACATGTGTAATGTCTTTGGCTATTGTGACATCAGTGACTTCTATGATGTCTGTGACTATTGTGACGTCTAGGACATCTGTGACTACTGTGACATCAGTGACTTTTGTGACTTCTGTGACATCAGTGACATGTGTAGCTTTTGTGACATTTTACATCAGGGTTAGGGTTAGGATTAGGGTTAGGTTTAGGATTTAGGTTTAGGGTTAGGTTTAGGGTTGTGGATTTGCATAAGGATTACGGTTAGTGTTAGGGTCTTTGACATCTGTGACTATTATGATATTGACGTCTATTACTCTTTTGATGTCAGTGACATCTCTGACGTGTGACAACTGTGAAAATTGTGACATCAGTGACATCTATGACATTTGTGACAACTTTTATATCTGTTACTCTTGTGACATCATTGACATCTGTGATGTCTGTGACACCTGTGACTATTGTGAAATCATTGATATTTGTGACGTCTGTGACTATTGTGACATCAGTGACCTCTAGGGCTTCTGTTCCGATTGTGACATAATTGACATCTGTGACATCTGTGACTATTGTGACATCAGTGACATCTCTGGCATCTGTGTATATTGTGACATCAGTCAACTCTATGACGTCTGTTTCAATTGTGACATAAGTGACGTTTGTGACGTCAGTTACTATTGTGACATCAGTGACCTCTAGGGCTTCTGTTACGATTGTGACATAACTGACATCTGTGACATCTGTGACTATTGTGACATCAGTGATAACCTTGATGTCTGTGACATCTGTGACAATTGTGATATCAGTGATATCTTTAAAGTCTGTGACTATTGTCACATTAGTGGCATCTTTAACATTTGTGACAACTGTGACATCAGTGACATCTGTGATGTCTGTGACTACCGTGCCATCAGCAACTTCTATGACATCTGTGACTGTTGTGAATTCAGTGACATCTGTGACACAGCTAACTATTGTGACGTTGGTAAAATCTTTGACATCTGTGACATTTGTTACTATTGTTACATCAGGGCTACATTTAGCATTAGGGGTTATGTTTACGATGAGGTCTTTGACTTCTCTGACTATTGTGACATCAGTGACAACTGTTACTATTGTGACATCAGTGACATGTCTGATGTCTGTGACATCTGATGATTAAGACATCGGTGACATCTATGACGTCTGTGACTACTGTGACATCTCTGACAACTGTGACATCAGTGACATCTGTGACATCTGTGATTATTGTGACATCAGTGGCATTTTTTTCATCTGTGTCTATTGTGACATCAGTGATATCTGTGATAACTGTGTAGTGTTAGGGTTAGGGTTAGGGTTAGGGTTAGGGTTAGGGTTAGGGTTAGGGTTAGTGTGAGCATTAGGGTTAGGGTGAGCATTAGGGTTAGGTTAGTGTTAAGGTAAGGGTTTTGTGTTAGGTTTTGGTTTAGGGTTGGAGTTAGGGTTAGTGTTAGCGTTAAGGTTTAGGGTTATTGTTAGGGTTAGGGTTAGAGCTTGGGTTTGGGTTAGGGATAGTTTTAGATTTAGGGTCTTTGACATCTGTTACTATTGTGATATCAGTGTCATCTCATATCTGTGACGTCTGTCACGATTGTGACATCAGTGACATATGTGATGTTTGTTACGTCTGTGACATCTATTACTAATCTTACATCAGTGACATCTGTTACATCTGTGGCTATTGAGACATCAGTGATGTCTGTGACAATTGTGACATCAGTTACATCTGTGACGTCTGTGATGATTGTGACATCAGTGATATCTGTGACTATTGCATTATCAGTGACTTTTTGATGTCTGTGACGATTGTTACATCAGTTACATCTGTGACTTCTGTGGCTATTGTGATGTCACTGACATCTGTGACACCTGTGAGTATTGTGACATCAGTGACATCTGTGAAATCTGTGACTACTGTGAGGATTGTGATCAGTAGCACTTGTGCCGTCTGTAGCAACTGTAACTATTGTGACATCAGTAACATCTGTGACATCTGTGACTATTGTGATATCAGCGATATTTGTGACATCTGTGAGTATTTTGACATCATTGAAATCTCTGATGTCTGTGACATCTGTGACTATTTTGCTATCAGTGACATCAGTCACATCTGTGATGATTGTGACATCAGTGACAACTATGATTTCTGTGACCATTGTTACATCAGTGACGTTTGTGACGTCTGTGTTGTCTGAGATTATTGTGATGTCGGTGATATCTATGACGTCTAATACGATTGTTATATCAATGACCTCAGTGACATATGGTACGTCTATGACAATTTTGAAATCATCAACATCTGTGACCTCTTTGACTGTTGTGACAACAGTTAAAAATATGATGTCTGTTAGGATTTAGGGTTAGGGTTAGGGTTGGTGTTTGGTTTTAGACTTACGGTTGTTGTTAGGTTTAGGGTTAGGGCCTTTATGGTTAGGGTTAGAGGTTTCTGTTAGGAGTTAGGGTTAGTCTTAGGGTTAGGGGTTAATATTTAACGTTAGGGTTAGGTTAAGATATAGGTTTAGGGTTGGGGTTAGGGTTATGGTTAGGGATAGGGATATGGTTAGGGATAGGGATAGGTTTAGGGTTAGCATAAGGGTTAGGGTTACTATTAGGGCCTTTGATGCCTGTGACTATTGTGACAGAAGTGACGTCTGATACTATTGTGACATCATAGACATCGAAGATGTCTGTGACATCTCTGAGGACAGTGACATCTGTGACATCTGTGATATCTGTGACTACTGTGACATCAGTGACATATTTGACATTTCTGACTATAGTGATATCAGTTACATCTGTGACGTCTGTGACTGTTGTGACAACAGTTACATACATGTCGTCTGTTATGATTTTGACATCGGTGATATTCGTGACATTTGTGACTATTGTTGCATCAGTGACATCTCTGCCATCTGTGATGATTGTGACATCAGTGACCTCTAGGACATCTGTTATGATTCTGACATAAGCGATATTTGTGACGTCTGTTACTATTGTGACATCAGAGATATCTGTGACATATTTTACTTCTGTAACATCAGTGATATCCATAATGTCTGTGATGATTGTGACGTTAGTGACATCTGTGATAACTGTGAAATCAGTGTCGTCTGTGACATTAAAGATGTCTCTGAGGACATTGATGTCTCTGAGGACACTGATGTCAGTGACATCCATGACGTCTGTGACTACTGCGATGTCAGTCACTTCTATGACATCTATGACGATTGTGACATCAGTGATATCAGTGACATCTGTGACGTCTACATCATCTGTGATGTCTGTGACAACTGTGACATCAGAGACATCAGTGACAACTGTGACATTTGTGACATTTTACATCAGGATTAGGGTTAGGATTAGGGTTAGGGAATAGTGTAAGGATTAGTGTAAAAGTTAAGGTCTTTGACATCTTTGACCTTTATGACATCATTGACGTCTGTTATTATTTTCATATCAGTGACAACTCTGATGTCTGTGACATCTGTGACTATTGTGACATCAGTGACCTCTAGGATGTTTCTTACAATTGTGAGATAAGAGATATTTTTGATGTCTGTAATCATTGTGACATCAGTGACATCTACGACATTTGTTACTATTGTGACATCAGTGATATCTGTGATGTCTCTGACATCAGTGACGTATGTGACTATTACATCGGGGTTAGGGTTAGGCTTAGGCTTAGGGTCAGGGTTAGGATTTTGGTTTAGGGTTAAGGTTACGGTTAGGTTGATGGTTTGGGTTAGGTTTAGGGTTTGGGCTAGGGTTAGGGTTAGTTATAGGGTTAGGGTCATTGACAACTCTGACTATTGTGACAATATTAACATCTGTTATTATTATGACATTCATGACAACTCTGATGTCTGTGATGTCTGTGACAATTGTGACATCTCTGACAATTGTGACATCCGTGACATCTCTGATGTCTCTGACTGTTGTGACATCAGTGACCTCTAGGACCTCTGTTACGATTGTGACATAATTAACATTTATTACATCTCTATACTATTGTGACATCGGTGACATCTCTGATGTCAGTGAACTTTATGACATCAGTGACATTTGTGACGTCTGTTACTATTGTGACATCAATGATTTCTATGACATCTGCGATGATTGTGACATCAGTGAAATTTGTTCTCTCTGTGGCAATTGAGACATCAGTGACATTAGTAACATCTGTTTCAAGGGTGACTACTGTGACGTCTGTGACTATTGTGACATCAGTGCCATTAGTGACACCTGTGATGTTTTTAGCTGTTGTTACATCTGGGTTAGGGCTAGGGTTAGGTTTAGGGTTAGGATTTACTGTTAGAGTTAGATTTAAGGTTAGGGTTAGGGTTTAGTGTAGTATTTGCATTTGGTTTATTGCCCTTGACTTCTGCGACTATTGTGACATAAGTGACATCTGTTATTATTGTAACATCAGTGACATCTCTGATTTCTGTGACATCCGTGACGATTGTGACAACAGTGACATCTGTGATGTCTGTGACCATTGTGATATCATTGACATCTATGACATCTGTGACAAATGTGACATCAATGACATTTTTTTCATCTGTGTCTATTGTGACATCAGTGACATCTGTGATATCTGTGTAGTGTTAGGTTTAGGGTTAGGGTTAGAATTAGGGTTAGGGGTTGGGTTAGGGATAGGGGGTTTTGTTAGGGTTAGAGTTAGGGTCTTTGACATCTGTGACTATTGTGTCATCAGTGACATCTGTTACTATTGTGACATCGGTGACATCTCTGATATCTGTGACGTCTGTGACTATTGTGACATCAGTGACATATTTGATGTCTGTTACGTCTGTGACGTCTATTACTAATCTTACATCAGTGACATCTGTGACGTCTGTGAGTATTGTGACATCAGTGACATCGTGAAATCTGTGATGACTGTGATGATTTTGACATTGGTGTCACTTGTGATGTCTGTAGCAACTGTAACTATTTTAACATCAGTGACATCTGTCATGTCTGTGACTATTGTGACATGAGTATTATAGGTGACATCTGTGACTATTATGACATCAGTGACATTGTGATGTCTGTGACTATTTTGACATCATTAAAATCTCTAACATCTCTGACATCTGTCATATGTGACGATTGTGAAATCAGTGACAACAATTATATCTGTGACGATTGTGACATCAATGACATTTTGACATCTGTGTTGTCTGAGATTATTGTGACGTCAGTGACATCTGTGACTGTTGTGACATCAGTGACATCCGTAATGATTGTTACTATTGTGACATCAGTTACATCTGTGACATCTGTGACTATTGTGACAACAGTGACCTCTAGGACGTCTGTTACAATTGTGACATAAGCAACATTTGTGACTTCTGCAACTATTGTGACATCAGTTACATCTGTGACATCTATTAGTATCGTGACAGCAGTGATATTTGTGACATCTGTGACATATGTGACTATTGTGACGTCAGTGACATCTGTGACGTAGATGACTACTGTGACTTCAGTAAAATCTGTGACATCTGTGAGTTAGGGTTACAGTTAGGGTTAAGGTAAGGATTATATTTAGGGTAAGGATTAGGGTTGGGGTCAGGGCAATTAGCCCTAGAGTTAGGGTTTGAGTTAGGGTTAGGGGCATAAGGGTTAGGGTTAGGATTGGGCTTAGGGTTTAGGGTTAAGGGTTAGGATTAGGGGTTAGTGGTTAGGGTTAGAGTTAAGGTTAGGATTAGGGTAGGTTTATGGTAATGGTTAGGGTAACGCCTAGGGTTATGCTTAGGTTTAGGATTCCATTGTTACAACTGTGGTATCTGTGATTTCTGTGATGTCTGTGACGATCGTGAAATCAGTGACAACTTTGATATCTGTGACTTCTCTGACGACTGTGACATCAGTGACATCTGTGACGTCTGTGACGATTGTGACATCAGTGACATGTGATGTTTTGCGGAATCAAACTCTAGAACTCCATTAAGGGTTATAAAGCAGGTATGCATTTATTCGCCGGCAGGTGTGAGGGGGTAATCCTAACAGGCAGGTAGTTATCGTGTAAAGACAGGCCTATTCATAAACACCTATTGCATATTCATGACCTATATTATTATAAATAGATTTGAGAAGCTTCTCCCATACTTGCGCAGGCACAATGTCGTGATCTGGGGCTCAGGGCTGAAGTTGCCTTCATCTTCCTCATGAATCATCCCTGAACCCAACCTGTGCACAGGCGCAGTCTCATCCCGGTCGAGCTCCAAAGCTGCAGAGCAGGACGCATTCGGCTTTCTGCTGCTGTGCACATTCCAGCTTTCCCTTAGCAGTGAATGTCTGTGGATGAGCTCCTCCCTTATCAACATCCAGGGTCTTCAAGGCCTTTACTAGAAGACAATGTGTATTTCAGCGAGCTAAGCCTTCTAAGTTTTTTTTAACTTTTAACCAACATCATGTGCCCTCACATCAGGTAAGGGTAAGGTTAGGTAAAGAAGGGGAAGGGGAAGGGGAAGGGGAAGGGGAAGGGGAAGGGGAAGGGGAAGGGGAAGGGGAAGGGGAAGGGGAAGGGGAAGGGGAAGGGGAAGGGGAAGGGGAAGGGGAAGGGGAAGGGGAAGGGGAAGGGGAAGGTTTCTGTGATCTGACTTCTGTGCCTTGACTCCTCTATGACCTGAATAATCTACGACCCAACTCATATATGAGCTTTTTACGACTGAACATCTCTATTACTGCTGTGTGAATCAACTCTTCCATGACCCGTCTCTTTTATGACCAGGCCCTTCTATGACTTCAGCCTTCTATGTTCCAACCTTTCTCTGACCTTCTTTGAACAGACTGTTCTCTGACTCTTCAGTGATGTGACTTTCTATGACCCAAGATTTCTATGACTCTCCTGTGACCTGGCTCTACTATGACAGGAATCATCTATGCTGCAACACTTCTGTCATCAGGCACAGCTATGACCAGACTCATCTATGACCCAACTCTTCTGTAACCCAAACCTTCCATGACCCAACTTATCTGTGAACCAAACCCTGCTATTAACAGACCCTTCTATGACCATACCCTCTACGATCTGACTCCCTATGACCGGTCTCTTACATGACACACCTTATCTATGGCCCAACTCTTCTATGACTGAACCCTTCAATGACTCAGCACTTCTCTGATGTGACATTTCTATGCCTCAACTCTTCTATGAGTCTTCTATGACCCAACTGTCCTAAAACCCAAGCCTTCTGAGAACCAAACCTTCTATGACCCAACTCTACTTCTATGGCCCTTTTATGACCCAACACATCTACAACTCCACGGAGCTGCCTGAGAGCCTTCATTTCTCCCATACCTCTACAGGTCTGTATTTGGAATTACATGGAATAACTGCTCCCACTTTGATTTGGCCATGTGAGAATGTTCATGGCACCAGCATCATTGTGGTCAAAGTGTGATCTGCCTGCCCAGGGCCTGGGGGTCAGGGCTTGGCCCTTCTGCTTCACCAAGCAAACCCAGGCTTTTCTCAGCTGCCTGCACAGCACCTTTGTTTTCCTGTAATCATGGCCTCCAATTCTTGGCTCTAACAAGTCCCTGGGGACACTGTGTTAGTAATAATCCTCATTGAGACCAATTAATACTTCAAGGTACTCTGAGTTGTGGTTTTGACTTCTTGAGAGTTTTCCTCAATCTCCTCTCAGCAGCTGAGGTTCAAGGACTCAGCAGCATATCCACCCTGGGTCTCATTAAAATACACAAAGCCTTAATGAGCTCTTTCTCTTCCTTGAAGACCTGAAGAAAACATCTTCAGGTCTTCAAGCCTTGGACATCTCCCTGGAGTCATTTCCCAGTGTGGTTAAAGAGGAAGATTTCAAAGTGCGCCTAAGAAAAATACACTCAGCTTACAGTTTATATTTCGTTCATTTTCAGCTCCGAGAACAAATGACAGAAGCATCCTCCAACGGGCATTGATGCCGAGTGTCACCTCCAGAGGCCTGGGCAGCATGGAAAAGCATCCCTCGAGGTCTGACCCTGCATGGACAGCCTTGCTCCTCTCCTCCCCAGCCCCCCCATTTCTGGCAGTGACCACATGGCACTTGCATCTCTTTTCCTTATGTCCCTTTCCCTTTCAGTTCTGACAGCTTGGGGAAATGAAGTCATTCTCTGTCACCTTCCTGGTGGTAAAACTCCCCCTCCCCAGGGATTCTCCTGCACAAGTAATGCAGTAACATTGCAGGAAAGAAGTGTCTCTCCTAGCTGAGGGAGGGAACATCAGGGGTGGCTTCAGCTTGTTTCTCATTAGGTTCCCCTAGAGCCCCAGGGACACCTCGAGGGAGCCCAGAGGGGGCAGAGAAAGTGCTGCCTTGGGCGGCTGCTCTGCTGCTGAGCTGGGCTGGGCTCCTGCGACAGACTGACCTGGCAATGAGAGGGTAATTCTTAAAAGAGCCAGGTCTGTCCAGGAGCAGCTCCTCTGCAAAGCCCAGCAGGGCTGAGGGCACTGCCTGCAGGCAGCGAGGGGAGAGGAGGGAGCAGAGAGAGGGGCAAGGCAGGGTGGGGTGGTAGGATACTGAGAGCTCCCTGAGGGAGGAACCCTCACAGCCCTTCTCAAGGTGTCTGACTGTAGGACAATGCAGGTGCAGTTCCTGGAGCGATCTCCTGAAGGAAGCACATCCCACGCTTGTGATATTTTTAAATACAAATCTCTCTCCTAGAGCAGAGGAGGACGACGTGCTGCAGATCAGGGACTCTGCACTGAACCATCAGCAGGACAGAACACAAGGGCTGCCTTCTGCTGGTGGCTATGGGGGTGTAAAGGTGGATCTGCACTCGTGGGTTCCTCAGGGCTGTCTTTCCAAAGGGGGTCCTTGTCTCCCAGTGTGCTGGGATAGAGACTCTGGACCTCCCAGGGTCAGCACTCAGCCCATCAGGGGAGTGGATCATGGTGTTGTGGGAAGAAGCTGTGGGTGGAAGGAGAAACTCGCAGTAAGACAGGATCCTCATTCTTCCAAAATGATGCTGCATTGTTCAGGGCTGCTCATACTTCTCAGTCACCCCTAGGTATTTCCAAAGGGGTTTCTCAAGGAGAAGGGGAAGGCAAGGATTGCTATAAAGGTAAAGAGCTTGACTGAGACTATGATTGCTCTTTCCTTTTCCAGGTGAGTTTGTGGAGGAGGGAGGAGAGAGTCAGAAGTAGAAACAGAACATTCAGTTTTTAACACTCCTTGAGATTGCTGAACTGAAGCTCTGAGTGAACAGTAGGTCGACCAGGAGACTGGTAAGTGTCTTCAGGAACTTCTCTGCCTATGGACAGCACCAGCATCACCACAGCCAGACCCACCAGGTTGTTCTGCAATTTAGAACCTCCAAACAGGAACTCATGCCCAGGCAGTGCCCTGCAAGCAGGGTGGTTTTTTAGGGGTGTGCACAGAGGCTGAGATGGGGTCTGTGAGCAGGGAAAAAACATGGGACAGGGAAACACCTCCAGTGAGGAAAATCTCCAGGCAGAAGAGACAGGATAACAGAAGGTGAGGAACATAAATAAGAGATGTTGGGGAAGGGAGAATTCTGAAAGTACTATGTGATCCCCTCCAGTGCAGACCCTTCCTATGAGCAAGGCCCCTTGCTTCCTCTCCCTCTCAGAACCTGTGCCCAGCTTTACCTGGCAAACAGGCAGGTTTGTGTAGAGCCAGGGGAATTTGGAGAGGGTCAAATGGGATCTGTGAGCAGTGACAGGGAAAAGACAAGGGACAGAGCAACACTTCCAACAAGGAAAATCTCCAGGCAGAAGAGATTGGATCAGACGATGAGAGAAATCTTAAAACAGATATGTTGTGGGAAGGAAAATTCAGAAAGCTCTGTGTGATCCCCTCCACTGCAGCCCCTTCCTCTGAGCAAGCCCCTTGCCTCCTCTCCCACCCAGCAAAGCCTCTGCCCTCAGGGCTCTGGGCTCCAAGGCTGAGCCCCCTCCTCTGCAGCCACATCTCCAGTGCCCTCTTCAGAGCCCAGGGGCTGAGAGCAACTGCCCAGCAAGGTTGGTGTCTGGGAGGGGGCGAGCACAGCTGGGGAAGGGGAACACTGTCTGTGTGCTTGGCTGCCTCTGCCCTGGCCTCTCACAGCCAGACCCTCACTCTGTTCCACCCCTTGTCTTGTTCCTGCTGTTGTTTTCTTTTTCTTGCTGCCAGGCCCTCTGCCGATTGGAGTTTCAGCTGAAGGACCTGAATCTCCTTTAATCAAATGCCATAGTGAGGACACATGGCTGTCCTTGAGGTTTCCTTCCAAGCTGTGAGCTTCCATCCAGGATGCAAACCTTTCTAATCAAATCTTTTTGTTCCCTGAAAGCCCCACGGACAAGTGCAGAGATGCAATGAGAGAGAAAATGCTCTTGGTTTTGTGAAATGAGCCATATGTGTCTTGGGCTCAAAGTGGTTGCTGAGACTTTAGGAAAGGGTGAAATATTGTGTGGTGTGAAGTGGATCCCTCAGCTCTCAGTAGGGCATCGTGGCTTTTCAGGGTAACCTGGGAGTGTGATCCCTCTCCATCTCAGAAAAGTGCAAGCACAGGGCAACTAGGAACAAGAGTGAGGGACAGAGCAGCTCCCTTCCCTCTGCACTGGGCCACAGGCAATGCTCTTGCTTCCCTGGACTCCCTTCGTTCTCCCTGAGTGCAGCAGAGATGCTGATGGTTTCTGACTTCCAGAAAAAAAACAAAAAAAAAAACACCCAGCTGAGATAGAACAAGGCTGTAAAAAAACTTCTCCCCCTCAAACACTTTTACAGTTTGGGTTTCTTAACTCTGGGTGTCCAGATGCTTTCAAGGCTTTTTGCATTAGGAGCAGTTTTAACTGGAAAATTGGAATACCAGGTCTGTCTCCACTGTCCCCATGACTCCCTGCTGCAAAGCAGGGCTGACTCCTCACAGCCAGTCGGCAGAGGCCCTGCTCATCCCGGCATGTTCAGCTGGAAGCAAGCAGGACTCCAGGCACGGAGCTTAAGGAAGGTCTGTGAAAGGAAAAGCAGTGGCAAGTGTACAGTGTGAGAAATGGCTTTGATTTGGCTCAGAGACATCTCCCCTAAATTGTCACTGTAATTTCATTTTTTTCAGTGCTTCACATCACGAGCCAGCAGATGTCTAACAGCAGCTCCATCACCCAGTTCCTCCTCCTGGCATTCGCAGACACTCGGGAGCTGCAGCTCTTGCACTTCTGGCTCTTTCTGGGCATCTACCTGGCTGCCCTCCTGGGCAACGGCCTCTTCATCACCACCATCGCCTATGACCACCACCTCCACACCCCCATGAACTTCTTCCTCCTCAACCTCTCCCTCATCGATCTGGGCTCCATCTCCAACACTGTCCCCAAGTCCATGGCCATTTCCCTCTGGAACACCAGGGCCATCTCTTATGTGGGATGTGCTGCCCAGGTCTTCTTTGTATTCTTCTTGTTCGGTGCAGAGTATTCTCTTCCCACCATCATGTCCTACGACCGCTACGTTGCCATCTGCAAACCCCTGCACTACGGGACCCTCCTGGGCAGCAGAGCTTGTGTCCACATGGCAGCAGCTGCCTGGGGCACTGGGTTTCTCAATGCTCTGCTGCACACGGCCAATACATTTTCCCTGCCCCTCTGCCAGGGCAATGTTGTGGACCAGTTCTTCTGTGAAATTCCCCAGATCATCAAGCTCTCATGCTCACACTCCTACCTCAGAGAAGATGGGTTTATTGTGTTTAGTGCCTGTTTATTTTTTAGCTGTTTTGTTTTCATTGTCGTGTCCTATGTGCAGATCTTCAGGGCTGTGTTGAGGATCCCCTCTGAGCAGGGACAGCACAAAGCCTTTTCCACCTGCCTCCCTCACCTGGCCGTGGTCTCCCTTTTTATCAGCACTGGCCTGATTGCCTATCTGAAGCCCCACTCTATCTCTTGTCTATCTCTGAACCTTGTGGTGTCATTTCTGTACTCAGTGGTGCCTCCAGCACTGAACCCCCTCATCTACAGCTTCAGCAATCGGCAGCTCAAGGATGCAGTTTGGAAACTGTTAACTGGATGTGCTATCAAGCAATAAATTTCCCATCTTCTTCTGCATAGCAATTATAATGTAACTCAGTGCGTGTCAGCCTGTCATCTGTATGTATTTGCTGTTGTGGTTGTTCATGTTGAACCCCTTGAGCTCCACTTAGAGCACCAGAAATCACTGTCATGGTTTAACTCCAGTAACAGCTCAGTTCCACGCAGACACTCATTCTTTCCCCCATGGTGTGATAGGGTAGAGGATTGGAAGGGAAAAGTAAAAAAAAAGCATGAGTTGAGACAAAAATATTTTAATTGGTAATGCAAGACTGTGCTTGCAAGCAAAGCACATCAAGGGATTCTTTCACCATGTCCAGTTGGCAGGAAGGTGTTTAGCCCTCTCTGGGACAGCAGGGCTACATCAGCAGTAATGGTTTCTTAGAAAGGCAAAAATCATCACTCTGAAGATCTTCAATCTCTTCTTTTTAATCCAATTTAATTGCCAAGTGTCGCATCCTATGTTACAGAAAGTACTTTTGGTCAGTTCGGGTCAGCTGTTCCAGCAGTGTCCCCTTGTAGCTTCTTGTGCAGCCTGAGTCAACTCCCTGGTGGAGCCGTGTCAGGAGCAGAAAAAAGCTTGATGCTGTGTAAGGCTTGTTCAGCAATGATGAAAATCTCTCTGGGTCACGGACAGCACAAAGCTAAACCTCAGACCCATTCTGGTCATGGTGAAGAATTTTAACTCAACCCAAAATAAACCAGAACAACAAGCCAAGTGATTTCTCATCCCCATCACACACACGGCCACCAGTGACACCACAAGCACCATCTCAGTCCAGACTCCTTCTCCAGCCCTGTTTTTCCGTCAGCCATGAGGGACATCACAAGAAGCTCAAAGAGCCTGGCCCTTCTGTCCAATCCTATCAGTTTCTTGGCTACTAGTTACCTCACAGACACCTGCACAAGCCAGGTCATTGTCCCACCCAGACAGCTGCTCAGGCCGAAGTGACGTGAGGAGCAGATGCACCAGCCCGGTGTCTGTTCATACCCAAACAGCTTCTCAGCCACGAGATATCTAAAAAGTGCCCCTACAGGCAAGGTGCCTGCTCGTGCACCACACACTCAGCCACCTCTGACCTTACAAGGGCAATCAAAAGTCAGGACACTGCTCCTGCTCTGTGACATAATCAGACACCAGTGACATCACAAGCCCCTGTGGAACACAAAAGCCTGGAGCGAGCCTGCAGGGTGTGGTGGTACCAGAGACATCCCATGTTCCTGTGCAAGGCAGGAACCTGCTCCTGGTCTGAGATCTCCTCAGCCACCAGGGACATCCCAAAGCAGCAGCACAAACCAGGGCTTTGCTCCTGCCCTGCCACCCCCTTGGGATGCTGAGACATCAAACACACCCTCACAAGCAAAGGGGCTGCTCCTCTGCTCAAACCTTCTCAGCACTTCTGGCCTCAGAAGCACCTGCACAGCCCAGGGCATCTCGTGCCCTGCCACCCACTGACCCAGGCAGCAGCAAAAGGCAGGGGCTGGTCCTGCCGTAGAACATCTTTAGGGACCTGTGACCTCACAGGCAGCACCACAAGCCAGGGCCCTGCTCCTGCCCTGCCCTCTGAGCAGTCACAGGTGGCATCCCAAGCACCAGCACAAGCCAGATGCCTCCTCCTGGCCTCTCAGCTCCTCACCCATCAGTGACAATGTGAGCAGCTGCACAGACCAGGGCTCCCTCCTGCCTCATCACCTACTCAGACACCTGGGGCATCCCAAAAAGCTGCAAAAGCCACATGCATGCCCCTGCTCTACTTGCTGCAGAGACACCAGCGACATCACAAGGACCTGCACCACCAGCTGTCTGTTCATTCCCAGTCAGCTCCTGAGGCACCAGGGGCAGCAGAAGCAGCTGTACAAGCCAGGGTCCTGCTCCTGCCCTGGCACCTATTAAACCACCAGCATCATCACAAGCACCTGCGGGAGCCAGAGGCATGTTCCTGCCCTTTAGTGCTTTTGACAGGACAAGCTCTTGGTGAGCTGGAGCATCCTGGTGCAGTGGGAGGTGTCCCTGCCCATGGCCGGGAGGTGGAACTGGGGAGGCTTTGAAGCCCCTTCCAAACCAAATCATTCTATGATTCTATGACTTTTAGCATAAACCACAGTTACCATAAGAGCACAAACTGTCAAACACTCTGAAATCAAGAGATCTCCAGAAGAAATGTTTTGCTGTGAGGGTGGGGAGGCCCTGGCCCAGGCTGCCCAGAGCAGTGGGGGCTGCCCCATCCCTGCAGGTGCTCAAGGCCAGGTTGGATGCAACCTGATGCAGTGGGAGGTGTTCCTACCCATGGCCAGGAGGTGGAACTGGGCAGGCTTTGAGGTCTCTTCCAGCCCAAACAACTTCATGATTCCATGATGCAGTGCACTATATCCAAAGCAATACAGCCCTTAATTAAATTTAAAAAAACCCACAAAAAACCAAAACCCAGCAAAAATTCACACTGCCTGATCAGATGCTATACAAAATACACTTTATTTTTAACACAGTCCACCACAAACCATCCAATGGGAACTGTTCCCATATCCACACGGCCTAGAAAGAAGCTGGGGGTTCACTGGAGGCCACAGAGGTTTGTGCGGAGGGACTACAGCGGCTCTGAGACATTGAGTGTGTCCCGAGCAGCGACGCAGCCAGCTGGGTGCTGGCTGGTGCTGGCTTTTTTGCTCCCAGGGAGCACTCAGCTGTGTTGTCTCCTGAGGTGACCTCTGCAGGGTTGGTTACCGAGGTGGGCTCTGCAGGGCTGGCTCCCAAGAAGCACTGGGTGCAGGAGTGCCAACACCCTGCCCGTGTGCATGGCTGGGCCTATCACGGACCTCTCGGGGCTTGTTACTGGTTGTCCAACTTCACAGACTGTAGTGCTGCTGCGGGGAGCGGCTGCAGGGCCTTCCCTTCACCATCCACCTTCACACGTGAGTGGACAAGCTATGCAGAACTCCTCGTGGTTGGCATCAGCTCGCACCGAGCAGCAGGCGCTCCAACGGCTGCCGGCAGAGGGGGCAGGTCCTGCTCATCTTGGCCCAGCGCTGGATGCACACAAAGCAGAAGCTGTGCAGGCAGTTGGCCACGTAGGTGGTGTCTGTGATATCCTCCAGGCAGATGGGGCACTTGGGGGCTTCTGCTGCCTCCACCGGCCCTGCCTGGGGCTGCTGGCTCCTGCCGCCGTCCCTTTCAGCAGAGCTTCTTGTTTCAGGACAGCTTGTGTGCTTCTTTCTGAGGGAGTAGATCCACCAGCACCCAATAACTCCCACCGCTGCAGGCACAGCACAGACTAGAACATTGTGGAAGGAACCATGGTTCCAAAACCATGGTTGGGGTTGGAATGGGCCTCAAACATCCTTCTGGCCCAAACCCCACTGCCATGCGCAGTCACACCTTCTACTCCATCAGGTTCTCAAAGCCCCATCCAACCTGACCTTGAACACTACCAGTGATGGGGCATCCACATCTTCTCTGGGAAACCTGATCCAGTGTCTCAGCATCTTTTTCATAAAAATCCCCTTCTGATAATGAACGACTGCAATTGGCTCTCCCTGGAGCCTTGTCTTCTCAAGCCTGAACAGCCCCAGGATCTCCCAAACCCAGCTGCAGGACCCTTCACTCTGCACCATGGAACCCCCCCACAAGGTTCACGTGGACCCACTGCTCCAGTGTGCAAAGGGGGGGGGCTTTTTCTCACAAATTCCCAGAAATTCAGTTACTTGAAAACTCTTTAGCAGATCTAAGGGTCTCCAGTGAAAGAGAGGTCTTCATTCCAACAGTGATATTTCTATGAGTCTATCAATTCCTTTAATGGATTGTGCTGGGTTCTCCTTCATGAGTGCAGAAGCTTTGCAGATGCCACATGGGAATCTGTTTGTTGTGAACTCTGCAAGTTTTCACCTCTTTTGACTGCTACAGTGGGAAAATTGTAGAAGTTTGGCATCTCTTGTAACACCCTCCTGGGTCTGGGTCTGTGGCTGCTATGTGGCTGTGCCTCTTCTCTTGAGATGCTCCTCAAATCTCAGCCCACCCGACTGATCTGTCTGAATGAGAAAGTTTTCTCTCCCTTCTGCTGTGGAGAAATGCCCTTGCCACGTATCCAGGGGTTCCCTTACTTCCCAGAACTCCCTTTTGATTGCCTCACAGGGTCCTCTCTGGCCCTTAGAAAATACCCTTCAAGGCACCAGAGCTCAGAACACGCTTCCTGATCAGCAGCTGTTGATTGTAGGGGTGTTTTGCTGGCTGGTACTGGCAAGTGTGCAGTTTGTCCTTGCAGCCCCAGTGACTGTCATGGTTATGAGGACACTTCTGCACAACTCTGTCCTTCCCTGCCCTGGAGACTTCCTTGTCCCTGTGTCCCCGTGGCTGGAGGGGAGAAGGACACGTAGCTGGAGCCCCAGGAGTTAGTCAAATGTGCAGCCAAAGCTGAACTCGGTGCTGGAGACGAACCAGGTGAGGGCACCAGAGCTCCTCCAGGGAAAGGGGAAGGATGCCATGGAGTTCAAGACTCCAGCTCCCAGCACAACATGGGGTGAAGGTGTAAGCTCCCAGCCTCCTTTGGGATGATGGTCTCCAGTACCCAGCCTGCTATGGGGTGAAGGACATAACTGCAGACTCATAAGAGAGCTTTTGGGTAGCAAAAGACCTTAAAGATCTTCCAGATCCAGCCCCCTGCCAATGGCAGGGACACCTCTCGCTGGACCAGGCTGCTCAAAGCCCCATCCAGCCTGGGTTGAACACCTCCAGGGTTGGGGCAGCCAAAACTTCTCTGAGCAACCTGCTTCCATTAGCAAGTTTGCAGATGACACCAAGCTGGGTGGAAGTGTCGATCTGCTGGAGGGTCGGGAGGCTCTGCAAAGGGACCTGAACAGGCTGGACTGCTGGGCTGAGACCAACGGCATGAGGTTTAACAAGGCCAAATGCCGGGTCCTGCACTTGGGGCACAACAACCCTACGCAGAGGTCCAGAGTAGGAGAAGCTAGGCTGGAAAGCTGCCAGGAGGAGAAGGACCTGGGGGTGTTGGTTGACAGCCGAATGAACATGAGCCAGCAATGTACCCAGGTGGACAAGAAGGCCAATGGCATCTTGGCTTGTATCAGAAACGGCATGACCAGCAGGTCCAGGGACGTTATTATCCCTCTGTACTCAGCACTGGTGAGACCGCACCTCGAGTACTGTGTTCAGTTCTGGGCCCCTCACCACAAGAGGGATGTTGAGAGTAATAAGGCCTCCCCGTCAGCCCCCTCTTCTCCAGGCTAAACACCCCCAGCTCTCTCAGCCGCTCCTCATAAGGCCTGTTCTCCAGCCCCCTCTCCAGCTTCGTTGCTCTTCTCTGGACTCGCTCCAGAGCCTCAACATCCTTCTTGTGGGGAGGTGAGAAGCCTCATGGCCCTTGCTGCTGGTTCATTCTTTCGTTAAGCTGGTGTCTTGTTTTACATCTCAAGCTCACTCGTTATGGTACAGATCATTAATCTCTACATGAATCTTGTGATGGAAAGAAGTAAGAAGGAAGGATATCCAGCAGTTCATGCCTTTGATATTTTATTCCATTGCAAACTAAGTTCTTGGGGCTGCGCAGCAGGGAAGAGATGGACCAGAGGTGTGGATCTCTTCAAGCAGGATGTTGTCTGAGTCCCTGTCTACCGGAATCACCATCTGACTCTTGTGGTGAGTCAAACTGGCTTTTCGTTTGGAATTGGATGTCCCAATTCTGTCCCAAAACCCACTCCCTCTGCCCTCAAATCCTCGTTTTCTGCACAAAAATCCATTAATTGTGCCCCCAAATCCATTTTGTGCCCTAAAATCCACACTCTGCACCCCAAAATCCACCTTTTGTGCCCCAAAACCCATTCCCTTTGCCTTAAAACCAACATTTTGCACCAAAATCCACCTTTGGGGCACAATAATCCACCGTTTCTGCAATAAAATCCACCTTTTGTTCCCCCAAATCCACTTTTTCTACCCCAAAATTCACCATATATGCTCCCAAATCAACCTTTTCTGCCCCAAACCCAACCCACTGCACCTCAAAATTCACCTTTTCTGCTCCAAAACCCGTTTTGTGCCTCAAAATACATTTTTCACCCCAAAATCCACTTTTCTGCCACAAAATCCACATTTCGTGTCCCAAAACAAACCCCTTCATCTCAAATCCACCTTTTGTGCCCGAAAACTCCTTTTGTGCCCCCAAATCCACCTTTTGTGTCCCAAACCTCCCGTTTTATACCCCTGAAATCCAAGTCCAATGTAACCCAAACCCAGCCCCCTACACCTCAAATCCACCTTTTGTGCCTCAGAATCAAGCTTTAATGCTCAAAATCCAATATTTGTGCCCCCAAATCCACCTTTTCAGCCCCAAAATCCACATTTTCTGACCCAAAAAACAATTTTTCAGCCCCAGAATCCGCCTTTCGTGCCGCAAAAATCCACCTTTGAGCCCTAAAATCGAACCCTTATGCCCCAAAATACAACTTTTGTGCTGCAGAACCCACCCCTTATGCCCCCAAATCCATCTTTTATGGACCAAAATCCATCCTGTCCCCTCAAATTCACTTTTTCTGCACCAGAACCCACACCCCGCTCCCCAAATTTTTTTTCCCTCAAATCCAACTCTTGTGCCCCAAAATCAACATTTCTGCCCCCAAATTCAAAGTTTGTGCCGCTAAATCAACCCTTTGTGCCCCAAAATCAACCTTTTGTGCCCCAAAATCTAGCTCTTCTGTGCCAAAGCCCACTCTCTGTTCCCCAAAATCTACCTTTATGTGAAAATATCCACCTTTTATGTGACAATATCCACCTTTTATGCTCCCAAAAAGACCCCCTTTGCCCCAAAATCAACCTTTTGTGCCCCAAAATCCTCCTTTGGTGCCCAAGAACACACACCCTGCACTCCAAAATCAACATTTTACAGGTTCTGTGTGACAAAAACATACGCCCTCCACCTCCAAATCCACCTTTTGTGCCACAAAATCCACCTTTTGTGCCCCCAAATTCACATTTCCTGTCCCAAACCCAACACTGCAACCCCAAAAACATCACTGGGACCCAAACTCCACCATCCTGCACCCCAAAATCTACCTTTTGTGCCCCAAAATCTACATCTCTTGTTCCAAAATAAAACTTTCTGCCACCAAATTCACCTTTTTTTCTACAAATCCAAATTTTCTGCCCTGAAATTAACATTTTGTGCCGCAAAACCCACATTTCTTCTCCTAAAATCCAAGTTTGTGCCCCAAAAACTTCCTTTTCTTCCCAAAATCCACCTTTTGTGTTCAAAAATCCACTTTTTCTGCCCCCAAATCCACTACATATGCCCCCAAATCAACCTTTTCTACCTCATGCCCAACTCCCTGTGCCTTAAATTTCACATTTTCTACCAGAAAATCCATGTTTTGTGCCCAAAAATCCACTTTTTTTCGCCCCAAATCCACATTCTGCCACAAAATCCATGTTTTCTGTCCAGAAATCCTTTTAGTGCCCCAAAATCCAACTTTTCTGCCCCAATATCCACATTCTGTGCCCCAAACTCCCTTTTGTTCCCTCAAATCCACATTTTGTACCACAAAATCCGCCTTTTTGCCTCAAAATCCACCTTTTGTGTCCCCAAACCAACTCCCTGTGACTCAAAATTGACCTTTTCTGCCCCCAAACCCACCTCCCGAACCCCCAAAATCTACATTTCTTATCCCAAAATCCATCTCTTCTGACCCAAAATCCATCTTTGTGCCCCAAATCCCACCCCTGCACCCCCAAATCCACCCTTTCTGCACCAAAATCCAGCTTTTCTAACCCAAAATCAACTCCCTGCGACTCAAAATCCACCTTTTGTGCCTCAAAATCCACCTTTTGTGCCTCAAACCCCACTTCTTGTGGCCCCAAATCCACTTTTCTGTCCCAAAATCCACCTTTTCTGCCCCCACATCCACGGTTTGTGCCCCCAAACCCACCTTTTGTGCCCCCCAAACCCACCCCCTGCACCTCAAATCTACCTTTTATGCCTCAAAATCCCCAGCCCTCGCTGGGGTCCAGGACGAGCCCCCTCTGGCCTCACTCTCCAGCAGGACCTGGAGGAGGCAGGTGGGCTCTGCGCTGGGAGCTTAAATGGGTGCCAGGTAGATCTAAAGGGTTCCTGGGGCTCCTAGAAGGGTCCTGGAAGAACATAAATGGGTGCCAGGTAGACCTAGAGGGTTCCTGGGGCTCCTAGAAGGGTCCTAGAAGGCCCAAAAGGGTTCCCAGGTAGATCTAGATAGTTATAGGAGCTCCAGGGAGGGTCCTAGAAGGACCTAAAGGGGTCCTACATAGATCTAGAGGGTTCCTGGGGCTCCTGCAAGGGTCCTAGTAGGCCATAAATAGGGTCCCAGGAAGGTCTAGAGGGTTCCTGAGGCTCCTAGATGGGTCCTAGATGGCACTAAAATGGACCCAGGTACATCTAGAGGGTTCCTGGGCCTAATTGCAGGCCCTACGTGGGTCGCAGGTTGATCTAGAGGGTTCCTGGGGTTCCTAGAATGGTCCTAAAAGGCCCTAAATGGGTCTGAGGTAGATCTAGAGGGTTCCTGGGGCTCCTAGGTGGGTCCTAGAAGGCCCTAAAAGGGACCCAGATAGATCTAGAGGGTTCCTGGTGCTCCTACAAGGGTCCTAGAAGGCCCTAAATGGGTCCCAGGTAGATCTAGAGGGTTCCTGAGGCTCCTAGATGGGACCTAGAAGCCGTTTTAAGGGGTCTCACGCAGGTCTAGACGGTTCCTATCGGTCCTATAATGGTCCTAGAAGGCTCTAAATGGGTCCCAGGAAGATCTGGAGAGTTCCAGGGGGTTCTAGAAGGGTCCTAGATGGCCCTAAGTGGGTCCCAGTTAGATCTTGAGGTCCTGGGGTTCCTACAAGTGTCCTAGGAGGCCCTAAAGTGGTCCCAGGTAGACCTAGAGAGTTCCTGGTGGTCCTAGAAGCCTCTAAAGGGGTTCCAGGTAGACCTAAAGGGTTCCTGCGGCTCATAGAATGGTCCTAGTAGGCCCTAAAGGGGTCCCAGGTAGATCTAGAGGGTTCCTGGGGGTCGTAGAAGCATCCTGGAAGGCCCTAAAGGGGTCCCAGGAAGATCTAGAGGGTTCCTGGGCCTCCTAGAAGGGTCCTAGAAGCCCCAAAGGGGTCCCATATAGATCTAGAGGGTTCCTGTTACTCCTAGAAGGGTTTTAGAAGGCCATATAGGGGTCCCAGGAAGGTCTAGAGGGTTCTTGGGGCCCCTATAATGGTTCTAGAATGCCCTAAAGGAGTCCCATGTCGATCTAGAAGCTTCCTGGGCCTCCTGGATGGGTCCTAGGTGTCCCTAAAGGGGGTTCCAGGTAGATCTAGAGAGTACCTGGAGCTCAATGTAGGGTCCTAGATAGCCCTAAATGGGTTCCAAGTAGATCTAAAAGTTTCTTGGAGTTCCTAGAAGGCCCTAAGTGGGTCCCAGGTAGATTTAGAGAATTCCTGGAGTTCCAGGTAGGGTTCTACGAAGCCCTAAGAGGGACCCAGGAAAGTCTAGCGCATTCCTGGGGCCCCTATAATGGTGCTTAAAGGCCCTAAAGGGGTCCCAAGTAGACCTAGAGGGTTCCTGACGCTCCTAGAAGGGTCCTACAAGGCCCTAAAAGGGTCCCAGGTAGATCTAGAGGGTTGCTGGCGCTCCTAGAAGGGTCCTAGAAGGCCGGAAAGGATTCCCACGTAGAGCTAGATAGTTCCAGGAGGTACTAGATAGGACCTGGAAGGCCCTAAGGGGGTCCCAGGTAGATCTAGAGGGTTCTTAGAGCTCCAGGTAGTGTCCCTGAAGGCCCCAATCAGGTCCCAGACTGCTCTACAGGGTTACCAGGGCTCATAGAAGGGTCCTAGAAGGCCCTAAGGCATCCCAGGTAGATCTAGAGGGTTCCTGGAGCTCCAGGTAGGTTCCTAGAAGGCCCTAAAGAGGTCCCCAGTAGACCTAGAGTGTTGCTTGGGCTCGTAGAAGGGTCCTAGAAGGCCCTAAAGAGCTTCCAAGTAGATCTAGAGGGTTCCAGGAGCTCCTAGAAGGCCCTAAAGGGGTCCCAGGTAGATCTAGATAGTTCCAGGCAGTACTAGAATGGTCCTACAAGTACCTAAAGGGGTCCCGCATAGATCTAGAGGGTTCCTGGGCCTCTTAGAAGGGTCCTAGAAGGCCCTAAACGGGTCTCAGGTACTTCTAGATGGTTCTTGGAGCTCCTAGAATGGTCCTAGAAGGCCCTAAAATGGTCCCAGGTAGATCTAGAGGGTTCCTGGGGCTCTACATAGGTCCTAGAAGGACCTAAATGGGTTCTGGGTAGATCTAGAAGGTTCCTGGAGCACCTAGAATGGTTTTAGAAGGCCTTAAAGGGGTTCCAAGTACATCTAGAGGGTTCCTGGAGCTCCTGCAAAGCCCTAAGTGGTTCCTGGTCGATCTAGTAAGTACCTAAAGCTCCAGGTAGTGTCCTAGAAGTCCCATGTAGATCTAGAGGGTTCCTGGAGCTCCAGGTAGGGTCCTAAGAAGGCCCTAAAGGGGTCCCAGGTAGATCTAGAGGGTTACCGGGGCTCCTAGAAGGGTCCTAGAAGGCCATAAGCCGCGTCTCAGTTAGATCTAGAGAGTTCCTGGGTCTCCTGGAAGGGTACTAGAAAGCCCTGAAGGGGTCCTAGGTAGATCTAGAGGGTTCCTGGGGCTCCTAGAAAAGTCCTAGAAGGCCCTAAATGGGTCCCAGGTAGATCTAGAGGGTTCCTAGGGCTCATAGATGGATCCTAAAAGGACCTAAAATGGACCGAGGGAGACCTATAAGGTTCCTGGGGCTCATAGAAGGGTCCTAGAAGGACGACTCCCAGTTAGATCTAGAGGTTTCCTGAGGGTCCTAGAATGGACCTAGAAGCCCCTTAAGGGGTCTCAGGTTTGTCTAGAGGATTCCTGGGGCTCCTAGATGGCTCCTAGAAAGAACCTTATATGGACCCCCGGTAGATCTAGAGTGTTCCTGGAGCTTCAGGTAGGGTCCTAGAAGGCCCTAAAGGGGTGCCATGTAGATCTAGAGGGTTTCTGGGGCTCTTAGAAGGCCCTAAAAGGACCCAGGTAGATCTAGAGAGGTCCTGGAGCTCCAGGTAGGGTCCTAGAAGGCCCTAAACGGGTCCCAGGTAGATCTAGAGGGTTCCTCTGGCTCCTAGAAGGTTCCTAGAAGGCCCTAAAGGAGTCTCAGGTAGATCTAGAGGATTCCTGGGGCTCCTAGAATGGTCCACGAAGGCCCTAAATGGGTTCCTGCTGAATTTAGAGGGTTTTTAGTGATCCTAGAATGATCTTAGAAGACCCTAAGTGTTTCCCAGGAAGCTCTGCATGGTTCCTTGGGCTTCTAGAAGGCCCTAAAGTGGCTCTAGAGGATATGAGGATATACGAGATTGACCTCAAGCGAAGATCAGCTCCGAGAGGATCTGAAACCCTCCGCATGTTGTCTTCTCTTCTTCTATGCCTTCTTCCACCTAGTCTTGAATTAATTAATGGGACGAGTCCTGAGGGCTGGATGGAAACGAGGGAAGCGACACGGTCTCCTTGCTCTTCTTCGCTAATCACAGTCCCACCAAACATCTCAGATGCTTTGGGGGCTTCTAGAAGTTTCTCCTTGATGGTCCCAGCATGAAGCTCCGCCTGGAAACTTCAGAACTTCTCTGTAGTTGTGGGAAGAGAATTATTGGGAGGTGAAGCTCAGTCCTCTTGGAGACTCCCAGGACACCCCTAAGGAACTCCAGGAGCCCTCTAGGACCCCCAGGAGCCCTCTAGGATCCCCAGAACTCCCTCAAAGACCCCCAGGACCCCCCATAGCCTTCCAGGATCCCTCTAGGACCCCCAGAACTCCAAAAGCCCCTCAGGATCCATCTAGGACTCCCAGAACCTCTTAGAGCCCCCCAGGATCCACCTAGGACCCCCAAAATCCCCCCTCAAAGGTCCCCAGGACCCCTCTTGGACCCCCAGAACCCCTCAAAGCCCCCCCCAGGACCCTCTAGGGCCCCAGAATCTTCCCAAAAGCCCCCCTAGGACCCCACTGCTTGTGTCTAGGTCTCTGGCCCCATTTTTGGGGTGTCTTTACCTGTTTTGGGGGTGTCTGGTCCCATCTTCGGGGTCCCTGTTAATCTGGGGGTGGGCACTGAACCCAAATTTGGGAGTCCTCAAGCTTCTTTGGGGTCTTTGTTTCCATTTTGGGGGCTCTGGGCTCGGTTTTGTGGTCCCTGAGCCCATTTTGGGGGTCTCTGCTCCTATTTTTGTGTCTCTGAGCCCCCAGGAACTCCAAAACCCACCCCAGCCCACCCCAAACCCCCAAGGAACCCCAAAAGCTCCACCTCAGCCCCCCCAAATCCCCAAGGAACCCCAAAAGCTCCAAATGAGCACCCCAACCATGAGGGGACCCCAAAAACCACACCAGCCCCCTCCAAAACCCCCTCAGTCACTGGGTTTGGGGAGTCACCAAGATTTATGGGGGACTCCAAAGGTTTAGGGGGGACCCCAAGCATCAGGCTGGGAGAAGCTTAATGGAATCCAAGTGATTTAATGGGAGTTCTCAGGGGTTTGGGGGCTCAAGGGGGAATTTTGGGGTGCATGGAGTGGATTTGGGGGTGCAGAGACCGGATTATGGGGTTCAGGATTGGGGTTTTATGGTTCTGGATGGATTATGGGGATTCAGGGTCAGGATTTGGGGGTCTGGGGTTGGGATTTTGGGGTGCAAAAGGTGGATTTAGGGGTTCAGGGTGGATTTGGGGGTTTGGGTCTGGGATTTTGGGGTACAAAAGGGGGATTTTGGAGTTTCAGGGTTAGTGTTGGGTGTCCTGGGTTTGAATTTTGGCGTGTAAAAGGTGGATTTGGGGGTTCATGGGGTTGATTCTGGGGCACAAAATGTGGATCTGAGGGTTCAGGGTCAGGATTTGAGGGTGCAGGGTGGATTTGGAGGTTCAGGATTAGGATTTTGAGGCACAAATGTCGGATTTGGGGGTTTAGGGGTTAGATTTTGGGGCACAAAAGGTGGATTTGGGGCTTCAGGGTTGGCGTTGGGGGCCTCGGGTTGGTATTTTGGGGCTGAAATGATGGGGTTTGGTGTTCAGAGTTTGGAACTGGGGGTTCAGAATTAGGATTTTGGGGTTCAAGGTGGATTTGGAGGTTTAGGGAGCAGATTTTGGGGCAAAAAAGGTGGATTTTGGGTTTCAGGGTTGGCACTGGGAGTCCAGGGTTGGGATTTTGGGGCCGAAAAGATGTTTTTTGGGGTCCGGGTTGGGAATTGGGGGTTTAGGGGGTGGATTTGGGTGTTCAAGGTGGGTTTTGGGGGCAGATTTGGGGGTTCAGGGTCAGGATTTGGGTGCTCAGGGGGTAGATTTTGGGTTTCAGGGTTGGCGTTGGGAGTCCAGGGTTGGGATTTTGGGGCTGAAAAAACGTTTTTTGTGGTTCAGGTTGGGAATTTGGGGTGCCGGGGGTGGATTTGAGGGGTTCAGGGTGGGTTTGGGGACGTGGGGGATGGATTTGGGGGGTTCAGGTTAGGTTTTGGGGTCTCACCCACGATGGCACGGGGGCTGCGTCTGGCGGTGCTGAAGGCGCAGGGTGCGGGGGCCTCTCCGGGCAATGAGAAAGTGGGCAGCGACCACTGTGACTCCATGTAGGGAACCAGCACTGGGCCCACCTGCACCAGCCTGCACGACCAGTAGAGACCAGTACAGAAAAATACGGACCAGTACAGAACAGTACAGACCAGTACAGACCAGTACAGACCAGTACAAACAAGTATGGACCACTATACAGACCAATAGAGATCATTATGGACCAGTATGGGCCACTACATAGACCAGTATAGACGGCTACAGACCAATATGGACCACTACATAGACCAGTACAGGTCACTATAGACCTATACAGATCAGTATGGACCAGTACAGACCACTATGGACCAGTATGGACCACTATATAGGCCAGTACAGACAACTACGGGCCAGTACAAACCACTACGGACCAGTATGGACCACTATACAGACCAGTATAGTCCACTACAGACTAGTATGGATCACTATATAGTCCAGTAGATTCCATTACAGACCAGTATGCACCACTATATAGACCAGTACAGGTCACTATGGACTAGTACAGACCAGTACAAACCACTACAGACCAGTACAGATCACTACAGATGAGTACAGCCCAGTACAGATCACTACAGAACAGTATGGACCACCCTATAGACCAGTATGGACCACTCTATAGACCAGTACAGGTCACTATGGACCAGTACAGAACAATACAAACCAGTACAGACCACTACGGACCAGTATGGACCACCATATAGGCTAGTACAGGCCAATATAGACCACTATATAGACCAGTACGGGCCAAACCACACCAGTGTGGACCAGCATAAACCAGTACAAACCACTATGGACCAGTATAGACTACAATAAACCACTAAAGGCAACTGTGGATGAGTATGGACCAGTCCCTCCCAGTGCCTCCCACTGCCCTCCAGTACCTCCCAGTGCTCCCCAGTCTCTCCCAATGTCTCCCAGTTCCCCCTCCAGTACCCTCCAGTCCCTTCCAGTACTCCCAGTGTCTCCCAGTTCACCCTCCAAATGCTCCCAGTAATCCCAGAGTCTCTCAGTTCCCCTCCCAGTGCTCCCAGAGCCCCTCCAGTCCCTCCCAATACTCCCGGTGTTTCCCAGTTCCCCCTCCCAGTGCTCCCAATACTCCCAGTGCCTCCCAGTTAACTCTCTCAGTGCTCCCAGTTCCCCCTCCAGTCCCTCCCAGTGCCCTCCAGTCCCTCCCAGTCCCTCCCAGCGTCTCCCAGTTCCCTTTCCCAGTCCCTCCCAGTGTCTCCCAGTTCCCTCTCCCAGTGCCTCCCACTCCCTTCTAACCTTCTCCCAGTGTGTCCCAGTGTGTCCCAGTGCTCCCAGTAGCCCTAGTAGCTCACGCCAAGTGCCTGTTGAGCTGCGTCTCCCTCATGGCGAAGACGTGGCTGGTGCCTTTGCCGCTGGTGGCGCTCAGGAAGGCCGAGTCGGGGCTGAACACCAGGCTGCTCCCAGTATGGACCAGTATGGACCACTATAGACCAGTTCCCTCCCCCAGACCCCTCCCAGTGACCCCAAATGCTCCCTAGTCCATCCCAGTGCTCCCCAGTGACTCCTTGGTACCTCCCAGTGCATCTCAGTCCCTCCCAGTGCCTCCCAGTGCTCCCCAGTCCATCCTAGTGCCTCCCAGTCCCCTCCCAGTACCTCCCAGTCCCCTCCCAGTCCCTCCCAATACTCCCTAGTCCATCATATTCCATTCCCAGTACCCTCCCAGTGCCTCCCAATCCTCCCCAGTCCATCATATTCCACTCCCAGTGCCTTCCAGTGCCTCCCAGTCCCCTCCCAGTGCAAAACAGAGCCTCCCAATGCTCCTTAGTGTCCTCCTAGTGCCTCCCAGTCCATCCCAGTGCCTCCCTAGTCCTTCCCAGTACAACCTTGTCCCCACTCAATGCTCCCCAGTCTGTCATATTCCACTCCCAGTACCTCCCAGTGCCCTCCCACTCCCCTCCCAGTGCCTGCTAGTCCTTCCCAACCCCATCCCAGTGCCCCCCAGTGCCTTCCAGTCGTTTCCAGTCCTCCCCTAGTGTTCCCCACTGCCCTCCAGTCCTTCCAAGGCCCCTCCCAGTCCCTCCCAGTGCCTCCTAAGATTCCCCAGTCCATCATATTCTACTCCCAATGCCTCCCAATGCCCTCCCAGTGCCTTCTCAGAACCACCTAATGCTCCCCAGTCCATCCCAGTCCCCTCCCAGTGCCTCCCAGTGCCCCCAGTGCCCCGTACCAGTAGAGAATGGTGGGGTCTGTGCCCCGTCGCAGCTCGAGCACCCTCGCTCGGCTCTGGGTGCAGAAGAGGCGGACAAGGGTCCCTCAGCATGAGGCCGAAGCCACCAGCGTGCCTGGCGAGGACAGAGCCAGACAGTCGACCTCGCTCTGGTGCACATTGATGGTCACTGGGGCCACCAACGTCCCCGCCTGCGCCCAACCCAGGGCCTGAAACCAGTACAGACGAGTAAGAACCAGTAACAAACAGGTTAAGACACCCACGTGCCCGCCTGCACCCAACCCAGGGGCTGGAAAAGCATTAAAAGCCACTAAAAACCACGAAAAACCACTAAAAACCACTAAAAACCAGTAACAGCCACCGATGTCTCCACCTGCGCTGAGCCCAGGGACTCAAACCAGTACAGACCAGTAAGAACCAGTAAGAGCTGCGAACAGACACCCACAGCCCTGCCTGCACCCAGCCCAGGGCCTAAAAAAACACTAAAAACCACTAAAAACCAGTAAGAACCAATAAGGACCAGTAACAGCCACCCATGGCCCCACATGCGCCAAGCCCAGGGCCTGGAAAACCACTAAAAATACTAAAACCCAGTAAGAAACAGTAAAACCAGTAAGAACCAGCCCACCTGCACCGACTCCAGGGCCTGGAAAACCACTAAAAAAAACTAAAACCCACTAAAAACCAGTAACAGCCACCCACAGCCCTGCCTGTGCCAAGCCCATAGCCTGAAACCAGTAACGACCAGTAAGAACCAGTAACAGCCAGGAACAGACACCCACGGGCCCACCTGCCCCGAGCCCAGGGCCTGGAAAACCAGTAACAACCAGTAACAACCACCCATGGCCCCACCTGCGCCAAGCTCAGGGCCTAAATAACCACTAAAAACCAGTAACAACCAGTAACAGCCACCCACAGCCCTGCCTGCACTGAGCCCAGGGCCTGGAAAACCAGTAAAAACCACTAAAAACTGGTAACAACCAGGAACAACCAGTAGCAGCCAGTAACAGTCACTCATGGCCCCGCTTGTGCCAAGTCCAGGGCCTGCAAACCAGTAAAAACCAGTAAAAACCAGTAGCAACCAGTAACAACCAGTAACACCCACCCACGGCCCCGCCTACATTCAGCCAAGGGCCTGGAAAACCAGTAAAAACCAGTAACAACTAGTAACACCTAGCTCCCATCCAGTCCCTCCCAGTGCTCCCCAGTCCCTCCCAGTATCCCCCAGTCCCACTCACCACTAACTGGAGGCTCCCACACTTGTGTCCCAGGAAAATCAGTAAGGCCTTCTCCAAACTGGGACAGAGATCGCAGATCCCTGGGGCAGGGGAGGGAAGAACTGGGTCCCAGTCCCCTCCCAGTGCCTCCCAGTTCATCCCAGTTCCATTAAGCCCCTCCCAGTTCCCTCCCAATTCCCACTAGTTAATCCCAGTCCCTCCTAGTGCCACTTAACTCTCTCCCAGTGACTCCCAGTCCCCTCCAGTCCCGCCTAACCCTCTCCCAGTGACTCCCAGTCCCCTCCAGTCCCACCTAACCATGACCCAGTGCCTCCCAGTGCCTCCCAGTACAACCTAACCCTCTCCCAGTACCTCCCAGTCCCCTCCAGTCCCGCCTAACCCTCTCCCAGTGGCTCCCAGTCCTACCTTACCCTCTCCCAGTGCCTCCCAGTCCCATCCAGTGTCTCCCAGTCCCCCCAGTGCCGCTTAACCCTCTCCCAATGCCTCCCAGTCCCCTCCAGTCCCGCCTAACCCTCTCCCAGTGCCTCCCAGTGCCTCCCAGTGCAACCTAACCCTCTCCAAGTGACTCCCAGTCCCATCCACTGCCTCCCAGTCTCCTCCAGTCCCACCTAACTTTCTCCCAGTGCCTCCCAGTCCCCTCCAGTCCTGCCTAATCCTCACCCAGTGCCTCCCAGTGCAACCTAACCCTCTCCCAGTGCCTCCCAGTACCCCCAGTTCCACCTAACCCTCTCCCAGTGCCTCTCAGTACAACCTAACCCTCTCCCAGTGACACCCAGTCCCTCCCAGTACCACCTAACCCTTTCCCAGTGGCTCCCAGTCCCACCTAACCCTCTCCCTGTACCTCCCAGTCCCTCTCAGTACTACCTAGCCCTCTCGCTGTGCCTCCCAGTCCAGTGCCACCTAACTCTCTCCCAGTGCCTCCCAGTCCCTCCCAGTACCACCTAACCCTCTCCCAGTCCCCCCTAGTGCCACCTAACCCTCTCCCAGTTCCTCCCAGTCACCCCAGTGCCACTTAAACCTCTCCCAGTGCCTCCCAGTGCCTCCAATCCTCTCCCAGTGACTCCCATTGCCTCCCAGTCCCCCTCCAGTGACACTTAACCCTCTCCCAGTCCCTCACAGTCCCCCTCCAGTCCTCCCAACCCTCTCCCAGTACCTCCCAGTCCCGCCTAACCCTCTCCCAGTGACTCCCAGTCCCCCTCAGTCCCTCCCAACCCTCTCCTAGTGCCTCCCAGTCCCCCCAGTGCCCCCAGTTGCCACCTTTGGGGTTGTCATGGGTGTCGAACTCGAAGAGCTTGGTTGAGTTTTGGGGGAAGGAGAAGACATAGAGGCGGGTCTGCAGCACGACCACCAGCTTGGGGCACACAAACAGGGACTGGCGGTGGGCCCAGCTGTGTTTTGGGGCACCTCCCCCCCTCACACCTCTATTTTTGGGGTGATTCCAAGCACTTTTGGGGTCCCCTTTCACTTATCGGGGTGCATCTGCACAGCCAAGACAGGTTTGGGGAAGGTGAATTCCAGCACCAGCTTGTCCTTCCCTTCCCACGCATCGTCCCAAATCAACACTGCTATTAAAAAGAAAAAGTTGGGGGGCTATAAAGGGGCACCCCAAGATTTTTTTGGGCCCCCTACCCCCTTTATTTTGAGGCTAACCTGACACATCAGGGAATTTGGGGTGACTCCCACCACCCATGATAGCCAAGTTTGGAGCGGTTCAGCATCTCCGCCAGCCCCACGCTGCCCACCTGCTGTGCATCTGGGGGGGGACCGCAATATTTGAGGCCCCCCCCAAAAGTTCAGGGTCCCCCCTTCAAGATTTAGTACACCCCAAACTCTAGGGACCCCTGAATTCTCTCATCTCCCACCTCAAAATCTTTATTAGCCTGTAATGAGAAACTTGGGGACCCCACACTGCCCAACTACGCTGCGTCTGGAGGGGAACCTCAATATTTGAGGGCTCCCCAAAAATGTTTAGGGACCCAACTTCAAGGTTTAGGGCCCCTCAAACTCTTAGGGTCCCCCTCCAACTCTAGGGAGTCCCCAAAAACTAGGGACCCCCCAAATCTCTGTCCTCCTCCCTAAAATCCTTATTAGCCTGGAAAGAGAGATTTGGGGGCCCCAGGCTGCCTATCTGCTCCACATCGGCGGGGAAGCCCAATATTTGAGGGCCCCTCAAAAAAATTTAGGGTTCCTCCTTCAAGATCTAAGGCCCTCCAAACTCTTAGGGTCCCCCCAAATCTCTTGTCTCCCACCCCAAAATTCTTATTAACCTGGAAAGAGAGATTTGGAGGCCCCACACAGCCCACCTCCTCCATGTCTGGGGAGGAACTCCAACATTTGAGGGCCCTCCAAAAAATTTACGGTCCCTCCTTCAAGATTTAGGGCCCCCAAAACTCTTAGGGACCCCCTCAAACTCTAGGGACCCCCCAAATCTCGTCCCCCACCCTAAAATCCTTATTGCCCTGTAAAGAGAGATTTGGGGGCCCCACGCTGCCCACCTGCTCTGCATTTGACAGGGAGACCTCAACATCTGAGGGTCTCCCAAAAATGTTTAGGGTCCCCCCTTCAAGACTTAGGGCCCCCCAAACTCTTATGGTCCCCTCCAAACTCTAGGGACCCCACAAACTCTAGGGACCCCCCCAAATCTCTTGTCCCCCTCCCTAAAATCATTATTAGCCTGTAAAGAGAGATTTGGGAGGACCTAAAGCTCCCTCAGACCCCCCCCCAAACACCCTCAGACCCCCCCAAAACTCCTCAGACTCCTCAAAACATGCTCAGATCCCCCAAATCACCCTCAGACACCCCAAACACCCTCAGACCCATCAAAACACTCTTACCCTCCCAAAACCTTTTTTCGGTTAAAAAAAAGAGGAGGGTGATTGTCTTGGGGGATTCCCTTCCCAAAGGAATGGAGGGTCCCATCTGTAGGCCGGACCCGCTCCATAGGGAGGTCTGCTGCTTGCCGGGAGCATCAGTGAGGGTTCCCCTTTGAGGGCTTTGGGGTCAATTATGAGGGTTCTGAGGATCATTATGGGGGTTCTGGAGTCAAATATGAATAATTTGGAGGTCATTATGAGAATTGGGGCAGAATTTCAGGGTTTTGGGGGTTCCATTTGAGGTTTTTTGAAACTTTTACGGGTGTTTTTTGAGCCATTATGTGGATTTTGGGGTCCATTATAAAGTTTTCAGAATCAATTATGGGGTTTGGGGGGCCACTAGGCGGGGCTTGGGGGTCATTTTGGGGATTTGGGGTTCCCTTTGAGGGTTTTGGGGTCTTTATCAGGAGTTTGGAGGCAATTATAGGGGATTTATAGTCAATTACAAGGGTTTTGGGGTCCAGTATGAGGAGTCTGGGGGTTGATATGGGGGTTTGGGGGTCAATTATGAGGGTTTTAGTGTCAATGATGGTGGGTTTGGGGTGAATTATGGGGGTTTTGGGGTCCCCCCTGACATTTTGGGGTCAATTATGAGCATTTTAGGGTGCATGATGGGGGGGTTGGGTTCAATTATGAGAGTTTTGGAGTCCCTTTTGAGACGTTTTGGGGGATTCTGGGGATTTTAAGGTCCCTTTTTGTCGGTTTTTGAGCCAACTCTGGAGGGTTTGGGGTCAATTTTGGTGGTTTTGGGGCCCCTTTGAGGGGTTTGGGTCAATTCTGAGGCCCCCTTGAGGGTTTTGGGGTCAGTTCTGGGGAGTTTCTGGTCCCCTCTGCAGGTTTTGGGTCCCCTTTGATGATTTTGTGGGTCAATTCTTGGGGCTTGGACGAGCCTTTGAGGCTTTTTTCAGTCAATTCCGGAGCTTTGGAGACCTCTATGTGGGTTCTTGGGTCAATTCTAGTGGGTTTTGGGACCCCTTTGATGATTTTGGCGTCTATTCTGTGCTTTTCAGGGCAACTTTGGGGTCAATCCTGGGGGCCTGGGGGTCAATTCTGGGTAGTTTTGACCCCCCTTTACAGGTTTTGGATCCCCTTTAAGGCTTTTGGGTCAGTCCTGAGGGTTTTTGGGTCCATTCTGGGTGTTTTGGGGGTCCCTCCCGCACTCACTCCGGTTCAACATCCTGGTTGAACCAGATGCTGTTGACGCTCCAGGCTTGCGCCAGGGTTTACTGGAGCCCCTGCAGGTGGAACAGGAGGTGAACGGGGAGCCCCCTCGACCCCCTAAAATCCTCGTTTTCCCCAAAACTCCCTCCAGTACCAGCTGTCAACACCCCTCGCTGCTCAAAACCATCGAGTCCCCTCACGAGCCGGTGGATAGAGCGGTACTTCCGGCCACGTGACAGGCACGCCTGCATGGGCGGGCATTGCTGATGCCGCCATCTTTGAAGTGGGCACCATAGGAACCGATAATAGCCGCCATCTTGGAGGAGGGCGGTGTCGGGCGCGGTTGCCTAGCAACGCGCCATCTTGGAAGCGGGCAACACATTTGGCATTAAAGGGAGCGCCCCTCCTCCCTCGCATTTTACCGCAGAATCAGGGATTTTGCCTCACGGAAACGAGTTTTTTACAACTCATGGAAGTGATTTTATCTCAAAAAAAGGTGATTTTACGTCAAGGATAGTCCATTTTACCTCACCAAAAACATTTTTTTTCACTTAGAAACAAGGTTTTTCACATCACAGCGGTGATTTTTCACCTCCGTGTGGGCATTTTTCCTCAAAAAAGGAGGTTTTACCTCAATAACAATAGATCTTACCTCACAGAAAATATTTTCTTACCTCAGGAAAAGGATTTTTTTAACATCATACACATGATTTTTCCTCTCAGGGAGGAGATTTTTCACATCAAGGAGATTTTATCCCCCCTCCAAAAGATTTTACCTCATGAAAGATCAATTTTACCTCACCAAAATGATTTATTTTTCCTCAGTAAAAGAGTTTTTCACATCACAGAAGTGATCTTTCACTTCAGGGAGGGGATTCTTCCTCAAAAAGGACATTTTACCTCAATAACTATCAATTTTACCTCACCAAAAAGATGTTCTTCTCTCAGGAAAAAGGGGTTTCTCATCAGGGAAGTGATTTTTACACCCTAGGGAGCAGATTTTACCTCAGGAAGGTTAAAATTTAAGTCACAGAGGAGATTTTTCCTCAGAAAAAGCAGTTTTTCCTCCAGAAAGGTCAATTTTACCTCATGAAAGAGGGTTTTTTTTCTCTCAGGAAAGGGGACTTTCACCTCAAGAAAAAGAACCTTACACCTTAGGGATGGGATTTGACCTCAGAAAAGGGCAAGTTTGCCTCAGAAATGGCAAAGCGTACCTCAAAAAAAGAGCGCTTTACCTCAAGAAAGCTGGATTTATCTCAAAATATAGGATATTTACACCAGGGAAGGAGATTTAACCTCAGATAAAGGATTTTTTACACCATACATGGTGCAGTTTTTACAGCTGCATCCAGTGACGGATGCCATCCCTATGTTCCGGAAAAAAAGCCAGCACAGGAAAACACAGCTTGGTTGAATAGAGAGATCTTGAGTGATACCAAGAAGAAGAAGAATGTTTAGGAGCACTGGAAGAGGGGACAGGCCTCTTGGGTGGACAACAGGAGGGAAGTGAGATTGTGTAGAGAAAAAACCAAAAGGGCTAAGGCCCAACTAGAAATCAGATTGGCAAAGTCGGTGAAAGATAACAAAAAAATCTTTCTATAAATATATAAATAATAAAAGGAGGACTAGGGAGACCATACAGTCCCTACTGGATGCAGAAGGAGCAACAGGGACAGGGGATGACGAAAAGACTGAAGTACTTCATGCCTTCTTTGCCTCAGTCTTTAATTGTAAAGAAAGTTGTTCCCTCTATGTACAAAACCCAGAGCTAGAGGAACAACATGAGGCTCCCATGGTCCAAGAGGAGGTGGTCAGAGCCTTGCTAGCCCAACTTGACACCCACAAGTCTATGTGGCTGGATGGGATTCACCCACGGGTATTGAAGGAGCTGGTGGATGTGCTGGCCAAACCCCTTTCCATCATCTTCCAACAGTCCTGGCTGCCTGGGAAGTTCCACTGGACTGGAGGCTGATGTTGTGCCCATCTACAAGGGTCGCAAGGAGGATCCAGGGAACTCCAGGCCTGTCAGTCTGACCTCAGTGCCAGGAAACGTCATGGAACAGGTGATCTTGAGTACGATCATGAAGCACATGCCAGAGAACCAGGGGATCAGGCCCAGTCAACAAGGGTTCATGAAGGGCAGGTCTTGCCAAACTAACCTGATCGCCTTCTATGACAAAGTGACTCGGCTGCTGGACGAGGGAAAGGCTGTGGATGTATCTTCCTGAACCTCAGTAAAGCCTTTGACACAGTTTCTCCCAACATTCTGCTACGGAAACTGTCACGTCCGGCCTGGACAGGCGCACACACTCCAGGGTGGAAAACTGGCTGGATGGCCGAGTCCAGAGAGTGCTGGGAAATGGCTGAGAGAGCTGGGAGTGTTTAGCCTGGAGATGAGGAGGCTGAGGGGAGATCTCATTGCCCTCTATACCTACCCAAGGGGAGGTTATAGAGAGGAGGGTGTTGGTCTCTTCTCCCAGGTGACAGGGGACAGGACAAGAGGGAATGGCCACAAGCTCAACCAGGGGAGATTTAGGCTGGATATAAGGAAAAAAAAATTTCACAGAAAGGGTCATTTGACACTGGAACAGGCTGCCTAGGGAGGTGGTGGATTCACCTTCCCTGGAGGGGTATAAGGCACGGGTGGATGAGGTGCTAAGGGGCATGGTTTAGTGTTCAACAGGAATGGTTGGACTCGATGATCCATTGGGTCTCTTCCAACCCGGTTATTCTATGATTCTATAGTTATTCTATGATCAAAACCTCAAGACGCCATGGATGTTAACATCAATATTAAACAGGGATATTATGTCACGGATTTAAACACACAGAATCACAGAATCACAGAATAACCAGGTTGGAAGTGACCCACTGGATCGTCGAGTCCAACCATTCCCACCAATCCCTAAATCATGCTCCTAAGTACCTTATCCACCCTAACCTTAAACAACTCCAGGGACAGCGACTCAACCACCTCCCTTGGCAGACTGTTCCAATGCCTAACCAACCTCTCCGTGAAGAACTTTTTCCTAATCTCAAGCCTAAATCTCCCCTGGCAGAGCTTGAGGCCATTCCCTCTCGTCCTGTCCCCTGTCACTTGGGAGAAGAGGCCAGCTCCCTCCTCTCCACAACCTCCCTTCAGGTAGTTGTAGAGAGTAATAAGGTCTCTCCTCAGCCTCCTCTTCTCCAGGCTGTACAACCCCAGCTCTCTCAGTCGCTCCTCATAAGATTTGTTCTCCAGCCCCTTCACCAGCTTCGTTGCTCTTCTCTGGACTCACTCCAGAGCCACAACATCCCTCTTGTGATGAGGGGCCCAGAACTGAACACAGTACTTGAGGTGCGGTCTCACCAGTGCCGAGTACAGAGGGAGAATAACCTCCCTGGACCTGCTGGTCACGCCGTTTCTGATACAAGCCAAGATGCTATTGGCCATTTGGCCACCTGGGCCACTGCTGGCTCATGTTCAGTCGGCTGTCCACCAACACCCCCAGGTCCTTCTCCTCCTGGCAGCTTTCCAGCCAGGCTTCTCCTAGTTTGTACCTCTGCTTAGGGTTGTTGTGCCCCAAGTGCAGGACCCAGCATTTGGCCTTGTTAAACCTCATGCCATTGGTCTCAGCCCAGCAGTCCAGCCTGTTCAGGTCCCTTTGCAGAGCCTCCCTACCCTCCAGCAGATCCACACTTCCACCCAGCTTGGTGTCATCTGCAAACTTGCTAAGGGACACCTAGCAATGACTGCACGGAAGCAGGCTCAGACACACCAGATCTTCCCTAGTGGTAGGACAGAGTTTCCCTTCTGGCAGAACCAGCACTTGGTGCTCTGATGGCTGAACCACTGCCACACAGGGTCGAGCACAGACAGCTCCCAGAGGAGAGACCACCGGTCTCCTGCAGATCCTACTGGAGAGTGAGTCCAGAGGGTGCTTGCCCTCGACAGCAGAGAAGTCTTCTAGGACACAGGGCAGCATCACAGAAATTGAAATCACAGAGGCCTTGGCCAGTAGATGTTGTTTGGTTGCACAGGTGGTAAAAGTGCGATCTGGAGGCCCTGCCATAGCGATTAAACTCCAAGCAATGGCTGCGCAGAAGCAGGTACAGACACAGAGACATGAAGGGGAGAGCAGGTCTCAGTCAGCTCTCTCAGTTTGCATCCTGATGGCATTGATTGGAAGGCTCCTTGCAAAGGTCAGGGAGATGAGGGCAAGAAGGAATGCACACATTTGCCTCCCTTCAATAGAAATCAACAAACAAAACACCAAGGAATGTCAGCTTCCTCTCCTCATTCACATTAGCTTCCCAGCACAGCTTGAAGTCTCCTTCTTTCTCTGGCCGGGACAAACAACCCTTATTGGACACATCATTTTAAGGTGAGGCGTGTTTGCAGCACCAGGTTCTCACTGAAGGCAGAGAATTCCCTCTCAACATGTGAGAACAGACTTTGGCAAGCACTCCCTCCAGGTGTTCATGGCTCTCTGCACCCAGGAAGGTTCATTCTTTGCACCACCTGCTTCAAGGCTCCACCAAAAGAGAGATAGGACAACTCCCAAGTGCCTGAGCCCCCATGCTCTGCAAGGACAGACCTGACCATACTGCAGTTCCCTGCCTCCTCCATCTCCCAACTGGAGAGCTCTCACTGCCAAACCCAAAAAGGGCTGAAAATCCAGGTTGGAATTAATGACCATTTGGAAAGATTACACAGCAAATAAGCAGGCGGATAAATTGGAACAGAGATTCAGCATCCACACGAGGATGGAAGGAGTAAGCGATACAGCACTCGGAAACCAATTGGGGCAGCATGGGCAGACACCTGGCCAGCTAACGATTGCCCTGAGGACATGGACATGGACACCAGGATGCTTGCTTGTCCTCACTCACAAGAGACCTCCACCAATCCCATGCTATGTCAAAAGAGATTTTGCAAAGAAAGACTGATCTTCTCCTGGAACTTCCTCATCCTACAGAAGAGAAGGCTTCTAGGAGACCTTCTAGCATCTTTCCAGTACTTGAAGGGGTTCAGCAGGAAAGCTGGGGAGGGACTTTTTACAAGGGCATGGAATGCTAGGATGAGGGGGCATGGCTTTATAGTTGAAAGAATAAGATTTATATTAGATATTGGGAAGCAATTGTTCCGAAATGAGGTGGTGAGGTGGTGAGGCAGTGGCCCTGGTACCCGGGGTAGCTCTGGATGCCCCTCCCTAGTTGTACTCAAGGCAAGCTGTGATGGTACCTTAAGCAGCCTGGTCCAGTGGGAGGTGTCACTGTCCATGGCTGAGGGTACAACTGGATGGACTTTAAAGTCCCTTCCAACCCAGACCATTCTATGATTCTGAAAAGTATGGAAATACAAAGTCTAAACTAAAGCATATTTTTCTTAGGTTCACTTTGAAATCTTCCTCTTTAATCACACTGGGAAATGACTCCAAGGAGCTGTGCAAGGCTTGAAGACCTGAAGAAGTCCCAAGGATGAAAAGGAGCTCATTAAGACTTTCTTATTTTAATGAGACCCAGGGTAGATTGGCTGAAGAGTCCCTGGACCTTCAGCGGCTGAGAGGAGATGGAGCAAAACTCTCAAGAAGTCAAAATCAGAACTCAGAGTACCTTGAAGTCTTATTTGGTTTCAGTGAGGATGGTGAGTGACAAAGCCTCCCCAGGGACTCATTAGATCAAAGAACTGGAGGCCATGATTGCAGGCAGGCAAAGGTGCTGTGCAGGCAGCTGTGATGCTGCGAAAAGTCTGGGTTTTCTTAATGAAGCAGAAAGTCCAAGCCCTGACCCCCAGGCCCTGGGAAGGCAGATCTGGCTTTGACTCCAATTACACTGGTGTCATGAACATTCTCACATGGCAGAATCAGATTGGGAGCAGTTATTCCATGTAATTCCAAATACAGGCCCCTAGAGTTCCATGAGATGCCAAGGTTCTCAGTGTTCCATGCAGTGGCAGAAGAGTTGGGTCATAGAAGGGTAGAATCATCTAAGGGTAGAATCATCTAATCATAGAAGGGTTGGGTCATGGCAGGTTCATATCGTGGAGGCCCAGCCAAAGAGATTGGGTTGAGATGGTTCATAGAAATGTTCAGTCACTAGTCTAATAGCTAGTTTGGGTCATAATAACCTCAGTCACTAGTCTAATAGCTAGTTTGGGTGATAATAACCTCAGAGCAGATCTGGGTCATAGAAGTCACAGGTCATAGAAGATTGAGGTCGTAAGAGGATCGTAGAATGTTTGGATCATGGAAAAGCTGAGTCACTGAAGTGTGAAAGTTTATTAGTAGTTTCCAGGGGTTTGGCCTTAGAAGGGTCATAAATGGTTAGGTCCGGAGAAGAGTTGGCTGAGAAACAGGTCAGGTCATAGAAAAATCAAACTATCATGTACTCATAGAAGAGTCATAGAAGAATCGGGTCATGAAGAGTGAGATGATAGAGGAGTCAGCTCATAGAAGTGTTTGTTTTGAAAGGTACATTGTAGTGTTGGGTGGTAGAAAATTTACGTCATAGAAGTGCTGGGTCATAGAAAATGCAGCTCATCTAAGATCTGGGTCATATAGGAGTTTGGAGGATTCGCATCACAGCAGTTCAGGTCAAAGAAGTGTCAGTTAATGGTGGGGTCCCAGAAGAGCTGTGTCATAGACAAATGTGGTCATAGATGTGTCTGATCATAGAGGTGTTGCAGCATAGTTTGATAGGAATGGTTGGACTCAATGATCCAGTGGGCCTTTTCCAACTTGGTTATTCTATTATTCTATTCTATGATAGATGATTCACGTCACAGAAGAGTTTGGTCCTAGAAATTCATGTCACAGAAGAGTCAGAGAATAATCAGTTCATAGAAGGTGATAGAAGGGTTGGGTCAAGGAAGGCTGGAGTCATGGAATGGCCTGGTCATGTAAGAGACAGGTCACAGAACAGTTGGGTCATAGATTATTCAGGTCACTGGGGAGCTGGGTCATAGAAAGTCTTAGAAGAGTAAGAGAAGGGTGGGGTCATAGAAGGCCTGGGCTATAGAAGGTTTGATTTTCAGGAGTGTTGTGTTACGGAAGAGTGAGATCATAGAAGAGCTGCGTCACAGAAAGATCAGGTCATAGAAGAGAGAAGTATCATTTATGGCAGGGTCCGGTCATTAAAGTTTCATAGAAAAAGTGGGTTATATAAGGGTCGTAGAAGAGTCAGAAAATAAAAGACTCGAGTCATAAATGAGTCATAGAAGAGCCATATAAGCATGGAGTCATAAAAGTGTTGTTAGAGGAATGAGGTCGTAGAAGGTTGAGGCCACAGAAGAACTGGGTCATAGAAGAAGTGTCTCATATCAGTGTCTGGTCATGGAGGAATCAGGTCATAGAAGTGCTGGGTCATAAAAGGGCCAGGTCATAGAAGAGCTGGGTAATAGGATGGTGAGACAAAATGTGCCCAGGGGAAATCCCGTTCCCTTCTCTTTCAGACATCCAGAAATGGGATCCGAATGGACAAGTCTGAGGCACAGCTTTTCTCTCTCCTGCTCATCTTTTGGCCATTTGGGAAGAGGACAATCAATGCCAGTGGTCAGGGAGTTCCCCCAGTCTCCATGACCTTTGGAAGATGATGAAGAGTTGCCTCACTGTCTTATAGACAGGGAAGGATTGTGGTTGCTTAAGAGATTCCTGACTTGATCCCCATCCACCACTCACAGATCTCCTCCAGAGTCCTGCCCTGAGTCACAGATGCCTGGGAGACCTTGCTGGGGAACCTGGAGGTCAGGAGGAGACAGGGAACCTCAGATCTGTCCCTTATTAAATGTAGCAGTGGCCACTGAGTACATGTTTCATCTTTAATGGTTCCTGAAGCAGTAACAGCTCTGTCACCAGCACCAACAGCTCCAGCTTCTCCTGCCAGTGACGCTGGCTGAGGGCATTGCTGCCCACTGGGGCCGAAGCCCTAGAGCTGTAGCACCAGGCAATCTCATCCCTGCCAGAAGGAAACCTGGGAACAAGTGTCCAAGACCCTGTGTGTTCAAAGGTTTTGCTTAGAGCAGAGACACAGCTGGGAAAGAATAGAGAGCTGAGTGTCTTTCCAGCCCCAGGTCTAAAGATGTGTTCACTACAGCCTACCTTGTCTAATCTCTAAAGTCCACAACAATGGGTTTCCACTCTGCCACCTGAGAGATGTTTTAACTGCTGAACAGACCTCTGTTTGCTGTGCTTCCCCTGCTCCAAGGCAAATCCAGTGCAGAGAACCTCCCCTGATCTCTGTGGCAGGGATGAAACAGTTTTTCACAGAGCTGAGTCACCTTCCCTAGAGGGGTTTAAGGGACGAGTGGAGGAGGTGCTGAGGGACATGGGTTAGTGATTGATAGGAATGGCTGGACTCAATGATCCGGTGGGTCTCCTCCAACCTGGTGATTCTATGATTCTAAAGACCCAGGATGAAATGCCTGGAATAACTCAATTGAATACAACCTCGCAGCTTGGAGAAATGAGATAATTCCCTGTCACCTTCCTGGGGTCCTGTCTAATGATGGGACAAGAAAAGTGATTCTGATTCCCCATTATTTTTCTAATAGAAACAATGACAATGCAGGACAGTATCTCTGTCCAGCTGAGGGCGGGAACATCAGTTTATGTCTCAGCAGGTTCCCCTGGAGCCCCAGGGACACCTTGAGGGAGCCCAGAGCGGGCAGAGAAAGCTCTGTCTTGGGCTGCTCCTCTGCTGCAGAGCTGGGCTGGGCTCCTGGCAGGGAGGGAGCTGGTGGCAAATGAGCAGCACTACAAAGAGCCAGGTCTGACCAGGGGCAGCTCCTCTGCAAAGCCCAGCAGGGCTGAGGGCACTGCCTGCAGGCAGCGAAGGGAGAGGAGGGGGCAGAGAAAGGGGAAAGGCTGGATGTGGTTGGAGGATGCTGAGAGCTCCCTTCCAGAGGAACCCTCACAGCCCTTCTCAAGGTGAGTCTCTGGGTGCAGGACAATGCAGGTGCGGTTCCTGGAGGGATTTCCTAAAGCTGGCACAGCCAAAGCCTGAAGGATCTGTCAGACGGGCTCTTGAAGTCTCTCTAGCAGAGAGAAAAAACAGGGTCAGTGCTCAGCCTGCCCAGAGGGTTCCTCATAGTGAGACAAAGAGAAACTGTGGAGGGAAGAAGCAGCTCCAGGCAAGAGTGGGTCTTTCTGCTTTCAGGAGGGGATTGGGTGAGTCAGGGCTGCTCAAAGCTCCAGATCAGCCCAGGATACTTCTAAGAAGACATTTCCAGAGGAAGATTGAGGCAGGGATTACATTAAAGATAAGGAACTTTTCTGAGTCTGTGTTTTACTCTTGGGGATTTTCAGTGGAGTAAAAGTCTCATTCTTGAAAAAATCATTGTGACTCCTGAGCTGTGTCCTGGGGTGGTCAGTAGGTCTGATAGGAGCCTCTGAAAGTGTCTCCAGCTGCTCCTCTCCCATGGACAGAACCAGCATCACCTCTGCTGGACCCATCAGGTTCCGTCTGTGCTATCCTTTCTGCTCATACACAAGAACCTGTGCCCAGCTTTACCTGGCAAACAGGCAGGTTTGTGTAGGGCCACGGGAGTGAAGGGTGGGTCACATGGGTCTGCAGGTGATAGAAATGCTATCAGAAGATAAAAGGAACTTAGAAGAAAATAGAGAGAATTCAGAAAGCTCTGTGTGATCCCCTGCAATGCAGCCCATTCCTCTAAGCAAGCCCCTTGCCCCTTCTCCCACCCAGCAAAGCCTCTGCCCTCAGGGCTCTGGGCTCCAAGGCTGAGCCCCCTCCTCTGCAGCCACAGCTCCAGTGCTCTCTCCAGAGCCCAGGGGCTGAGAGCAACTGCCCGGCAAGGTTGGTGTCTGGGAGGGGGTGAGCACAGCTGGGGAAGGGGAACACTGTCTGTGTGCTTGGCTGCCTCTGCTCTGGCCTCTCACAGCCAGACCCTGACTCTCTTTCTCCCTGTTTCTCCCCTGGTCTCTGTTCTTGCTGATGTTTTCTTGTTCTCTCTGCCAGCCTCTCTGGGGATGGGATATGCAGCAGTCGAGTCAGGCACTAATCTTCTCATTCCTCCCATGCCGATGGGTTCATGGGAATGCAGAATCCAAGCTTTCATCTCACCCGTGGGGCTGTGGGCAGTGCAGTCTGTGTCATTCCCAAGGAATAAGCTGTCTGTCCCTTACTCTGAGATGTCATCATTAGGAGGCTAAGTTATTTTCTTGACGTTTGCTCCCAAGCTGTGAGCTTCCCTCCAGGATGCCTGTCCTGTCACAGCTTGGTGTTACCTGAAAGCACAACGGAGAAATGCAGAGATGCTACAAGAGAGAAAATGCTGCTGGTTTTTGAAATGAGCCGTGCGTGTCCTGGGCGGAAAGTGGGGGGATGAGACCTTAGGAAAGGGTGAGATATTGAGTGCTCGGCAGTGTGGTTCTCCACTCTCAGTGTCTGGTGGCTTTTTAGATTAACATGAAAATTACAAGCCCAGGGCAGCTGGAAAGAAGAGCAAGGGACAGAACAGCTCCTCTCCCTCTGTATTGAGCCACAGGCAATGCTCTCAAATCACAGGACTCCCTCTGCTCTCCCTGAGTGCAGCAGAGATGCTGAAAGTTTTTCACTTCCAGGAAAAATCTCCAGCTGAGATGAGGCAGAGGTACAAACCCTTCAAACACTTTTTAATTTGGGGGGTCTTAGCACTGGGAGTGCAGATGCTGCCGAGCACTTTTGCATTAGCAATAGTTTAATCTGACAAATTTGAAAACCAGAACTGACCCCATCATCCCCATGACCCCCTCCTGCAGAGCAGGGCTGACTCATCCAGGCCAGCAGAAAGAGGCCCTGCTCCTCCCAGGAGATTCAGAGGGCACCAAGCAGGGCTCCAGGCACTGAGCTGGAGAAAGGGCTGCGAGAAAAAGGACAAGGTGTGTGCAGCAATGGGAGAGAAATGATAAATAGCTTTGATTTTGATCAGAGAAAGCTCCCCTAACTAATCACTGTCCTTTCTTCATATGACAGTACCCCATGTCCGGAGGCAGCTGATGTCCAACAGCAGCTCCATCACTCAGTTCCTCCTCCTGGCATTCACAGACACACAGGAGCTGCAGCTCTTGCACTTCTGGCTCTTCCTGGGCATCTACCTGGCTGTCCTCCTGGGCAACGGCCTCATCATCACCACCATCGCCTGTGACCATCACCTCCACACTCCCATGTACTACTTTCTCTTCAACCTCTCCCTCCTTGACCTGGGCTCCATCTCCACCACTGTCCCCAAATCCATGGCCGATTCCCTCTGGGACACCAGAGCCATCTCCTACACAGGATGTGCATCCCAAATGTTTCTGTTTCTCTTTTTCCTTTCAGCAGAATATTCTCTTCTCACCATCATGTCCTACGACCGCTACGTTGCCATCTGCAAACCCCTGCACTACGGGACCCTCCTGGGCAGCAGAGCTTGTGTCCACATGGCAGCAGCTGCCTGGGGCGCTGGGTTTCTCACTGCTCTGCTGCACACGGCCAATACATTTTCCCTGCCCCTCTGCCAGGGCAATGCTTTGGACCAGTTCTTCTGTGAAATTCCCCAGATCCTCAAGCTCTCCTGCTCACACTCCTACCTCAGGGAAGTTGGGCTTCTTGTGTTTAGTGCCTGTTTAGCTTTTGGCTGTTTTGTTTTCATTGTGGTGTCCTATGTGCAGATCTTCAGGGCTGTGCTGAGGATCCCCTCGGAGCAGGGACGCCACAAAGCCTTTTCCACGTGTCTCCCTCACCTGGCTGTGGTCTCTCTGTTTGTCAGCACTGGAGTATTTGCCTACTTGAAACCTCCCTCCATCTCCTCTCCGTTCCTGGACCTGGTGGTGTCAGTTCTATATGCAGTGGTTCCTCCAGCACTGAACCCCCTCATCTACAGCTTGAGGAACCAGCAGCTCAAGGATGCAGTGTGGAAACTGATAACTGGATGGTTCTCTGAAGCAATGAACTGCTCATCATCTTCTACGTAACAGTTATCGTGTAACTTATGGCAGGCCCAGACTGCCTTCTCTATTTGTTGGTGTTTTTTTATCTGTGACAATCTTGACATCCTGTTTATAATTCACAGTCTTCTTCCCTTTTCTTGCTGTTTGAATGTGTAATGAGGAGCTGCACTCTCTGTGTGTTTAAAAAAATTAAAGAGATGTTCAATGACTTTTGTTTCCTGGTATCTTTCCTCCAAGGCCTTTTGGAGCTGCAGGGACAGTTCCTGCGGGCAGCCGTGCTGCGTGGCAGTGCTGTGCCCGCAGGCAGGGACAGGCACTGGGCACTTGTGGGACACAACAGCCTTTCCGTGGAGTGAGAGGATCTCCTTAAGGCAATGACTGCAGGCTTAAGAGTCTCCCAAATAGTCTTTCAAGACCATTGCCATGAAATTGCCCCCAGATGGAAGCCCCAGTGTTCAGATAAACAGTGTCACTGTGCAGGGTTGGGACAGGCTACTAAAACCAAGCTTCTCATGTGATACCTGAAGGAGCAGCCGGGCAGGGTCTGGTCTGTGCCCATGTGCATTCGACACCCTGGGGAACCTGCCTCAGGGCAATCGTCCTGGAGTCGCCCCTCACAACCATCATTGCCAGCACTGGTCTCTCACCCCAGCTTGTGTGAGTTGACATGGACCCAGGTGAGACCAGACTTAAGACCAAGTGTTCCTTAGGTTCCAAGAGGACCTGTGGGAATCATATTTCCTTGAGGTCACTTCACATTGAGTGTAAAATCCCATGGGAATCAGCCTGAATATAGAACTGGGAACAGCTTCCATGAACTGAGCTCCCTGTGTTAATTCTTCATGGCTTGGTTCATCTCAGAGAAAAGCAGATCGGGGTGACACACTGCAGAGCTGAGGTGCCTCCCATCCTCTGGGAGTGACAACCAGGAGCCAGATGATGTGACTCATGAAGTGCCTCTATATTTGAAAAAAGACCTTGTCAGTGAACATCCCTGGGTGCATTAGGGGTGCATGAGGCCCACTGAGATGCTGACTCCTGACAGAACCCTGGGATTTCTGTGTGTGACTCCAGGAACAAACCCTCCACTAGCCCAGGGAGATCCATCTCAGCTTTCTTGGACACACCCAGTGTAAGTGTTCCTGTCTGCTGTGTCACCTTGGTCCATGATTCTAAATTGTGCTCTCAAAGGTGCCAGAGCAATATGAGCCCTTTTGGGGTCCTTGGAAAAGGCAGATGTCACACCCATCTTCAGGAAAAGCAGGAATGAGAATTGGGAGAACTACAGGCAGGTCAGGCAACCCCCGACCCTAGGAAGGGGCTGGCACACGTCCTGCAGGCATTTCCAGGCCCTTGAAGGACAAGAAAGAGGTTTCTGAGCCAAAATAGGCAGGGAAAGAAGGGCATGTTGTGTACATGGAATTATGCGAGGCCTTAGACATGGTCTCTTGTGGTGTCCTCAGAGCCAGATTGGGGCTGTCTGGGGTGAAGAAGTGACACTGGGTGGGAAGTTGGCTGAACAACCAAGCCCAAATTTCATCAGTGGTACAAAGTCCTCCATGCAGCCAGTTCCTGGTGGCATGGCTCAGTGCTTAAGTCAGCACTGTGAAATGTCTTTATTACCACCCTGTATGATGTGATGGAGCACACTTTCAGCTGCTTTGTGGATGATGCAAAGCTCTATGGGGGCCTTGAGCAGGGGAGTGAGACAAGAGGATGCTCAGAACACTCTTCAAAACCGGATTCTTCTGTGATGAAATGAAGTGTCATTGCTCCTCTTATTAAAATGGCTGAGCGTGAGAATCACTTAGTTTAGCCCCATCATTACAAAGAACCCTGGGGTGGTGACAGGGAATGATCTCATATCTGCAAGCAGAAGGATGTGTCCCATTAAGTGAATTCAGGCATTTCATCCTGGGCCTTTAGACCTGGAGCTGGAAAGACATCCAGCTCTCTTCTGTCCTTGCTTCAGCCTCAGTGGGCAGCAATGTCCTCAGCCAGGGGCATGGGCAGGAGGAGCTGGAGCAGTTTCTGTGGGAAACAGACCTACAACAGGATCACAGAACTCAAGGTAGATGATCTTCAAGGACAGTATCGTCCAGGACCAGAAAGGGTCAAGACAAACCTGCTCTCAACCCGAAAAGCCATTCATGGCCCCCCTGATGAGTGTTCGCTGCTTCAGGAACAGTTAAAAAAGAAGGAGAGAAAGACAGAGTGGATACTGCTGCATTTAGGAAGAGGAGGTGTAGACAGATCTGAGATTCCATGTGTCCTCTCTGTCCCTGCCTTCCCCAGCAAGGTCTCCCAGGCCTCTGTGACTCAGGGCAGGACTCTGGAGGAGATCAACCAGTGGTGGGTGGGGATCAAGTCAGGGATCGCTTGAGCAAATGTGATCCTTCCCAGTCTGTGGGACAGGTGGGGCAGCATCCCAGGGAGCTTAGTGAGCAGGACAATGTCCCAGTGAGGCCTCTCTCCATCATCTTCCAACAGTCATGGAGACTAAGGAAACTCCCTGACCACTGACACCACTCCCGCTTGGCATGTTCTTTTCAGAAATGGCCAGTGGAGGAATAGGGAAACTAAAGGCTGTGCCCCAGGCTTTGTCCACTCAAATCCCATTTCTGGATGTCTGAAAGAGAAGGGGACTGGACTTTCCTTGCTGAGATTGTGTCTCACCATCCTTGTGTCTCACCCAAGACTTCCATGACTCAGCTCTTCTTTGACCCAGTCCTTGTATGACCTGGCTCACTGTGACTCCTCTATGACCCGACTCTTAATGAGCTACCTGTTCTGTGATCTGACCTGTGACCCGATTCTTGTATGATCTGATGCTTATATGACCCTTCCAGAGCTCATAAGACCTGAGTCTTATATGTCCTTACTTCTGTGAAACTTATACAACCCGAATATTCTACAAAACTTTTATGAGCAGACTTTAAACAACTCTTCTATGACTCGATTCTTATGTGACTCATCTCTTCTATGACTTCTATAAACCTTCTGTGACTGAACTTTTCTATGACCTGACTCTTCTATCACCCCACTCTTCCTTGACTCCTTTATGACAGGATGCTCTATGATCTCCCCTCTATGACCCAACTCTTCCCTGAGCCTTCTGTCACTTTCTATGACCTGACGACTCCAGGACTCTTCTATAACCAGCTGTTCTGTGACCCGACTACTCTAAGACCCAATTCTTAAATCAATTCGACTTCTATGATTTGATTCTCCTGTGACCCCTATATTGCCAAACTAAACC
>JAUNZM010001487.1:0-26536 GCA_033459285.1 Clamator glandarius | reverse complement strand
GGGGTCCTGGGGGAAAGGGGGGGGGGTCTTATGGTAAAGAGGGGCTGGGGGGGGAAAGGAGAAAGAGGGGGGTTCCTGGGGAAAGGGGGGAAGAAAGGGGGGGTCCTATGGTAAAGAGGGGCTGGGGGGGGAAAAGGAGAAAGAGGGGGGGTCCTGGGGAAAGGGGGGAAGAAAGGGGGGGTCCTATGTTAAAGAGGGGCTGTGGGGGGAAAGGAGAAAGAGGGGGGGGTCCTGGGGGAAAGGGGGGGTGTCTTATGGTAAAGAGGGGCTGGGGGGGGAAAGGAGAAAGAGGGGGGGTCCTGGGGAAAGCGGAGGAAGAAAGGGGGGGTTCTATGGTAAAGAGGGGCTGGGGGGGGAAAGGAGAAAGAGGGGGGTCCTGGGGGAAAGGGGGGGAAGAAAGAGGGGGGTTCCTATGGTAAAGAGGGGCTGGGGGGGGAAAGGAGAAAGAGGGGGGGGTCCTGGGGGAAAGGGGTGGAAGAAAGGGGGGGTCCTATGGTAAAGAGGGGCTGGGGGGGAAAGGAGGAAAGAGGGGGGTCCTGGGGGAAAGGAGGGGAAGAAAGAGGGGGTTCCTATGGTAGAGGGGCTGGGGGGGGAAGGAGAAAGAGGGGGGTGTCCTGGGGGAAAGAGGGGGAAGAAAGGGGGGGTTCTATGGTAAAGAGGGGCTGGGGGGGGAAAGGAGAAAGAGGGGGGTCCTGGGGGAAAGGAGGGGGGTCAGGGCTGAGGGGGAGAATGGGGGGGTCCTGGGGTAATTGGGGTAAAGGGGAGGGGGAGAAGTGGGGGTCCTGGGGGAAAGAGGGAATCAAGGGTAAGGGGAGAAAGGGGGGGGTCCTGAGATAAAGAGGGGAAAGTGGGGTCAGGGGGTAAAGGAGAAAAAGGGGGGGGTCCTGGGATAAAGTGGGAAAGGGGGCGTTGAGGGGGAAAAGGAGAAAGGAAGGGGGTCCTGGGGGAAATGGGTGGAAAGGGGGGGGGTCAGGGGTGAAGGGAGAAAGGGGGGTCCTGGGAGAAGGGGGGGGAAGGGGAGGTCGGGGGGAAAAGGAGAAAGGGGGGGTCGTGGGGTAAAGAGGGGGAGAAAGGGGGAGTCCTGGGGGAAAGGGGGAGAAGGGGGAGTTGGGAGGGGAAAGGAGAAAGGGGGGGTCGTGGGGGAAAAGGGGTGAGGGGAGAAAGGGGGGGGTCCTGGAGGAAAGGAGGGAGGGCGGCGGGAAGAAAGGAGGGGTCCTGTGGGAAAGGGGGGAAAGGAGGAGAGAGAAAGGGGGGGGTCCTGGGGTAAAGGGGAGTAAAGGGGGGGTCAGGGGGAAAGGGAGAAAGGGGGGTTCCTAGGGGAAAAGGGGGGAAGGGAGGCTCGGGGGGAAGGGAGAAAGGGCAGGGTCCTGGGGGAAAGGGTGTAAAGTGGGGGGGTCTCGGGTGAGGAGGGGAAAGGGGGGACACGGGGGTGGGGGGTCTAACGGGGGTGCCAAGGTGAGGGTAGGGTCTTGGTATGGTGGGGTTTTGGGGTGCAGGGGATCCTCGGGTGGGGGTTCCTGGGCTAACTGGGGGTCCCGGCGTGGGGGGGTGACCCTGTTTGTGGGGGTCTCGGGTCACCCCCAGTTCTGGCCGCCGAGCTGGTTCGGTTCCACTTCCCGGCGCTGGTGCAGCCGCACAGCCTGGGCCCGGCCAGCGCCACCGCCCAGAAGCTTGCCAACTGGGGACACCTCAACAGGTATCTGCACCCCCAGAACTCCCAGGGCCCAGATCCCCCCATCGCTCAGACCCCCAGAACCCCCAGGGCCCAGATCCCCCCATCGCTCAGACCCCCAGAACCCCCAGGGCCCAGACCCCCCCATCGCTCAGACCCCCAGAACCCCCACAGCCCAGACCCCCCCATCGCTCAGACCCCCAGAACCCCCACAGCCCAGACCCCCCATCGCTCAAACCCCCAGAACCCCAGAGCCCAGACACCCCCATTGCTCAGATCCCCAGAACCCCCAGAGCCCAGAACCCCCCATCACTCAGACTCCCAGAACCCCCAGAGCCCAGACCCCCCCATCGCTCAGACCCCCAGAACCCCCACAGCCCAGACCCCCGATCGCTCAGACTCCCAGAACACCCACAGCCCAGACCCCCCCATTGCTCAGACCCCCAGAACACCCACAGCTCAGACCCCCCCCATTTCTCAGACCCCCAGAACCCCCACAGCTCAGACCCCCCCCATTTCTCAGACCCCCAGAACCCCCACGGCCCACACCCCCCCATCACTCAGACCCCCAGAACCCCCAGAGCCCAGACCCCCCCATTGCTCAGACCCCCAGAACCCCCACAGCCCAGACCCCCCCATCGCTCAGACCCCCAGAACCCCCAGAGCCCAGACCCCCCCATTGCTCAGACCCCCAGAACCCCCAGAGCCCAGACCCCCCCATTGCTCAGACCCCCCCAGACTCCCCCATCGATCAGGACCCCAGAACCCCCCATCACTCAGACCCCCAGACCCCACATTGCTCAGGACCCCCAGAACCCTTTGGCTGGACCCCAGACCCCATTGCTAAGCCCTCCAGCCCCCCCATTGCTCAGGACCCTGAACCCCATTGCTCAGGACCCCAGACCCCCCAACGCTCAGACGCCCCCATCACTCAGACTCCCAGGCCCCTCCACCACTCAGATCCCCAGACAGCTCGGACTCCAGACCCCCCATTGCTCAGGCCCCCCCGGCCCCCCATTGCTCAGGACCCCAGACCTGCCACAGCTTGGATCCCAGAGCCCCCACTGCTCAGGACCCCCAGAACTCATTACCTGGACCCCAGAACCCCACTGCTCAGGACCCCCAGAACTCATTACCTGGACCCCAGACCCCACTGCTCAGGACCCCAGAATCCCATTACTCGGGACTCCAGACCCCCCCTATTGCTCAGGACCCCAGACCCCCCACACCTTGGACCCCAGACCCCATTGCTCAGCCCCCCCAGCACCCTCCTTGCTCAAGACCCCAGACCCTTCCATTGCTCAGCGCCCCAGACCCCTCATTGCTCAGAACCCCAGCTCCCCCATTGCTCAGCCCCCAGACCCGTCCATCACTCAGGACCCCAGACCCCATAGCATGGACCTCGGCCCCTCATTCCTCAGGACCCCAGACCCCCATTACTCAGGACCCCAGACCCCAATGCTCTCCTCCTCCCAGGCCCCATAGCATGGACCTCAGGCCCCTCATTCCTCAGGCCCCCTGGCCCCATTGCTCACCCCCCCCAGCCCCCTCATTGCTCAGGACCCCCCCCAGGTGCCCCCCTGGGCGCTGACTTTGGCTCCTCTTGCAGGAAAGTGCTGCCTAAGCTGAACTTCTCCATCCCGGACGAGGTGATCCAGCAGATCGTGCAGTGCCGGCCGGGCACCGTGGAGCAGGTGCTGCTCCTGCTGCGCCAGAAGATTGAGGAGAAGCAGAAGGAGAAAAGGAGCAAGAGGGTGGCTGGGCCAGGGCAGGTCAGTGGGAAACGGAGGGATCGGAGAAGGAAAACAGAGCTGGGAGAACCTGGCCAGGCTGGATCCATGGATGGAGGGCAGGAAGGATCTAGAGAGGGATCTGGCCAGGCTGGATCCATGGATGGAGGGCAGGGGGGAATCTAGAGAGGGACCTGGCCAGGCTGGATCCATGGATGGAGGGCAGGGGGGATCTAGAGAGGGACCTGGCCAGGCTGGATCCATGGATGGAGGACAGGGAGGATGTTGAGAGGGATCTAGCCGGGCTGGATCCATGGATGGAGGGCAGGGAGGATGTAGAGAGGGATCTGGCCAGGCCGGATCCATGGATGGAGAGCAGGGGGGATCTAGAGAGGGATCTGGCCAGGCTGGATCCATGGATGGAGGGCAGGGGGGATCTAGAGAGGGATCTGGCCAGGCTGGATCCATGGATGGAGGGCAGGGAGGATCTAGAGAGGGGTCTGGCCAGGCTGGATCCATGGATGGAGAGCAGGGAGGATCTAGAGAGGGACCTGGCCAGGCTGGATCCATGGATGGAGAGCAGGGAGGATCTAGAGAGGATTCTGGCCGGGCTGGATCCATGGATGGAGGGCAGGGAGGATTTAGAGAGGGATCTGGCCAGGCTGGATCCATGGATGGAGGGCAGGGGGGATCTAGAGAGGGATCTGGCCAGGCTGGATCCATGGATGGAGGGCAGGGAGGATTTAGAGAGTTATGGGATGCCCAAGAGCTCCTTATCCCCCCTTCTCCTGACCCTGGGGCTGTTTGTGGGTCACCCATGTCTCCTGGCCAGGTCTGATGGGTCTTTCCCCACCTCTCTGCGCAGGAGCCAGGTGTCGGGGCGGTGGTGGAAGACAACAGCTACCTGGAGACAGGTAGGGTGTGTGCAGGGGTCACATCCCATTTGTGATCCAAACAGGTTGGGATAGTTGGGGTTGTTCAGCCTGGAGAAGAGAGGGCTCCAGGGAGACCTTAGAGCAGGTTCCAGAAGGGAAAGGGGCTCCAGGAGAGCTGGGGAGGGGCTCTGGATCAGAGAACGCAGGGATAGGACGAGGGGAATGTTTTTGAGCTGCAGGAGGGGAGATTGAGTTGAGATCTTGGGGAGAAATGTTCTCTTGTGAGGTTGCCCAGAGCAGGGGTGGCTGCCCCGTCCCTGGAGGGGTTCAAGGCCGAGTTGGATGGGGCTTGGAGTCTCTGATCCAGTGGGAGGTGTCACTGCCCATGGGAACTGGATGATCTTTGAGGTCCCTTCTCACCCAAACCATTCTTTGATTCTCTGAAACCCCAAACCAGGACCTTCCTGGTCCCTGGTGGGGTCACACACAGCCCTGCCTGTGCTGGGCACCACAACAACGAGCCTGGGCATCTCTGGAGAGGTGGGCGATGCTGTTGGAGCGAGATTTTCCCTAGGGAGGGGTCGGTTTGAGATGTCTGAGGGCTTTGTGCACCCTTCATACTGTTCCCCAGGCTGCTCCAAGGCGAGGATCAGAGACGGAGGAAGCTGCGCCCAGGGGTCTCCAGGAGCTACTGGGTATGGGCTGGGCGCTGGGGACATCCCCTTCCTGGGATGGGGAGAAGCTGGGATGTGGTGGTGCCAGGTCCTGGGCTGTGTTCCAGAGGTCTTCATGATCATCCCAACCTCCCCATTCCCGCTCCAGGAGGACCACGCGTCCCCATGGCTGCACCCAAGCTCCTCCGGAGGATGCTGCCATCCGCCTGCAGCTGGCGGAGAGGGAGCAGGCGCTGGTCCTGGCACAGGAGACCATCCAGGTGAGCCCGAGCTCTGTGTCCCCCCCATTTCCCTTTGTCCCCTACCTCCAGTTACTCCAGAGCTGGACCCAGGGCTCCAGGTGGGTCTCCCCGAGCGGAGCAGAGGGGCAGGATCCCCTCGCTGACCCTGGTGGCCCCGCGGCTCTGGATGCAGCCCAGGACACGGGGGGGTTCTGGGCTGTGAGCGCACCTTGTGGCTCCTGTGGAGCTTCTCCTCCCCCAGCACCAAGTCCTTCTCCTCAGGGCTGCTCCAAATCATCCCTCAGCCTGGATTGAAACCATGGATTGCCCTGGCTCAGGTGAAGGACCTTGCCCTTGGTGAACCTCATGAGGTTCTCCCATTCCCACTTCTCCATCGTATCCAGGTCCCTCTGGATGGATCCCTTCCTTCTGTTGTAGCAACTGCACTGCTCAGCTTGATGTCACCTGCAAACTTGCTGAGGGTGACCTTGATCTCGCTGTCTATGTCGTAGAATCATAGAATCGTAGAATCATAGAATCGTAGAATCATAGAATCATACAATCATAGAATAGTTTGGGTTGGAAGGTACCTTACAGATCATCCAGTTCCAATCCCACTGGATCAGGGGCTCCAAGCCCCATCCAACCTGGCCTTGAACACCTTGAGGTATCATTGATGAAGCTATTTAACAGGATCCCCCTGGGTGGAAGAGCTCTCCCCTTGGATCCTCTCTCCATCTCATGGTGCTCGCATCACTCCCTGGGTTGGAACCAGCATCCTTTATCCCCAAACTCGAGCGATGGCTCCATTTTGCCTCCCCAAAAGGGGCTTTTCTGCCAGAAAGCATCCCCTGAAATGTGAAATTTGGCAAGAGAGGAAGGAATGTCTGGGAATCTGGGAAGGAATCCTGGATGGGAAGGGTGATCACCAGGTCCTGGCCATGTTTTGGGGCAGCCTTAACTTGACCCCAGGCCAGGGGAGCAGCAATTGGGACCTCAAATCCAACGGCGCTGCTCTCCTGCCTCAGTTTCCCCTGCAGCAAATGGGATTGGTGCCTCTCCGTGCCTCCAGCAGCCCGGAGTTCCCTGTCCCCCCTCTCTGTGTCCCCCTGTCCTCGCTGCTAGCAGCCGGGGAGACCCCAAATCCCCCCGAATCCAAGCTGAGGGGTCGGTGGGGTCGCTGCCCAGATCCTGCAGCTCCACGTGAAGCGACTGGAGAAGCTGCTGCAGCTCAAGAACGTGCGGATTGACGACCTCAGCCGGCGCCTGCAGGAAGCCCAGAGCCAACAGCGCTGAAGGGACCCTCGCCTGGGGCTGCTCCCACCGCCCTTCCCACCTCTCCCACCAGTGGAAGCTCCTGCGGAGCTGGAGGAGCCGTCCTGCTGCCTCGTCCCAGTTGTCCCAGGGGGAATTCTCAAGCACCAAGACTGGAGGTGGAAGAAGCAGATGGAGGGACCCTGTTCCCACCTCTGAGACCCCTTTGTTCCTACTTGGATTCCTCTATTCCCAGTTCTGGGCCCCCTCCGTTCCCACCTCTGGGATTCCTCCATTCTCACCTCCAGAACCCCTCCTTGCTCACCTCTTGGATCCCCCTTTTCCCACCTCTTGGATCCCCCTTTTTCCACCCCTGAGACCTCTTCGTTCCTACCTCTGGGATCCCTCCTTGTCCCACCTCTTGGATCCCTCTTTTCCCACCTCTTGGATCCCTCCTTGTCCCACCTCTTCGATCCCCTCTTATCCCACCTCTTGGATCCCTCTTATCCCACTCTAGGACCCCTCCGTGCCCCCCGTTGGGCATCGCGGCATCGGCATCGCTACGGCACAAACTCCACTCTCTCCTCCCTCCGATGCAGCCCCCTGCCTTCTTCTTTTGCCTTTAATTACAAAGCTTGGAATTACAAAGCTTGGAATTAAAAAGCTTGGAATTAAAAAGCTCAGAGAACTCCCCGGGAGGCTGAGTTGCTGCGGGGACTCAGCCTGGTCTGGCGTCGGAACGCGGTGGCAGCGTGGGGACGCTGCTCGGCTGCTGAAGGATTGGATTTAATCCCTTTTCCAACGCTGCTTCTGGAATCCCAGAGGAAATCCGGATGCACAGAGCCGTTGAACAGCGATGGCGTTGGCAGCCGTATGGGGGTACCCAGTGCTCCCAGTGCATCCCAGTGGTGGGAGGATTCTGGGAGGCGGCTCTGGGCACTGCTCTGGGGTCACCTGCAGCTGTTTTGGGGTAAAATCCAGTTGTTTTTTGCAACACGTGACGGGTTCCCGAGGGTCCGAGCCGTGTCACGCATGCCGGAGGCGAGGATGCATCTCCTGGGGCTCCCTGGGAAGGAAGCTGTTGGGGTCAGCTTATCCCCGGGCTGTGCCGTGTCCCTGCAGGATCCATCCCTTCCCACTCCCAGTGCGGGAGATGATCCCCCTGGGTCATTCCCAGGCAGATGGACGTGCTCTCTGGAAGGGATCTGGCAGGCTTTTCCCACCAGGAATGTGTCCCAGCTGCTTTTCCCATCCTTGACGCCCCTGGTGACTGGCTCCCTCCATCCCTGCTGGTGCCTTGTTGTCCCCTCGGGAAGACGTGGACCTTCCGAATGCTCCATCCCACCGGCACAAGGACAAGCAGGGTCGGACAGGGACAGCCAGAGGCTGGGATGGGGTGGTTGTGATGGGGTAGGATGGGATGGATACAATGGGAGGGAATGAGATGCATAAGATGGGGAGAAATCAGATGGATAAGGTGGGATGGATGGGATGGAGTGGGATTGGATGGATGGGGTGGGATGGAACAGGATGGGATTGTTGGGTTGGGATGGGATGGAGTGGGATTGGATGGATGGGGTGGGATGGAACAGGATGGGATTGTTGGGTTGGGATGGGATGGAGTGGGATTAGATGGATGAAGTGGGATGGAACAGGATGGGGTTGTTGGGTTGGGATGGGATGGAGTGGGATTGGATGGATGAGGTGGGATGGAATAGGATGGGATTGTTCAGTTGGGATGGGCTGGAGTGGGATGGGCTGGATGGGTGGGGTGAGATGGAATGGCATGGGAGGGATGGGATGGGGTGGGATGGTTGGGATGGGATGGATATGATGGGAGGGAATGAGATGCATAAGATGGGAAGGAATGGGATGGATGGGGTGGGATGGAATGGAATGGATAGAATGGTATGGATAAGATGGGAGGGAATGAGATGCATGGGATGGATTGAAGTGGGATTGGATGGGTGGGATGAGATGGGATGGAATGGGATGAAGTGAATGGCTGGGATGGGATGGCTGGGATGGAATGGAGTGGAATGGAATGGGATTGGGTGGATGGGGTGGGATAGGATAGAATGGGATGGGATGGATAGGATGGGAAGGAATGAGATGCATAGGATAGGGAGTGATGGGAAAGATGGGATGGGGTGCGATAGGGTGGGGTGGGGTGGGATGAGATGGATGGAATGGGATGGAATGGTTGGGATGGATAGGATGGGAGGGAGACGAGTGGGAAGGAATGAGATGGGATAGGGTGGGATTGGATGGACAGGGTGAGATGGAATAGGATGTGATGGGATAGGATAGTGTGGAGTAGGGTGGATGGAATGGTTTGGGATAGGATGGATGGAGTGGAATGGGATGGGTAGGATGGGAGGGAATGAGATGCATAGGATGGAGAGGGATGGGAGGGGTTTAAGGGCCGAGTGGACGAGGTGCTGAGGGACATGGGTTAGTGATTGATGGGAATGGTTGGACTCCGTGATCCAGTGGGTCTCTTCCAACCTGGTGATTCTATGATTCTATGAAATGGGACGGGAGGGATGGGATGGGATGGATGGGATGGGATGGATGGGATGGGATGGGATGGATGGGATGGGATGGGATGGGATGGGATGGGATGGGATGGGATGGGATGGGATGGGATGGATGGGATAGGATGGATAGGATGGGATGGGATGGGATGGGATGGAGCGAGCTGGACGGATCGAATGGGATGGCCGGGATACCATGACTTCTGCTTCTCTCTTTTCTTTGTAAGCAACTTAAAAATGAAGGATTGACCCCCAAACCCTCCCCCTCGATCCCTGAGCTCCAGCCGAGGCTCCAGCCCGCCCAGGGGCCTCTTCACGTTATCACCCAGGTGATGGCCGGTTGCCATGGAAACCGCGTCGCCTCCGCCTCGTGCCCCCCCCCGCCTCCATTGGCTGCCCCGAGCCTTGGCCACGCCCCCATCGGCTGCCCCGGCTCGTGTACTCGCCTCGGATTGGTTGATGCAGCCCTTAACTCCGCCCCTAGGCTTTAGCCCCGCCCCTTGGCGCAGTCGCTAAGGCCTCAGGGGGGCGTGCCTAGCGGGACAGCGACCAATGGGAGCTTTAGGGGCGTGGCATAAGGGGGCGTGTCCGTGGACCAATGACAGCCTAGGGGGCGTGGCCTCGGGGTGTGCCCACCAATGGGATCATATGGTAGGCGTGGCCTAAGAGGACAAAGACCAATGGGAGCGCGGGGGGCGTGGCCTCAGAGGGGAAGCGGCGGGCGGGGAGCGCGGCGGGAGCGGTGAGTGCGGGGCTGGGGGGGACCGGGAGGGTCCCCGGTCCTTGGTGCTTGTTCCGTGTCCCCGGGTCTCGGTCTCAGTCCCCGTCCTTGTCCCGGTTTCGGTTCCTTGTCGCCTGTTCCTTGTCCCCGTCTCCCCGGTTCCTTGTCCCCAGGTCCCCGGTTCCCGGTCCTGGTCCTCGTCCCCGGGTCTTGGTCTCAGTCCCGGTCCTTGTCCCAGTTTCGGTTCCTTGTCCCCAGTCCCCGGTTTCTTGTCCCTGTCCCCAGTCCTTGTCTCGGTTCCCGGTCCTGGTCCTTGTCCCCGGGTCCTTGTCCTTGTCCCCAGTTCCTTGTCCTGGTCCTTATGTCAGTTCCTGGTCCTCGTCCTTGTCCCGGTTCCCAGTTCCTTTTCCCTGGTTCCCGGTCCTGGTCCTTGTCCCCGGGTCTCAGTCCCGGTCCTAGTAATAATTTCAGTTCCTTGTCCCCAGTTCTACGTCCTTGTGATGGTTCCCGGTTCCTTGTCCCCGTCCTTGTTCCTGTCTCCCGGGTTTCTTGTCCCTGATTCCCCCCGGTTCCTCGTCCTCGGTTCCCAATTTCAGTTCCTTGTCCCCTGGTCCCGGTTCCTGGGTCTTGGTCCCCTGTTCCCAGTCCTTGTCTCGGTTCCTGGTCCTGGTCCTTGTCCCTCGGTCCTTGTCCCCAGTTCCTCATCCTTGTTCTTGGTTCCTTGTCCCTGTTTCCCAGTCCTGCTCTTCATCCTCAGGTCTCAGTCTTTGTCCCCAGTTCCTCGTTCCTGGTTCCAGGTTTCTAGTCCCTAGTTCCTGGTTCCTTGCCTTGGTTCCCAGTCCCCATCCTTGTTCCCTGTTCCTTGTCCCCATCCTTGTTCCCGGTTCCTTGTCCCGGTTCCTTGTCCCCAGTCCTCAGTTTCTTGTCCCTGGTTCTCGATTCCTTGCCTCGATTCCCAGTTCCTTGTCTCAGTCCTTGTCACTAGTTCATTTTCCCTGGTTCCCAGTTCCTTATTCCTGGTCTTTGTCTCCGGGTCTTGGTCTCAGTCCTGGTCCTTGTCCTGATTTCAGTTCCTTGTCCCTGGTTCTCAGTTCCTTGTCCAAGGTTCCTTGTTCCTGGTTCCTTATCCCCAGTTTCTGGTCCGTGTCCCTGGTTCCCAGTTCCCAGATCTCCATCCTGGTCTTTGTCTGCAGGTCTTGGTCACATTCCTGGTTTGTGTCCCAGTTTTGGTTCCTTGTCCCTGGTTTCAAGTTCTTTGTCTCGTATCCCAGTTCCTGGTTCTTGTCCCTGGTTCCCAGGTCTCTGTCCTGGTCCTTGTCTGAGTTCCTGGTCCTAATCCTTCTCCTGGGCCCTGGTTCCCAGTCCTGGTTCTTGTGTTGTGTCCTGGGTGATGGTTCCCAGTGCTGGGACTGGATGCCTGGTGGTGGGACTGGATGCTAGTGATGGAACCAGGCGCTGGTGGTGGGATTGGATGCTGGTGATGGAACCAGGCGCTGGTGGTGGGATTGGATGCTGGTGATGGAACCAGGCGCTGGTGATGGGATTGGATGCTGGTGATGGAACCAGGCGCTGGTGATGGGATTGGATGCTGGTGATGGAACCAGGCGCTGGTGATGGAACCAGGCGCTGGTGATGGGATTGGATGCTGGTGATGGAACCAGGCGCTGGTGGTGGGATTGGATGCTGGTGATGGAACCAGGCGCTGGTGATGGGATTGGATGCTGGTGATGGAACCAGGTGCTGGTGGTGGGATTGGATGCTGGTGATGGAACCAGGTGTTGGTGGTGGGATTGGATCCTGGTGATGGAACCAGGTGCTGAGATTGGATGCTGGTGATGGAACCAGGTGCTGGTGATGGGATTGGATGCTGGTGATGGAACCAGGCGCTGGTGGTGGGATTGGATGCTGGTGATGGAACCAGGCGCTGGTGGTGGGATTGGATGCTGGTGATGGAACCAGGCGCTGGTGATGGGATTGGATGCTGGTGATGGAACCAGGCGCTGGTGATGGGATTGGATGCTGGTGATGGAACCAGGCGCTGGTGGTGGGATTGGATGCTGGTGATGGAACCAGGCGCTGGTGATGGGATTGGATGCTGGTGATGGAACCAGGCGCTGGTGATGGGATTGGATGCTGGTGATGGAACCAGGTGTTGGTGGTGGGATTGGATCCTGGTGATGGAACCAGGTGCTGAGATTGGATGCTGGTGATGGAACCAGGTGCTGGTGGTGGGATTGGATCCTGGTGATGGAACCAGGCGCTGGTGGTGGGATTGGATGCCGGTGATGGAACCAGGCGCTGGTGGTGGGATTGGATGCCGGTGATGGAACCAGGCGCAGGTGGTGGGATTGGATGCTGGTGATGGAACCAGGCGTTGGTGGTGGGATTGGATCCTGGTGATGGAACCAGGTGCTGAGATTGGATCCTGGTGATGGAACCAGGTGCTGGTGGTGGGATTGGATGCTGGTGATGGAACCAGGCGCTGGTGGTGGGATTGGATGCCGGTGATGGAACCAGGCGCTGGTGGTGGGATTGGATGCCGGTGATGGAACCAGGCGCTGGTGGTGGGATTGGATGCCGGTGATGGAACCAGGCGCTGGTGGTGGGATTGGATGCCGGTGATGGAACCAGGCGCTGGTGGTGGGATTGGATGCCGGTGATGGAACCAGGCGCTGGTGGTGGGATTGGATGCCGGTGATGGAACCAGGTGCTGGTGGTGGGATTGGATGCCGGTGATGGAACCAGGTGCTGGTGGTGGGATTGGATGCCGGTGATGGAACCAGGCGCTGGTGGTGGGATTGGATGCCGGTGATGGAACCAGGCGCTGGTGGTGGGATTGGATGCTGGTGATGGAACCAGGCGCTGGTGGTGGGATTGGATGCCGGTGATGGAACCAGGCGCTGGTGGTGGGATTGGATGCTGGTGATGGAACCAGGTGCTGGTGGTGGGATTGGATCCTGGTGATGGAACCAGGCGCTGGTGATGGGATTGGATGCTGGTGATGGAACCAGGTGCTGAGATTGGATGCCGGTGATGGAACCAGGCGCTGGTGGTGGGATTGGATCCTGGTGATGGAACCAGGTGCTGAGATTGGATGCTGGTGATGGAACCAGGCGCTGGTGGTGGGATTGGATGCTGGTGATGGAACCAGGTGCTGGTGGTGGGATTGGATCCTGGTGATGGAACCAGGTGCTGGGATTGGATGCTGGTGATGGAACCAGGTGCTGGTGGTGGGAACACCCCACGTCTGGGGTCTGTGTCCTCCTGATGGGGCTGTTTTGGTCACCTCCCTTGGTGTCTGGATTCCTTGGGTGCCTGCTGGTGGGACTTGGCGCTGATGGTGGCACCACCCCACATTTGGGTCCACATCGTCCTCCGCTTCCCTGGAAGTTGTCCTGGGGGTGTCAGATCCCGAATCCCAAGGGATGGAGGGGTGGGATGAGCCCAGCTCCGGTGCCTCCTCTCACCATGGGGCTGGGGATGCTGCTGGCCCCCCGCCCCTGTTATCCTTCCAGGCTGGAGAGAGCAGCTCTTCCCATGGGAATCGCGCTGGGAGGGCCGTGGGAAGAGTTTTGGGGTGTCTGGGATCTGCAGCCCAGGGCTTGTCCAGAGCCTTTGTAGGGGGGAAATGGGGAAACTGAGGCACAGGGTGTGCTCTGCTGGGCACCGATGGGTGGGAGGTGGGATCGTTGTTCCCTGGCTGCCGTGCTGGGATGCGAATCCTCCTTTTTTTTTTTTTTTCCCCCCAGGGTCACGCCGTGGGGTCGCGGTGGAAGGGGCAGCGGGGATGCCGGTGTCGGCGCTGGGCACAGAGGCTGGCACGATGCCCGCCGAGGCTGAGCTGCAGGCAGGCTCCTCCCTGTGCCGGAGCGGTGCCGGAATCGGAATCGCAGCTGTGCCGTTACCTCCACCGCTGGCCCTGGCCCCCAGCTGCCTTTTCCCTGAACCCCGTGCCCGTTCTCTCTGCAGCTCCGGCGCTCGGCAGCCCGCAGGATGGCCTCCTGCCCGCGCCTCTGAACTCCCGCAAGGACATCGGACGCTCTGGGGACACATGGATACGGCTGGCAAGGGTGAGTCCCTGCTGTCCCTCTCCTGACGGCACCTTCTCCTTCCCAGCCTGCCTGATCCTGGCCGCATCCCTTTCCTGGGGGTCCTCTGCCTTCATCCCTTCCCAGGGAGTCCCCTGCCTCCCTTCCCGGGGGTCCGCATCCCTTCTTGGGGGTCCCTTGCCTGCATCCCTTTCCTGGGAGTCTGCATCCCTTTCCTGGGGATCCCCTGCCTGCATCTCTTTTCTGGGGGTCTGCGTCCCTTCCTGGGGGGAGGGTCTGCATCTACTCTGGGGGGTCCCCTGCCTTCATCCCTTTCCAGGGGGGCTGCATCCTTTCCCTGGGGGTCCCCTGCCTTCATGCCTTCCTGGGGGTCCACATCCCCTTCCTGGGGGTCCCCTGCCTTCATCCCTTTTCTAGAGCTCCGCATCCTTTCCTGGGGGTCCTTATCCCATTCCTGGGGTGTCCCCAGTCTTCATCTCTTCCTGGGGGTCCTTTTCCCTTTCCTGGGGGTCCTCTGCCTTCATCCCTTTCCTGGGGGTCCGCATCCCTTTCCTGAGGGTCTGCATTCCCAGGAGTCCACATCCTTTTCCTGAGGGTCCCCTGCATTCATCCTTTTCGTGGGGGTCCCCATCCCTTTCCTGGGGTCTCCTGCCTTCATCCCTTTCCTGTGGGTCTCCTGACTCCCTGCATCCCTTTCCTGGTGTCTGTATCCTTTCTGGGGTCCCCTGCCTGCATCCTTTCCTCAGAGCTCCGTATCCTTCCCGAGGGTCCCCATCCCTCCCCAGGGCTTTCCTGCTCCCATCCTTCCCAAGGGCCTGTGTCCTTCCTGGGGTCCCCTACCCACATCCTTCCCTTCCCTGCATCCCTTCCCGGAGCTCCGCATCCTGCTGGGGGGTCCCACTTTGGTGCCTCCGGCATGGCTCTGCCACGGTCTTCACTCTGGTGATTGGCACAGCTCCCAGAAAACCCCGGCCCTGGCCAGGCTGGATGCTCTTGGGATGCACCTGGGGTCCTGGGGTGCTCCTGGGGTGCTTCCAGCCTCTCCTGGATCCTGCCTGCCTGCCTCCCCGAAAGGTTCTGGCAGTGCCAGGCTCGGGGACCCGGGAGCTTTGGACCCTAAAATATTGTGGTGGCAGCATCGGTCTCTCCGCTGTGCCGAGACAAAGACCGGAGAGGCTCTTTGTCCAGCTGCTGAGTGCGAGTTTATCCTCTTTGCTCCGGCTTCCACAGCTCCTTCCCTGCTGCTGGGGCTGTGGGATGGTTTTCCTCGGCCTCCTCCGCCTTCCTGATGGGATGAGGGTAGTGACACCAAAGAACAGGCAGGATTTTTGGGGAGCAGCACCCTGGGAGAGCCCTGAACCCCCTTGTTTCCCCTTCCCAGCCTTTCTGGGGTGCTGGAGCCTGAGCATCCTTGGGCTGGACCCCAATCCCTTGGCTCCGGCTGCCTGGGGATCGCGGCACTGGGCTGGCTGCCGGTATTCCGATGCTCCCGCTGTGGCTCAAGATGAAATGCAGCAGCTCCAGGTGATTTTCACTCCTAATGAGGTTTCCGTGCTGCTTGATTCCGGCACGTCCAGCCTGGATGGATAACCCTGCTCACCTGCCCAGGGCTCCGGAGGTGCCCTTGTCACCGGCTGCCACCTTCGCCCTCTTCCTGCATCCCTCTCTCCGGAGGGTTTTGGGGCGCACTGTGCAGGGGAAGAGCTGAGCGGATGCCGCTCATCCCTGGGCTCCATGCCCGGCATCGGCTCTGACGAAGGCGCATAGTTGGGATTCTCCCTGCCTGGCAGACATCGCAACTCGGCTCCTCCAAGCTGGTCCTGGCATCGGGATGCCCAGTGGCAACCACAGGCTGGGACCGTGCCCATCACCGTGGCTTCTGGCCGGTGTGTGGGATCCACACAGGTCCCTGGGCTCATCCTGCCTGGTCCATGGGGCAAGGGGGTTGGATTTGCCCCATCCTGGACCCATTTGGGATTCTCCCTGCCTGGCAGGCATGGGGTCTCGGCTCCTCCAAGCTGGTCCTGGCATGGGGATGCCCGGTGGCAACCACAGGCTGGGACCGTGCCCATCACCGTGGCTTCTGGCCGGTGTCTGGGATCCACACGGATCCCTGGGCTCATCCTGCTTGGTTCATGGGACAGGGGGAGAGGATTTGCTGCCCCATCCTGGACCCCTTTGGAATTTTCTCTCCCTGGCAGGCATCGAGACTTGGCTCCTCCAAGCTGGTCTTGGCATGGGGATGCCCGGTGGCAACCACAGGCTGGGACCGTGCCCATCACCGTGGCTTCTGGCCGGTGTCTGGGATCCACACGGATCCCTGGGCTCATCCTGCTTGGTTCATGGGACAGGGGGAGAGGATTTGCTGCCCCATCCTGGACCCCTTTGGAATTTTCTCTCCCTGGCAGGCATCAAGACTTGGCTCCTCCAAGCTGGTCTTGGCATGGGGATACCTGGTGGCAACCACAGGCTGGGACCGTGCCCATCACCGTGGCTTCTGGCCGGTGTCTGGGATCCACACGGATCCCTGGGCTCATCCTGCTTGGTTCATGGGACAGGGGGAGAGGATTTGCTGCCCCATCCTGGACCCCTTTGGAATTTTCTCTCCCTGGCAGGCATCAAGACTTGGCTCCTCCAAGCTGGTCTTGGCATGGGGATACCCGGTGGCAACCACAGGCTGGGACCGTGCCCATCACCGTGGCTTCTGGCCGGTAAATGGGATCCACACGGATCCCTGGGCTCGTCCTGCTTGGCTCATGGGACAGGGGCAGTGGATTTTTTCCATCCCATTCCCCACCACCACATCCACGTGCAGCCGCGGCGCTGGGCGTGCAGCCGAGCCTCTCGTTTGGCCCCTGCGTGCATCGCAGGGATTTCTGCTGCGCTGTTCCGGCTGAACAATGCCGAGTTATTAAATCGCCGCCGTTTCCAGCCTCCCGAGGCACAAAGAGCCTTTTCTTTCAGGAGGCGGCAATCTGCTCCCACCTGCTGCCAGATGGATGCGAGCGGCGGCCCGAGATGGGGGTTTTGGGGGGCGTACGGGGGAGTTTGAGGAGGAGGCTGAGGGGGGAGAGGCTGTTTTGGCCTGGAAACGGGTTGCAAAGGTGCAAGGTGCAGGGTTTGTGCTGGTTCAGATGCCTCTGAGTCGGGAGCATCCGAGTTTTGGGGTTCCAGGGATGCTTCAGAGTTTGCTTCCCAAGGTTCTGGCTGGCTTTGCACCCTGGAGACCCCTGTCCAGCCCCCTGGGGTGGGTGGAAGCCCTTTCCTAGGGAAGTTCTCCTCTTCCTCTGTCCTCGTCCCACGCGTCGTCCATTCCCAGCACAGCCCTCTCTCCTCCAATCCCAAGAAAATAATGGGAGCGAGTGAGTGGATGGGATGGATCAGGCTCTGGGCACTGGCTGGTGGCACATCCTGGATTGGAGGGGGAGCTCCCTGTGGCCACCGGTCACCGATATCCCCGTGCCCTCTCCCCAGCCTGGGATGATTCCGAAAGGAGAGGTGGGAAACTGGGGAAACTTGGCTGGTGCTTCAGCCTCAGCTCATCCCTTGGGGGCTGCAGGAGGATGCGGAGCTGGGGATGCGTCCGAGGAGGTGGAGATGGAGACGCAGATCTTGGGATGGGTCCAAGGATGCAAAGCTGGGGGCCACAGAGCTGGGGATGCATTTGGGGACGCTTCCAAGGAAACAGAGCTGGGGATGGAGCTGGGAATGTCTTTGAGGATGTGGAGCTGGGGTCACAGAGCTGAGAATGGAGCTGGGGATGTGGAACTGGGGTTGTCTTTGAGGATGTGGAGCAGGGGACATGGAACTGGGAATGTGTCCCAGGATACGGAGCTGGGGTCACGGACCTGGGGATGCATCCAAGGATGTGAAGCTGGGGTTGCAGAGCTGGGGATGCATCTGAGTATGTGGAGCTGAAGATGGGTCCGAGGACATGGAGCTGGGGATGCATCCGAGGATGTGGAGCTGGGGCTGCAGAACTGGGATTGTCTTTGAGGATATGGAGCTGGGGACAAGGAGCTGGGAATAGGTCCAGAGTTGTGGAGCTGGCGATGGGTCTGAAGTCACAGAGCTGGGAACACAGAGCTGAGGATGTGTTTGAGGATGTGGAGCTGGGGATGGAGCATCCACGGATGGAGAGCTGGGCCCACGGAGCTGGGGATGGATCCAGAGCAGGCAGGGAGTCACCTGGGCTCTGTGCTCTCCTCCCTGCGCAGGCAGCAAGGCAAAGGGGGGGTCCGTGCGCTTCGCCCCCAGCCACCCCCCCGAGGGAGCCCACAGCCACGTCCACTTCGACGAGAAGCTCCACGACTCCGCAGTGATGGTGACGCAGGAGAAGGACGGCGGCTTCCTCGTCAAGGTGGGACCTAGTGGGGGAGCCCAGCAGTCCAGCCTGTTCAGATCCCTTTGGAGCCTTCCGACCCTCCAGCAGATCCAGCTTCCACCCAGCTCAGTGTCACCCCAAACTCGCTCAGGGTGCCCTTGACGCCTTCATCCAGGTCATGGATAAAGACACTGAACAGGGCTGGACCCAGCACTGAGCCCTGGGGACACCCCTTGGAGTGGTGCTGGGAGTCAGGGGTGGCAGCAGGGACAGCGAGATGTCTTTAACATCACCTCGTGTTTCATCCTGGTGGGTTTGCAGATCCCTGCCCCATCTGCAGCTCCCTCCTCCAGCGCCAGGGCTGGTCTGGATGCTCCGGCTTTGGTGCCGGAGTGCGGTCTGGATGCGAGGTGGCAGCGACTCCGATGCACAACTCGCCCCTCCTTGCCTGGAGCCGCTTTATCGTGGCCGCTTGGCCCCGCACAAACCTTCCCCTCCCTCCCAACCTCTCCTCTGGAGACCCTTTCCCAAGAAATAAACCCCTTGCTCAGAGAGATGGGGGCTGCTTGGGCGTCGTGTGCGGCAGAGCCATCCGCAATTCCCTTGCGGCTCTGAGTCAGCTCTTTGTGCCGGGCGAATGATGGGTGAGCGCCCTAAAAACGGCACCGAATCGCTGAGCAATTCCCGCTCTGGGGGCGGTTGTTATTGTTTTTCCCAGCCGGCACCGCACGTGCCTCTCCTGGGAAACGGGGGCAGCTGCCTCCTGCCAGCCCGCAGGGAAGGGTGGGAATGGCCGCGGGATCTGTGCCAGGGATGCAGCTCAACACGCAGCTCATCCCGGGGGACAGAGGGACCCGGACAAGGTGGATCCATGGATGGAGGGCAGGGAGGATCTAGAGAGGGATCTGGGCAAGCAGGATCCATGGATGGAGGGCAGGGAGGATCTAGAGAGGGATTTGGCCAGGCTGGATCCATGGATGGAGGGCAGGGAGGATCTAGAGAGGGGTCTGGCCAGGCTGGATCCATGAATGGAGGGCAGGGAGGATCTAGAGAGGGATTTGGCCAGGCTGGATCCATGGATGGAGGGCAGTGAGGATCTAGAGAGGGATCTGGCCAGGCTGGATCCATGGATAGAGGGAAGGGAGGATCTAGAGAGGAATCTGGCCGGGCTGGATCCATGGATGGAGGGCAGGGAGGATCTAGAGAGGGACCTGGCCAGGCTGGATCCATGGATGGAGGGCAGGGAGGATCTAGAGAGGGATTTGGCCAGGCTGGATCCATGGATGGAGGGCAGGGAGGATCTAGAGAGGGATCTGGCCAGGCTGGATCCATGGATGGAGGGCAGGGAGGATCTAGAGAGGGACCTGGCCAGGCTGGATCCATGGATGGAGGGCAGGGAGGATCTAGAGAGGGACCTGGCCAGGCTGGATCCATGGATGGAGGGCAGGGAGGATCTAGAGAGGGATCTGACCAGGCTGGATCCATGGATGGAGGGCAGGGAGGATTTAGAGAGGAATCTGGCCAGGCTGGATCCATGGATGGAGAGCAGGGAGGATCTAGAGAGGGATCTGGCCAGGCTGGATCCATGGATGGAGGGCAGGGAGGATCTAGAGAGGGATTTGGCCAGGCTGGATCCATGGATGGAGGGCAGGGAGGATCTAGAGAGGGATCTGGCCGGGCTGGATCCATGGATAGTGGGCAGGGAGGATTTAGAGAGGAATCTGGCCAGGCTGGATCCATGGATGGAGGGCAGGGAGGATCTAGAGAGGGATCTGGCCAGGCTGGATCCATGGGTGGAGGGCAGGGAGGATCTAGAGAGGCATCTGGCCAGGCTGGATCCATGGATGGAGGGCAGGGAGGATCTAGAGAGGGATCTGGGCAGGCTGGATCCATGGATGGAGAGCAGGGAGGATCTAGAGAGGGATCTGGCCAGGCTGAATCCATGGATGGAGGGCAGGGAGGATCTAGAGAGGGATCTGGCCAGGCTGAATCCATGGATGGAGGGCAGGGAGGATCTAGAGAGGGGTCTGGCCAGGCTGGATCCATGGATGGAGGGCAGGGAGGATCTAGAGAGGGATCTGGCCAGGCCGGATCCATGCATGGAGGGCAGGGAGGATCTAGAGAGGGATCTGGCCAGGCTGGATCCATGGATGGAGGGCAGGGAGGATCTAGAGAGGGATCTGGCCAGGCTGGATCCATGGATGGAGGGCAGAGAGGATCTAGAGAGGGATCTGGCCAGGCTGGATCCATGGATACTGGGCATTTTTGGTGCTTGTTTTGCACCCAAAATAGATGATTTTGTTACAGTTTTTCAATATTTTGGGAATGGTGCCCATGGCTGCTGTCCCCCACATTCCCATGGATTGTTGGGCACCTGATGCTTGATGGGCCCTGGTCGATGGGATGAGACGGCAATGTGGGAGCCTGATGCCTGTCCCCAAGATGAGGTGGGGTGATGGCAGTGCAGGACCACCTCCTGACCGCCGCAGACGTTCCATGACCCCCACTGTGTCCCCCTCTTCCAGGTGGGATTCCTGAAAGTCCTCCACAAGTACGAGATCACCTTCCTGCTGCCGCCGGTGCCGCGGCTGGGGAAGGACATCTGCGCCGTTCCCCTTCCCAACCCCAACCTCCGCGTCATCGGCATCACCGCCCTGCCTGAAGGTAAGATCCCTGCGGCAGCTGCTCTGCTGGCTCCTGCATGAGTGTCCTCCAAAAGGCTTTCCAAACCCTGAGCTTCATCATAGAATCACCAGGTTGGAAAAGACCCACAGGATCACGGAGTCCAACCATTCCCATCAATCACTAACCCGTGTCCCTCAGCACCTCGTCCACCCGGCCCTTAAACCCCTCCAGGGACTCAACCCCCTCCCTGGGCAGCCTCTGACAGGGAACAATCACCCTTTCCATGAGAAATTTTTTCCTGCTGTCCATCCTGAGCCTCCCCTGGTGGAGCTTGAGGCCATTCCCTCTCGTCCTGTCCCCTGTCCCTGGGGAGAAGAGCCCAGCTCCCTCCTCTCCACAACCTCCTCTCAGGGAGTTGCAGAGAGCAATGAGCTCTCCCCTCAGCCTCCTCTTCTCCAGGCTGAGCCCCCCCAGCTCTCTCAGCCGCTCCTCTTCTTCTCCAGCCCCCTCCCCAGCTCCGTTCTCTTCTCTGCACTCGCTCCAGCCCCTCAACATCCTTCTGGTGCTGAGGGGCCCAGCACTGACCCCAGGATTCGAGGAGCCGTCTCCCCAGGGCCGAGTCCAGAGGGAGAAGAACCTCCCTGGCCCTGCTGGCCACGCCGGGTCTGATCCAAGCCAAGATGCCCTTGGCCTCCTTGGCCCCCTGGGCCCCTGCTGGCTCCTGTTCAACCAACCCCCCCAGGTCCTTCTCCTCCAGGAATCCTCCCCTGGAGCACGGTGGCTCTCTCCATCCCCTGGGATGTTGGGATAAGTCCCATGCCAGCCGAGCGTGGCCTTTTGGTCCTGGGTGATCGGCTTGGCTGCATCCTGGCGCCGTGTTGAAGAGCTTCACCCCGTGGAGAAAGAATCCGCGTTCCCACTGTGCCTCCCGAGGGATGCCCAGCCCTGACCTGTGTGTTTGGAGAGCGGCTTTTGCGGCATTTTAAGCCGGGAACGTGCTGAACGGAGTCCAGCCGTGCTGGTATTTTTAGCGCTTGCTCCGCTCTTCGCCTGCACCCAGGTTCTGGCAGCTGGAGCTGGGGGCGGGGGGGTCACGTCTCTGTCTGGCTCCAGGCTTCTGGCTCATTCTCCTGTCCAGGGAAGGAGAATAATGACCCAAGACATAAGTGCCGAGGCGCTGCCTGCACTGTGCGTTGGGTCTGTGCCGCCTCAGCCCCCTCCGAGCCCGAGCAGGGGCTGGAAGCGTGCGGTTCCCCCAGGATCGCAGGAACGGGGTCCCGCAGGCTGCCCTGCTCCATCCCTTCTCCTGTCTTCCCTTGTCTCCTTCCCAGCTTCCTTCTCCTATCCTTCCTCCTCTCATTCCCAGTTTCCTATTCCCATGCTTCCCTGTCCTTCCCCGTCCCCTTCCCAGCTCCCATCTCCAATCCTTTCTCATCTCCTTTCCAGCTCCGTTCTCCCTTCATTCCTTCCCTTCTCCCTGTCCCCATCCCCGCTCCCTTCTCCCTGTCCCCTTCCCAGCTGGAATCAGGAGCCCAAAGGCTCTTTTATCTCAGTCCCACGGGCTGGGATCGGTCTGGGAAGGGACGAGCAGCATCTCCATCATTTATCATTTGGAATTGGGAGCCTAAAGGCTCTTTTATCCCAATCCCAAGACACGCTGGGCTGCAAGGTGCCTTGGGCCACCTCGATTGGTCCCTTGCCAGTGGCTCACGTTGACGAGCAGTCGATGGATGCTCTTTCCCGTATCCCCATCCTCTCGGGCTCCCTCCCTGTGCCGCAGCCGAGGACTGGGGAGCAGTGGGACTGGGCTGCGTCTCTTCCCGTGTTCTGCTGGCCCCGACCCAGCAAAGCACTTAAAGCTTTGTTTGTTTGAAGCTCCTCACCTTGGCTGGCGCAGCCGGAGCGGGCGCGGAGCCAGAGCTCCTGAGGCTTCGGCAAAGGAGCCTTTTGGGGACTGGGAGCAGCTCCACTGGGACTTGGAGGAGTCCGGTGCCTCGCAGCTCCAGGCTTGAGAGCTCCTCGGGGAGTTTGGGTTCCCCTTGAGGCTCCGCTTCCCGCATCCTTGGCTGCCAGCAAGGGTGGAGATTGTTGGATTCACCCAGTGTTCCCGGGGCTGCCCAGCCCGTGGACCTTGGGGCCACGGTTCAGTTGGCACAGTTGGACTCCGTGACCTTAAAGATCTTCTCCAAACCCAAGCAGAGCATGGTGCTGGCTCCCAGTTGTGGTGACACCACAGACACCAGGACAATCCAGCTCTGGGGAGGATAATGGGGTTCCCAGTGCTCAGAAGGAGGATTTTTTCCATCGCTTTTCCCTCCTGCCTCCAGCTACAACCTGGCTCGGGGTGATTCTTCGGGCACAGTGATGGTTTCTTCTCCATCTACCTGTGCTCCAGGGCTGGGCTCATGGAGCCGATGGCCTTTGAGACGGTTCCCCACAACATCCTTCTCTCTAAACTGGAGAGACACGGATTTCAGGGGGGGACTGTTCAGTGGAGAAGAAATTGGTTGGATGGTTGCACTCAGAGAGCGGTTACCGATGGCTCAAAGTCCAGATGGAGATCCATGACTAGTGGTGACCCTCAGGGGTCCCAGTGGGGAGCAGAGCTGTTTAATATCTTCATCAATGACCTAGACAGTGAGATTGAGGGCTGCAGGTGCCACACCAGGAGGGGATGGAATCCAGAGGGACCTGGAAACGATGGAGAAGTGGGGATGGGAGAACCTTGTGAGGTTCAACACAGCCAAGGTCCTACAGCTGGGTTGGGGCAATCCATGGATTCAATCCAGGATGGGAGATGATTGGGAGCAGCCCTGAGGAGAAGGACTTGGGGGGCTAAGGGAGGAGAAGCTCCACAGGAGCCACAACGTGCGCTCCCAGCCCAGAAACCCCCCGTGTCCTGGGCTGCATCCAGAGCCGCGTGGCCACCAGGGCCAGGGAGGGGATCCTGCCCCTCTGCTCCGCTCGGGGAGACCCACCTGGAGCCCTGGGTCCAGCTCTGGAGTCCTCAGCACGGGGAGGACACGGAGCTGGGGGAGCGAGTCCAGAGGAGGCCACGGAGATGATGTGAGGGCTGGAGAACCTCCCGTAGGAGGCTGAGAGACTTGGGGTTGTTTATCCTGGAGAAGAGAAGGCTCCAAGGAGACCTTAGAGCAGGTTCCAGTAGGGAAAGGGGCTCCAGGAGAGCTGGAGAGGGACTGTTTACAAAGGTTTAAAGTGATGGGATGAGGGGAGATGGCAGATTGAGACTGGACATGAGGAGGCGTTGGGTGGGGAAAGGTGGAGGCAGCTCCCGCAGCTGGATTCCAGCTCCCAGGATCTCTCTCTCTCTCTGTCCCCAGGTCACAGTGTGAAGTGTGAGTACACGGCGCACAAGGAGGGGGTCCTGAAGGAGGAGATGGTCCTGGCCAGCGAGACTGGTGACGGCGCCTGCCTCAAGGTCGTGGTCCAAGCCCGAGTCATGGGTAAGGGGCTGCTAGTGGGTGGCATGGGGACCTAGCCGGGCTGGATCCATGGATGGAGGGCAGGGAGGATCTAGAGAGGGATGTGGCCAGGCTGGATCCATGGATGGAGGGCAGGGAGGATCTAGAGAGGGATGTGGCCAGGCTGGATCCATGGATGGAGGGCAGGGAGGATCTAGAGAGGGATCTGGCCAGGCTGGATCCATGGATGGAGGGCAGGGAGGATCTAGAGAGGGATTTGGCCAGGCTGGATCCATGCATGGAGGGCAGGGAGGATCTAGAGAGGGATCTGGCCAGGCTGGATCCATGGATGGAGGGCAGGGAGGATCTAGAGAGGGATCTGGCCAGGCTGGATCCATGGATGGAGAGCAGGGAGGATCTAGAGAGGGATCTGGCCAGGCCGGATCCATGGATGGAGGGCAGGGAGGATCTAGAGAGGGATCTGACCAGGCTGGATCCATGGATGGAGGGCAGGGAGGGTCTAGAGAGGGGTCTGGCCAGGCTGGATCCATGGATGGAGAGCAGGGAGGATCTAGAGAGGGATCTGACCAGGCTGGATCCATGGATGGAGGGCAGGGAGGGTCTAGAGAGGGGTCTGGCCAGGCTGGATCCATGGCTGAAGCTGACAGGATGAGGTTTAATCAGGCTCAGTGATTCCTGTACTTGAGCCACAACAACTTGATGTGACTTGGGTCACCTCGAATCCTGGGCTCAGTTCTGGGCCCCTTGCTCCAAGAAATCCCTGGATGGACTGGAGCACGTCTGGAGAAGGGAATGGAGCTGGGGAGGGCCTGGAGAACAGGGGTTATGGGAGCAGCTGAGGGACCTGGGGCTGTTGAGCCTGGGGAAGAGGAGCTGAGAGGAGACCTGGCTCTGTGCAGCTCCCGGAGAGGAGGTTGGAGCCAGGTGGGTGTTAGGCTCTGCTCCCCATGAACAAGGGATGGGAGGAAACACCTCCAGTTGTGCCAGGGGAGGGTGAAGTGGGATATTGGGAAGAATTTCTTTATGGAATGAGTGTTGAAACCCTGGCAGAGGCCGTGGGGCGGTGGTGGAGTCTCCATCCATGACGGGGTTCAAGAACTCTTTGGCTGTGGCCCTTGGGACCATGGTTCATAGAATCATTAGGTTGGAAAAGACCCAACAGATCATTGAGTCCAACCGCTCCCATCAGTCACTAGCCCGTGTCCCTCAGCGCCTCGTCCACCCATCCCTTAAAACCCCCCAGGGAAGGGGACTCAGCTTCGGTGGTGGGGTTGGCAGGTGAGGTTTCTGGTTGGATCTGATGACCTTAAAGGTCTCCTCCGATCTCAAGAATTCCATAATGATCCCTTGAGCGGGTGGGAGGATGAGCCCATGGCCCTAAACCCTCCAGAGAGGCTCTCAGAAAGGTCTCATGAAGCACGTTGAAAGCTCTGGGTGCCCACGGCGTGTCCCCCCGTGTCCCGCAGACCGGCACCACGGCACGCCGATGCTCCTGGACGGCGTCCGCTGCGTCGGCGCCGAGCTGGAGTACGACTCGGAGCAGAGCGACTGGCACGGCTTCGATTAGGAGCTCCGTTCCCAACTCTCCGGACCCAAGAGACCCTCCCCCCTGCAACCAAAGCCACCCCCCTGGACCCTTGGGGGGGCCGCGGTTCTGTCCTCGCCCCCATTTGAGGGACGTGGGGCTGTGGGGCGGCTGCTGCTCGGCCCTCGCCGTCCTGCCCCCATTGCCCCACACGCTGGGGGATGACGGAGCCCGAGGGGACGGGGTGGGGACAGCGCTGGTGCCACCGCCCGGGCTTGTCCTGGGGCGTGGACGCCACCTTGGCCTCCTCCTCTGCCTTTTTTTTTCCCGCCTTTTTTTTTCCCGCCTTTTTTTTTCCCGCCTTTTTTTTTCCCGCCTTTTTTTTTCCCGCCTTTTTTTTCCCGCCTTTTTTCCCCTTCCCCCCATTTTCCCCCCTTTTCCCACCTTTTCTTTTTCCTCCCCCCTTTTCTTTTCCTTTCCCCCTTTTCTCCCCCCTTATTCTTTCCCCCTTCTTTTTTCCCCTTTCCCACCTTCTTTTTTTTGCCCTTTCCCCCTTCCTCTCCTTTTTTTTTTGCCCTTTCCCCCTTCCTTTTATTTTTTTGCCTTTTGCCCCACTTTTTTCCTTCCCTCTCTTTTTTTTCCCCTTTCCCCTTCTTTTTTCCCCTTTCCCCTTCTTTTTTCCCCCTTCCCCTTCTTTTTTCCCCCTTCCCCTTCTTTTTTCCCCCTTCCCCTTCTTTTTTCCCCCTTCCCCTTCTTTTTTTCCCCCTTCCCCTTCTTTTTTTCCCCCTTCCCCTTCTTTTTTCCCCCTTCCCCTTCTTTTTTTCCCCCTTCCCCTTCTTTTTTTCCCCCTTCCCCTTCTTTTTTTCCCCCTTCCCCTTCTTTTTTT
>JAUNZM010001486.1:0-202500 GCA_033459285.1 Clamator glandarius | reverse complement strand
GAGATCCTCCCAAATCTGTGGTTATTTAAATTTTTAAACTGTATTCCATATCACAATATTGAAGGAATTAATGGCATCCCACAACAGACCCTTGACTAGTAGCTTTCTTTTCTCCCTTGGTGTTCCCTTCTAATTTGACAAGGACTGTTGATAATTTCTCTGAGCAGTGAAGCACCGGGGGAAGTCAGGCTTTCAACTCTGGAGAGCAGCTGCTCACAGTAATGCAAGAATAAACAGTTGGGCAGGCAGGACAGGCAGACATTTATAATAAATACCTGCCTCTCTTGCTTTGCAAACTTCGTAAGACATTGTAGTGTTGCGTGCATGGAATACAAAGTAGAGGATCCAATTCCTCTCTTACAGTGAACTAAACATGAAGTATTAAATATAAACATTAGTGTCTCAGTCCAGTCTTTAGAAAAACAGTAAAATCCCCTGACATGTGACTCTAAATTAGAGGCTTACTGTGTAATATCTTGAAGAAACTCAATTTTAGAGCAGAAATAAATGATGAATATTGGTACCAGTCAGTGCTTACCTGCATCCCGAACAGATTTAAATCCTGATTTGTCTAAAATCTGATTGAAGCTTCAGCAATGCAGTTATTAAGGACACCTCCACAGAATGTTATTCTTATATGTATATTAAATGTCCTGCCCATTAAATATACACACTAACACAAACATACACACAGCTACATGTATAAGCTTCATCTTTTTTCCTGGGATAGTCTGCTAAGAATGCTGAGGAATCTGGAACATCCTCTTTAATATTTGCGGGGGGGGGGGGTGTTGAACTATTTTTCTATTTGTTTGCTTGTATCCTGTCTTGTAAAAAACATCCGTTATTTCTTAAATTTAGCCTTCCCTGTTAAAGAGGTGTATGTTTGCTAGCGGGCTGTGACTACATTATCCTTCCTGCTAGTAAAATATACACTTCTCTGTGATGCTAAGCAAACAGATGAGCATCTAAATTGAGTCATGGGCTTCTGAAAAGAAATAAACTGAGGAATTTGCAACAGATTTTTCTTTCTGAATAACACCATAAATGTATCTCACCTTCAATATTGTAAGAAATTTTTTAATTGTTAGCTGCTATTAACAAATTCTCCTTTCACTTGACTATGACACAAACAGAGAAATGACACTGAGGCATGTAGTTAATTAAAGGCAAACTGAAATGTTGAGGAATGGTTCAAGGAAGCCTGAGTGCCTCCTGTATAAGATGGGCTCTTAATGCTTGAGTCATGCTTTGTACACACCAACTGAGACTGCATTGGTTTTAACAAAAAATCCATAGACCTATGTTATTTTTCATTTAGAGCTGATAACAGCAATAACGATCTTGGTATAGGACATTTTCTGGGGATTAACACCAAAGATGGGTTAATGGTCCTTGACTGCACCTTCAGCCATCAACTCCTCTCAACTGGTTATTAACCTTGAGGGGTAAAACTAGGCCTCCATGGTGAATCTTAGACAGTGCTTTAATCAATTCAGGTTTACACATACTGACAGCTAAATATGTCACTCATAAATTGCCATGGAAATGATTTCAAATATTAAGTAGTGATGTTATGATAGATATTATGTGCCCACCTCAGGGCCCAGTGCTCTCCATTACAACTGATTTCCACTTTTTAAAGATGTTTTTCTCATTCTCTCCCATGTACACAGAGGAAAAGATGTTGTGAAACCTTGTGTGCGGGCATTGTTTAAAGTCTGACCACAAATGCTGAGCTGCAGACCTGCATGGGGGTTGCTCTTCTTTCTTTCCTTTCTTTTCCTTCTACACACCTTTGCTGCAGTGTATTTGATTTGATATGTACAACCTTTTCTTTCTGTGAACTCTGTAATATTCAGGTGTCTGTACTGTGTATCTCTGAAGGACAGTGGTAGACCACATGTATTTTTCCTGTGATGTCTTCTACCTGTGACTGTATCCATTTTTTAATGGCACAAGGACCACTTCAAGATTTTGAACTAGTTAATGGTTAAAGGTTTTACTTTTTTCTGATACAGGGAAATGAAGACTACTGTGTGCTTTCTTTTCCCCAAAAATATGACAAAATCTTTGCAGCTTCTTAACAGAGGTGCTGCGTAAAGAGGTCACTGGTGCTGCATTTCAGACTCTGTTTTATTTCACGTGTGATACTGTCGATGGTAAACCAAGGGTCACTAGATTTGGAACTGACCTCAGAAGAGCACTTCAGCTCACACTGTCTTGCCCACAGGTGCCTTGGTTCATCCTCAGTCTATACGTGTCCACAGCTCCAGAGAGGTGGTGCTGGATTGCCCCTTACCAACAGGGAGGCTGACTCCTCCACCTTCTTTCAAAATTAAAGTGCCACAAAAGTAACTGATGCCAGGAGGAGTCCAGAGCTGTGTTCATATGAAGTATCTCAATTTTCTAAAGCCAATGAGGGACCTTGCCATGGGTTCCCCTTTTGCAGGAATGGGCTACCTCATGACAAGAAAGTAAGATGCATGCTTCAGATATGTGAAAGCTATTAGTACTCACATCCACAGGAACTACTGTGAAACTATTTCTTCTGCCAATTTATAAATGACTGATTTCTCTCCTGATTTCAGTCAGTGGTTAAGATTTTCATAAGTGGAACTTTGGTCCATGGCCTTTGGCTTTCATGTTATGTAATTTTGTGACTTTGAATACCAATAAAATATGTTTGGCTGCTCCAAACTGCTTATTGTTGTGATAGCATAAGTAGATTAAGTAGATTAATGCATTGTAGACCAGTTCAGTAAAAAATATATGGCTAAAATATTGATCAATAATATGTACAAAGCCATTGCATTGGCTTTGTATTTGTGCAATGGTAATAATATTGTTGATAAATGCCTTCATTATCCAGACTCAATTACTGTCATTCAATTAATCAGATTTTCTAGTTAGCACATTGCATGGAGAATGCAGCCCCTACCTCATTATATACACACAAATGACTGAAAATAACTTCCTGGTTTGAGCTCTATGTGTCAGTATCTGTCAAATTGTCAACTAATTTTAAATTTTAATTAGTTACATTTTTTTAAGGCTTTCAATTCTTTCACTGTAGACATAGCTGAGGGTTTTGCCGGCCTTGGGCTGCAGATTCACTCTGTATCCATTTCGCTCCAACATCACCACGCTCCATATAACCACAGCAGGATCTACCCTGAAGGGTGTGCTGAGCTCCGAGTAGCAAACATGGCTGGGGAGAGCACAAAGACCCTGTGATGTACCAGATGGAGAGGGAGGGCAGATGGACATCAGCGTAGCCGGCATAGCCCCTCTAGGGGAAAATCATTCCAAAATATTGAATGGTGAAAAGAGCACCCATTCAGCAGTAAATTTTCAAAAGGAACCACGGTGAAGCCAAAACTCAAATGCTGTGTTCAGTTTTGCGTCCCTGACTGCAAGAAAGATATTGAGCAGCTGAAGTGTGTGCAAAGAAGAGCAATGAAGCTGGTGTAGAGTCTGGAGCACAAGTCTTATGAGGTGCAGCTAAGAAAACTGGGGTTGTTTAGTCTGGAGAAAAGGAGGCTGAGGGGAGACTTTATCACTCTCTATGACTACCTGAAAGGAGGTTGCAGCAAGGTGGGTTTTAGTCTCTTTTCCCAAGTAAACAGTGATAGGAGGAGAAGAAACGTCCTCAAGTTGTGCCAGGAGAGGCTTAGACTGGGTTTTAGGAAATAATTCTTGACCAAAGGGTCAAGAATTGGAACGGGCTGCTGAGGGTAGTGGTTGAATCACCATCCCTGGGAGTATTTAAAAGATTTGTAGATGTGATGCTTAGGGACATGGTTTAGTGATGAACTTGGTAGTGTTAAGGGTTCAACGTGATGATCTTAAAGGTCTTTTGCAACCTGACTGACTCTGATTCTGTGTGGGTGCATGTCATTTCCAGGGTGTTCACAGAGAATATTTTGTAAAGTTAAAATCTTAATCCTGGCTTTACTTCAGTAAAAGGTCTCTAATATGGACTTTGTGTGTTAGGAAGCTCCCTTGCTATTAGTGTGATTGAGGTTTACTAGCACTGGTGTTCATAACAATAGTGAGAGGAAAGTGACAACAGTGACCTTGGGGTAACAATAACCTTGCAGGCACATAGTGCCATTTATCACTGCATAGCTCTCCTTTCATTAGGACATCTGAAGCTGCTTCACAAAGATAGTTGTTTGCAGCACTGACACAGTGAAACCCTAATCCGTTACTGGGACACTGTGATGGTATCACAATGCAAATGATTACCACCATACAGTCCCCATATTGGTACATTTTGATGTCTTTTGTTGAGGAAATCATCTAATTAATATTTTTGATAGTTTTCATCCTTAATCCCTGCTATTATCTTCTGCTGATATCTATCCATCTGTTTTCCTAAGCATTCACATCATGTCTTTCACTGTGTGTATAAACAGTCCCCTTTTTAAAAAAGTGAGGTGTTTTGTTTTTTTATAATATCAAATTAATTTCTGCAGAAGAGCCATGCAAAAGGTAGGTTCTTATTTGGTGTATAAATAAACATACCTGTTATATTCTGCCTCCAAGGAGTTTACAAATGAATCCTGCTAGCGGTCAGTGCATATGCAGTATTGTGAACTACTTGGTAATCACTCTGTATCATAGAAAGATAAAATATTGAGTTTGCTATCTCAAGATTTACACCAATTTATTTACCAAATCCTATTGAGCGTCTGCTAAGGTCCATACAGCCGTCTGGAGACAGCCTTATTGCAAACCCGTGACCTTTATAAAAGCTACTCAATATTTTATTTCCCTTTATTTTATCGTTACTAGATTCCCATTATTTAATTTATTCAGCCCCATCACACAGATTGCTCACCTGCATCCATCTCTGTGGCAGCAGCAACCTTGACACTTATGACAGCCAGAGGCCAAGGACTTTCTCAGATTAAATATGTGAGTACCCATGGTGAACCCAAGATGAACGCACGTTGTGTGTTGTGCATGTCAGCTGCAGCCTTGGCAGACATTTAGCACTGGCAGTGGGAGCAGAAGGGGCTCAGCCTCTGCAAGACCATGCTCAGTGTCTGGTGGGATGTATTGTCGGTGGGGAGAGCACATGGTTCAGCGTGTGGTGCTGTGCCCAGGAATGAGGCACCCGCCCACCACGGTGGCTGCCCATGGTTTACTCCTGCTGGATTGTGATTAACATCTCGACCAGGCAGCATTTGAGTCTCAGGCAGGGGGCTGGGAGTGGGGATTAAAAAGCATCCTTTCCTTGCCTTGCCTTTCCTTCCCTTCCCTTTCCTTCCCTTTCCTTTAATTTTCTTTCCTTTCTTTGCCTTGCCTTGCCTTTTTCCTTCCCTTTCCTTTTTCCTTGCTTTGCCTTTTGCCTTGCCTTGCCTTCTGGAATTTTGCACTGTGTTAATGCAGAGCAGGTGAGCAAACAGGTATATGGCACACATGCTCCGATATATCACTTCCAGTTTTCACTTTTAATTTACGCTTCCTGGCAGCATTTGTTTATTCTTGATCAAGATTATCTGCTAACACATTGCCAATACAGAAGGCCACCTTTTCAGAAAGGCAGACCTTTTCAGAGGCAACTAAAAGGGATCAAGTGGAAAGTAGGCATCCTGATCCCTTCAGTAGCTTTGCACACCCAGCCTGGATGTACCCTTGTGTGCCTGCCGAGGTGCTCCATCCCGTGTCACAGGGAATGCAGTGTGGAGCAGTCATGGTGCGATCTGCATTCGTGGGGCAGCAGTCCCTGCACAAAATGTGATTCAGGTGTTGCTGAAACGTGCTGATGTATCTCCCACATGCCTGATTCAGCCTGGCCCTCCAGCATCTGCTGCAGGCTGTGCCCAGGCCCTCCCAGGCAGTGATGGATGTACCACAGGGAGCCAAGGGGGCTGCATCTCCCTCCCTGCCTCATCCACCAGCTGCACCTTGACTCGGCTCTGTGAGCTGAGGGCTTGTTCCAGTGGTGGGAGCCTCCTGGCTTTTCCCAAGGCTCCACACTGGTATGGCATAGCATGAGCACCAGAGGCTTTTGTCTTGTGTACTTGCATGGCCTTGGCAGACCTGTTTGAAAGGTGATCTGGGCTGAACTGCAGGCACACAGTGCTGTCAGAGAATGGCTGTCATTGACCGTCCCTTGGTCCCAAGCAGACCACTGTCCTCTCTGTAATGTAATATCCATTACAACTATTACTGCTGGGCAAGCTCACAACACGATGGAGTTTACCAACTTCAGTTGTTTGTCTTTCACAGCAAGCTGTACATCCAAAACAGGGTGATTAGGGCAGGGCCGGGTGTAACTTAGGGCCGGTGAAAGGTTGCCTTGTTTCAGAGGATGCCCACATAAAAGGGAGCTTTTGCAATGCGACTATAGTAACATTTGCACAGCCATGCTTAATCTGACAGTTATTTATTGCCTTGGGTTAGATAAAACCTCTATGCAGAAAGGATTCAAGGCCTGAACTCAATATGTGCCAAAATTCACAGATGGCCCTTTTCTCAGCCACACAGACTTGAGAAGCGCAAGAGAGACTGTCGGCACCCACAGGATTGCGGAACCCATACCTGCTCCATAGCTGCTGCTCCTGTCTGGCACCTACAGCCTTACCCGGATGGGCAAATAAAACAGGGAACTGAAATGGTGGCAGAGAGGAGACTAGGAGTTGGCCAGCTCACAGCAGCACAATCAGCCTGAGAGTCCTCCATCGAGAGAAAGCCGGCGGTGGATGCAAGCAATAAAACACAGAGCTGGGGAGCAGAATACAACAAAACATGTGCATATCTGCCCCGATAATGCAATCTCCCTTAAATGCATTCTCCAGTATGGATTGTATAACCAAGAGCTGGACTGACAAAAGACTTTAGATGACAGGAAAATATCAATGGAGGCAGTTGTTCTAGGAGATGGGATCTGGAGCCATTGCTGAATTTGAATTCAATTAATCTGCACATATTTTTTATAGAAGACATTCTTTTGGAAGGAGACATTTGAATTTTCAATTGTAAACAATGCTTTCCTTTAACAGTTTCCATAACATATCCTCATTGCCCATAGCCTAAAGGCAGCTTTGTCTGTTTCCTTTAATTTTCTCAGAAAACTGAAACTTCTAATTTTTGCACAGCACAAAATAATTATTTTTGAGATAGTGAACTGGTGTCCCAATTACATAGATAGTGGTTAAAGTCCAGCTGGGGCTGAGGTACCATTTTGGAAAATGAATGCTGGTCCTCATAGAGTTACAGGAAGAGAGATTAATCCTTCTGCTAGAGGGAAAAAGAGGACAGTGGAACCTGAAATTGGCAGGACACTTTAAAACAGTCAAAGGATTTTGTCCATGTAATTTCATACACATGCTTTTAATTTACACAGGGGCTTATCGAAAGCTCATATCTGAAAAATAAGTGGAGGCATTTTCCTTTAAAGAAAAGCAGTGGAAAGAACTTTAGTTTTTCTTGACCAGAAACTGCCATCACTTGGACTGAGGCACACTCTGGTCAAAGGCTCTGCTTGTGTTGCAAAGAGGCACTGACATCAAAGGTAACACTCACCCTGGTGTTGGTGGCCTTAGCACTCAGCTGATCCAAACAACCTGCCTCCAATCCTACTACTCTTCTAGGCATGTGAGGGGCTAAGGGAGCTGAAATTTCTGCCTGTTGATATCTGAACTAATCAGATGAACATCTTCATTAGCAAGTTATGGTGTTTTGATATTAATTGCTGAAAAACAAAATTTCTGCTCCAAAGATGTTAGGAATTAAATTCCTCTAGAAAACCAGCCGCAGGCAAGAGGATCTAAAGCTGTGAAACAGGTAATGAATGTGAAAGATGTGACAATGTAAAAGGCAGAGGATAACCAGCAGGTGGAATTAGCAATGAATATTTGGCTTTCATCCTTCTCCACAGGCAATTGAATATACATGCTAATGTCTGGCTAGTGCACATGATCATGCTAAATAGGATACCAGAAGTTCCTGGTGGCCCACAAACCCTCTTCAGCCCTTAATGCCAATGCAGCAGGTGATTCTCCTTGTACAATATCCCATGCAATGGTACCTGTGCAGGGATCAGAACAGGCTGGATTGGTGGGCTGAGGCCAACAAGGCCATATGCCAAGTTCTGCACTTTAGACACAACAACCCTGTGCAACTCTACAGGCTTGGGGAAGAATGGCTGAAAAGCTGCCTGGCAGAGAAGGACCTGGAGGTGTCTGCTGGCAGCGGCTGAACATGAGGCATCAGTGTACCCAGGTGGCCAAGAAGACCAATAACATCTTGGCTTGTATCAGGAACAGTGTGGCCAGGATCAGGGAAGTCATTTTGCCCCTGTACTCAGCACTGGTGAGTCTGCATATTGAATGCTGTGTTTAGTTCTGGGCCCCTCAGTACAAGAAAGATATTGAGTTTCTAAAGTGTGTCCAGAGAAGGGCAATGAAGCTGGTGAAGGGGCTGTAGAACAAGTCTTATGAGAAGTGACTGAGGGAACTGGGGTTGTTTAGCCCGCAGAAGAGGGGGTTGAGGGGAGACCATATCACTGTCTACAACTACTAGAAAGGACGTTGCAGAGAGACAGGTGTTGGTATTTTCTCCCAAGTGACAGGTGAAAGGATATGAGGGAATGGCCTCCAGCTGCACCAGGGGAGGTTCAGTTTGGACATCAGGAAATCTTCTTCTCTGAAAGGGTTGTCAAGCGTTAGAACAGGCTGCCCAGGGAGGTGATTGAGTCATCATCCCTCGAGGTATTTAAAAGACGGGTAGATGAAGTGCTTAGGGATATGATTTAGTAGTGGACAGGTATGGTTGGGCTTCATGATCTCAAAGGTCTTTTCCAACCTAGGGATTCGATTATTCCATGACTCCAATTGAGATGTGGGCTAGTTGCATGGCCATAAAGATAAAATCTTTCCCTTTGATATCCCATCCCCAGAGTGTGATTGTTCACTTTGTGGATTTCACTCCACAGTGTTTTCAAGAAAACTCATGTTTAAAAACAGACAATAAGCACTCCACGCAGACAACTAAGCAGCTTTGAATAAAATATAGTTATTCTGCCAATATTTGACATCAAATAAACTCATTTTGTTTTATCCAGTTTTGTGTTGAAAAAACCTGATGCTTGCAAAACCACCGTTAGCAAGTCCATGTTTGCCCCAAGTCTTCTGCAGCCTTTGGGATCACATGAAGAGTGCTTTGAGAAAAGGAGTTATGCAAGTGCATAGTATGCAAGAAACTGCTATTGGGAAATGAGGGTCTCCAGGCTGTATTTCCACAACACAATTTCTCTTTATTCATAACAATAACATAAGCCTCCCTGATTCAGCATGTTGTTGCTCAAACACACGGTTTGCTTCTCTTGGTAGATGGAGTGAACCACATACAGTGTCATCTCAAAGCCACAGGAGAATAAAATAACTGCCCTACGTTTATTTTTGTAATATTGCATATTGCCTGAGTACTAAATGTGATGGGGAGGACAGTATATATAGAAGAGCATCGCACCATATAGCTATGCTGTGGACTTCATGTTGTTTAATTAAAAAAAACCAAACCATCTGTCAAACTCCATTTAGGCCCAAAGTGGGCAGAAGAAAAGAAAGTCTATTGTATTTTCAAAGCATTTATCCTTTCAAAACTGAATGTCATCAGTTGGATCAATTCCACCAATACTTGGACGGAAGGAAGCTTTCCAGCACTGCTGAGTGGCTTTCACAGCAGCTGTGAGCAAGATGGTTTGGATGGTTTGTTGTTGTGTTTTTTCATTTTATTTCCTTGCTCTGTAATAATCATTGATTTAAATATTAATAAAGACCTGATGTTTGTCTTGTCTTTGTAATAGTTTGCACAGAATGAGTTTTTCTCTCAATAAAATGAACAGCACATGAGGATGTAGAAGTGGGTGTCCTGACGGCTATTGGATTCCTTGTAATTCACAGAAAAGGAAAGGACAAAACAGAGTTTGCCTCTCAGCTCACTCATGTCAAAACGACCATCTAGCAACCTGTGCAATTTGGAAAAGGGGTTCAGATGGTGGATGAATAGAAGGTGCTTCTTGGGCACCCAGAAAGGCAATGCTGGGCCCAGTGGTGCCTGCTGCTGCTCAGCAGGGACCAGTCCAGCCAGGTCAGCTCACGCCAAGCCTGTGAGAAATGCCAGAGGCTGCTGAGGCCGATAGCATGACCTGACCACCCTCAGTGGCAACTGAGGACACAGCTGCAGCTATGGTGCATGCTTGGGCTGGCCTGGGGGCACAGCCGATGCATTTCCCATACTAGTGCCTAGGAGGTAGATACCGTGAGTATAAAATTCTCTCATTGGCAAGTCTTCTGTAAAGATACAGAGTGGCTTCCTGCTAGCTCCTCTTGATCTGACCATATTGCTGTTGTTCTGATGAGATTTCCACACTGATGCTTTGTTCATGCTGAATACAAACAGTGGCACACGATATGTGGTCCAAGGAGATCTGAGCAAGTGAGCATTGAACCAAATCTGGGATGGATTAGGGCCTGTTATGGGATGTACATTGATGTTACATTTGTGTTGCACTGCTGTAACATTTGAATCATGATGTCGTGATATGCAAGATAAAGTCTGGGGGGCCCCTTTATAGTAAGATCTTTATGGCTCTGGCACTGCACAGCGAAAAGCTGCAGAGATGAGAGCGAGCTGTGAGCACGAAAGAGAAGCTATTACATGAAAGCTCCTCGTCTGGTGTTTAACATGAAAGGCTTATCAGATTATGTCACGTATTTGTAAGGCAATTAGAGATGGGCATGTACCACAACTCCCAATTCCAAATAACTTCACTCAGAGTGACACAGAGCCAGATTTACCGTGTAAACACAGTTCTGCTCAAGGTCTTCCTGTCTTCTCCTCTGTTCTGGCCTTGTGGAAAGTCCATGCTCTCCAAACAGCAGTGAGGAGATTGAGTTTTAGCACAACAGGCTGCAAAGTCTCCCTTGGGGCTGAGCAGAGGTTTGCTGAGGAGCAGCCTGTGGCCCTGAAGGCAATCAGACAATGACTCCCAGTGCTGCCGAGGGGGTAAAGGGAGGTGAATTGAGGTTATTCATCTTTTTCTGCCAGACTCCTCAGCCACAGCTCTAGGTTTATACACTTGATGATTCCTGCTGTGCCTCTGTCTGGATGCAAAAGCTAGCATCACCTCAGGTGACTAGAAGGGTGGGGTCTCTGCTTGAGATGTCCTGGTGTGAGCTGACAGCAGCTACCTGTGTGTCACTAAACGTACCTTGGTACAAAATAGGTATAAAAAATGTGCAGCAAATCTGGACCTAAAAGCCAAAATCCACAAATGTAATTATTTGTCAAAATTCAGTGAATTCTAGTTTTGAATTTCTATTTTAGGAAAAACTGCAAATGAGAATGAGATAACTTGGAAAGCTTGCTGTACTGGACTGTAATTATTTTTGCTTTAATTTCTAACAGCTGTTATGTTCCTTGGTTTTATTCTGCCACTTATTCCCATGGTGGGACTGAAATGATGTGGGGTTGATTTTTTTATGATGACTGTGCCACAGTGACTGTGGTTGCATTGCAGGACTCTACGTTAGAACAGCATCAGCAACACTGTAGCTATTTGTGATTCCTGCTTGACAGGATTTATTCTAAAGCAAAAGGGCAAAGTCCAAAAGACTTCTGTGCATCCCTGAGTGAACTGCTGATAACCAATCCAAAAATGCTATTATTTGTACTTCAGCAGCATTTACAGACCTGGCCAGGGGTCATGTCAGAGTGTTCTAATCAGGATAGAGATATGGAACAAAGACATCCCTTCCTTTCCACAATTTGCACTCCAGTGGCCACGTCCTGGGTGAGCTGGAATATCTCTGTAGGCACATGGATTTCAGCCACGCAGTGCTGATTTATTGTGAATGAAGGCCTGGCTGTGGGAAATCAGACATGTCAGGTGGATAAAGCGCAGGCACATATGAAATGGAAGATGTGGGTTGGGAGGATGAGGAAGCAGCACTGAGCAGAGTGTCACACCATCCATCCAGCTCAGTGCTCACCTGGCCAGTGCCGAGTGATGTTAAATGGGTCACTGTTTTTCCTAACTACATTAAATGCCCATATCTCTTGTGCAGGTATGTCTGGACTACTCTTGTCCTGTGGAAACTCAGCTTTGGGAACCAAAAGGGATCTTCTAATCCTCCATTAGGTACCCCCTGTGCTTGTCATCTGTGCCAGTCTGAGGTGGCTAAATGGGATGTACATAAAATGCTAGCAGTGTCAAGTACTGTTGGAATTTAGTAATGTTTGCTACCCCTTTGAACAGGTTTAAATAACTGTGTAACACACAAGGTAAAGGAAACTGAGCTTCACATAGGGTGCTTTGATGTCTTTACTGGATAAATTTCAGTTTCTCTGGCTTATGATCCCCTTCTTTAATAGCATCGATCAGCATCTGAAGTGAAATCACCACTTTTAAAAATATTCAGAAAAAAATATGCATCCTTGCTATGGGTAGTGCTCAGCCAACTCCCCACCAAGGAAGCTACCTGATCCGTCACAGCAGCCGGCCAGCTGCCCTGCCCACCTGCTGGCTACCCTGCTACCTAGGCAAGTGCTCATCTAATTAGCCCTGCTTTATCCCGTATCTGCACTGAGTACCTTCATTCAGTGCTCAGAAGGACCTCATAGCACTTTATTACTGCTCTCCCGCTGCCCTCTGTCACTCCATTGCAGCACCTCAACTCTTCCCACTGCATTTCCGTTGCTCCCTATTATCACTGTGCAAGCTCTTCTGTTCTCTTTCTGCCTGAGTGTCTCTCTGCATTATCTGATTCTTTTCCCTCTACCTTCCGCTAACTTTCGCCCTGCTGTCCCTTTCCCCCCCATTTACATGAAACATTTCCTGATCCATTTCTTTGTGTTCCCTATTGTACTCCATCCCGTGACTCACTGCACAGGAAAGCTCAGTTGTTTGCTCTGGATGTTCTGGAGGGCAGAGGCTGAGGTCTGGCAGGGTGAGAGAGGTTCCTAGAAATTTTGAGGGAGATGAGATCCATGTTCACTTTCAACCCTTAGAATCACAGAATCATAGAATCACTAGGTTGGAAGAATCAAGTCCAACCATTCCTATCAAACACTAAACCATGCCCCTCAGCACCTTATCCACCCGTGCCTTAAACATCTCCAGGGAAGGTGACTCAACCACCTCCCTGGGCAGCCTGTTCCAGTGCCAAATGACCCTTTCTGTGAAAAAATTTTTCCTAATGTCCAGCCTAAACTTCCCCTGGCAGAGCTTGAGGACATTTCCTCTTGTCCTGTCCCCTGTCACTTGGGAGAAGAGGCCAGCTCCCTCCTCTCCACAACCTCCTTTCAGGTAGTTGTAGATGATGTTTTTGAAAGCAATATATTGCTCCTGCTAGCTTGTTATTCCTGGTCTTCTCTCATGAGTAGGTCCATCCTGCTCCCCACTTCTCTGGGAAGAGGTGTCCAACATAGCACAACAAACCAAGAAGGCTCAGGTTTGGCTTGCTCTTTTCAAACTCTAGTCTTTCCTCATCTGTAAAATAATTTCAAATGGGAATTTCCCTATTCCTGCAGTGATACAAAACTGTGACTGTGATGGTGGCAGGGAGGAAGGGGAAGACTCAAATTTCATTTTCTCGTGGTCAGTTGTGATGCTGGTGGTTGTGGTGGGAAGTCTAGGTATAAATCCCTGATTTCTCCAGTCAGGAGTGATCTAAGAGAAAAAACTTTGCCCCAGACCGAGCAGCATAGGGGATTTAAACATGACTGTATCTTGTAAAAATAGTTTTTACATGTGCTGAGAACAGCAGCCCTGCAGTAGGAAGGACCCTGAGCAGCTCCGAGGGACTTAGGTCTCTGTTTTCTGCCTCCTGCAGGAGAAGGATGACTGCAATCCCTGGTGTAAAGCCTATTCTGATTTCTTAAAGGTTGCAGAGTTCCTACACAGCTTGCCATTTCTACCCTGGAGAGGAAGGGGTGCCTCAGACTGGGAAAAAAATGAAGGGCTTTAAAAATAAAAAGTTGTGACAATTATTCAGAAACGTGGAGGGAGAGGAAGCACGTTTCCACCTATTACCCAACTTCCCGATTTGGGCAGTTCTTTTTGGCAAGCCCCAGGCAGATGGAAATTTGCAGCACTTTGTGTGTCAGCAACCCACAGTAGCCTCCCCTCTGTGACCTCTTCCTCCTCTGTATCGTAGGCTGAGCCATTGGGACAGCAAGACCTGGAGACTGGGCTGCCCTGGGACTTTTCCAATTCATAAAAACGTGTTGCTGCTGCCTGGATGAAGGAAGGGAGGGAGGTCCAGGAAGGGAAGGGAATCCCCTGGACTCAGCAAGTTCCTACTCCTGCTCCTGTCAAGCACATTAGCAGTCCTCTGTCTTCAGTGGGAGTTAGATTAATTGCCCAGTCCACAGCGCCAAGCTGCTCACTTGGCACTGCAACACCAAACCTGAGATCTAGAATGCCCAGAGCAAAACTCTGCACTCCTTCCCTGGTAGTGAAACTTCTGTTATTTATGTCAGAAAGCTGTCCCAAGTGACCCTGGCCCCACATTGCCTGATGCTGTGCAAAGAACAAGAGCACATTCCTGCCCCAAGGAGTTTATGTTGCAATCATCACAGGTTTTCTTTTATGAAGCGCTGAGACAGAGAGGAGTAGAGAGAAAAATAGTGACGTCCTCACAGTTAGGTTTTGAGGTCAACTGCTCTGAGGTTTTCTTAACCTAGGAGGTGCTGGTGAAACAAGAGTGCATGGGAAGGCTATGGGGATAAGGCTGGGATATGGCTGTCAAAGAAACTGACTTTCTTGCTTCAAGAATGTTGTATTCAGCCCCTAAGGAAGAAACTGCAGGAGGCAGGAGTGCCTCCTCTCTCACTCAAAAAAATAGAGGCAAGGCAAGGCAAGGCTTTGCATGGGAGGAAAAAGTAACCTCCAACTGACACATCAAGCTGAGTGTGCTCTCAGACTCTCTGCATCTACCAAGCACCACCACAGGTGGCTGCAAAGTATCCCATCAACAGCACCCGCTGCTGCCTTGAAGGCACCAGTTTTCACAGGTAGTGTTTCCTTCTAGTTTGATGCATGAATAATCATCTCTAGCTATAAGCAGTGCATGTGTGAGTGTTGGCTCTAAGGCACTGATGACAAGCTGGGAGAAGCAAGGAATATTTTTCTGGAAAGAAAGCTATGCCACATGGAGAGCCATGGTAAGCTACCATCAGCCTTGGTTAGAGCACATTGGTAGCAGGAGTACCTGTATATGTCTCTTTTTTAAATGGATCACTCAGAAACGGCCCATTCAGAGCAAACAACCATCTCAGAAAATGTCCCAGAGTGACCTTGGGACATGGAAATATAAACACATCTGTTTTTCAGAAGTAGGAAACAGTGGTGTTGAGAGTAGGGTCATCAGTTCGCTCTCCTGCGGAGCTGTGCCTTGTTCTGGGGAATGTTCCTCTGACCCGTGTTGTGTCTGTAGCACAGAGAAACCAGAACTGGTACCACAGGGCACAGGGAGCGCTAGAGCAGCTTCCGTATGACCATCCCTCTGCTCCTGAATGGGCCACAGTCTCTCAGTTGCATGGCATTGCACGGCAGTGGAGCACGGCCCCGGCAGCCACAGAGCTCAACTGGAACGTGTAAACTCACAAGGGAGGTCTCTGTAGAAGTGGGAATGAACTGAGTAGCTCTGGGTTGGGATCAAACAACTGAATTTGCTCTCTTGCTGAGTAAAGAAGCACTGAGAAGAGATGCACATCTTTTTCTGCTGCTTGGGTAGTAAAGACTGGGACATGAACATTAAGTTTTCCTGGAGAAGTAAAACTGGATTGTCCCAAGCTGCCAATTACACTTTGGAATTTGGTACCATTTGATCCCTGCACTTGACTTAAACACCACCCTTTGATCATATGAATATTCTTCAGGCAAAGAGATGGTATTCATTTTAGGGTTCTTTTTGTTTTTGTTTTAATCAGTCTGTCACACTGATGTGCAGATTAAATGCAGATGCTTGCATGGTTTTCTGTTCGACTTCTAGAGCAGAAAGACTATTATATTTACAGCACTTTCTTCTTTTAAGAGAGTCGACATTCCCAGTCTATTTGAAAGTCAAGGGTACATGGCTCTCTGTGAGTGTGCCTGATGTTCAGAATGGCAGAAGTTGCTAGATTGCTGCAGCCAGGCAGGAGCTAGGCACCAACCAACAGACACTATTAGAATCATAGAATCAAAGAATCACAGAATCATAGAATAGTTTGGGTTGGAAGGGACCTTAGAGATCATCTAGTTCCAACCCCATTGCCATGGGAAGGGACACCTCCCACTAGCCCAGGCTGCCCAAGGCCCCATCCAGCCTGGCCTTGAACATCTCCAGGGATGGGGCAGCCACAGCTTCCCTGGGCAACCTGTGCCAGTGCCTCACCACTCGCATGATGAAGAAATTCTTCCTTATATCAAGCCTAAACCTGCCCCTCTCCAGTTTATACCCATTGCCCCTTGTCCTATCACCACAAGCCTTTATGAATAGCCCCTCTCCAGCTCTCCTGTAGGCCCCTTTCAGGTACTGGAAGGTTACTATAAGTTCTCCTCAGAGTCTTCTCTTCTCCAGGCTGAACAAGCCCAACTTTCTTAGCCTGTCCTCATAGGGAAGGTGCTCCAGCCCTCTGATCATCTTTGTAGCCCTCCTCTGGACCCGTTCCAACAGTTTCATATCCTTCTTGAGGATTCCATAACTGGACACAGTACTCCAGGTGACGTCTCACAAGAGAGGAATAGAGGAGCATCATCACCTCCCTCGTCCTGCTGGCCATGCTACTTTTGATGCAGCCCAGGACACAGTTGGCCTTCTGGACTGTGAGTGTACATTGCTGGCTCATGTCAAGCTTCTCATTAACCAGCAGCCCCAAGTCCTTCTCTGCAGGGCAGCTCTCAATCACCTCATCCCCCATCCTGTACTGAAATCGGGGATTGCCCTGACCCAGGTGTAGGACCTGCACTTGGCCTTGTTGAACCTCATGAGGTTCTCACAGCCCCACTTCTCCAGCCTGTCCAGGTTCCCCTGGATGACATCCCATCCTTCTGGTTTAGCAACTACACCATTCAGCTTGGTGTCATCTGCAAACTTGCTGAGGGTGTGCTCCATCTCGCTCTCAATATCATTGACGAAGATATTAAACAGCACTGGTCCCAGTACAGACCCATGAGGGACACTAATAGTCACAGACCTCCACCTGGACTTTCAACCATTGACCGCTACTCTTTGAATACGACCATCCAACCAGTTTCTTATCCACCATACCGTCCACCCATCAAGTCCATATGTCTCCAATTTAGAGAGAAGGATGTTGTGGGGGACTGTGTCAAAGGCTTTACAGAAGTCTAGATAGATCACATCCATCAGTTTACCTATGCCCATTGCAGCAGTCACCCCATCATAGAAAGCCACCAATTTAGTCATACAGGATTTGCCCCTGGTGAAGCTGTGCTGGCTGCCGTTTATCGCCTCCCCATCCTCCATGTGTCTTAGCATAGCTTCTAGGAGGATCTGTTTCATGATCTTCCCAGGCACAGAGGTGAGGCTGACAGGTCAGTAGTTTTCAGGGTTGTCTATTTTACCTCTTTCAAAAATGGGCACAATGTTATCCTTCTTCCAGTCACCTGGGACTTCTCCTGATTGCCATGACTTTTCAAATATCATGGAGAGTGGCTTGGCAACTACACCTGTCAATTCCCTCAGGACTCTGGGATGCATCTCACATTCTATCCTTTTCCTGAGGCAATTCCTCCACCCCTCCTTCCTAGTCTGTCCCTTCAGAACAGCCTGTAGCCATCAACAGCCATACTCCAGTCATGGGATTCATCCCACCACCTTTCTGTGATGGCAACTAGGTCATAGCTTTCTAGTAGCGTGGTAGCTTCCAGCTCCTCCTGTTTGTTATCCAAGATTTGTGCATTTGTGTAAAGGCACTTCAGCTGGGCTGCTGGTTGCATCACATTCCTAGTGGGCCCTTTATTACCCATAAGGCGTTTTAGGGAAGTATCCTCCCTGGCACCTGATCCCTGACACCTGTCCTACCCCCACTTCTTACAGGCTAGCCTGATGTTATCCCCCTGCCCCTTCACATCTAGTTTAAAATCCTATCTACAAGCCCCTCAAGCTCCTCGACAAAGACCCTTCTTCCCCTCTGAGAAAGGTGGCTCCCATCTGATACCTGTAATTCTGGTGCTGTGTAGGCCATCCCATTATCAAAACACCTGAAGTTGTTGTGGTGAGACCAGCCACAGAGCCATGTGTTAATTGACTGGACCCATCTGGGCTGTGCTTTGTCATCACTTGTAACTGGAAGGAGGGAAGAAAAAATCACCTGGGCCCCAGATTCCCTCAGTAGCCCTCCCAAGGCCCTAAAATCTCTTTTAATCCCCCTTGGCTTTCATACTGCTGCTTCATCCCCTCCCACATGGAGCATCAGTAATGGGTAGTAGTCAGTAGATCTCACCAGGCTGTGAAGTTTCCTGGCCACATCCCTTACCTGGGCTCCTGAGAGGCAGCAGACTTCCCTGTGAGGGGAGTGAATCAGTCTCTCTGATTCACTCTGCAAACACTAAGCCTCCTTGCCATGGAGTTCTGGGTCCTTCTGGAGCTCAGACCCACATTTGTGTCCATAAATATATAGCAATGTGCCTATGACTGACAAGTGCCCGCAGGAAGCTGTCATCACCGAGTCTTGGATCCCAGTGAGATCTCAGTAGTCTCAGCAAGTGCAGCCATGTTCTGGAGATGAAAGGCTGGAGCACGCCACACTGCAAATGATGGGCTCTGTGAGCTGTGTTTTCCCACATGAAGCATGCAAATGGGAAGGTAATGTGCCTTCGTGGACAGGATGAGAAATCTTTAAGCTATATTCCGAACTGATCTGGTCTGTGACCCTGCACTTCTTGTGCCTTGGTTCCTACCACGTTCACTCAGGTTGCTTCAAATATGACATGATACTGACTCTTATGATGCTTTTACACTACTTACCAGTCCCTTAGCCACCCCAGTGAGAGTGGCTGCAGATCCGATCCCCAGGGATGAGAAGTCTTCTTGCTTAACATGTTCTGCCCCGAGGTCTGTTCCTGCACCAAGGAGGACACAAACCCCATTCTTTCATCACCAGTAAGAGCTGCGTGCACTGCTTTGGGCTGTGCAATGGGGTCTTGCAGCCCTCTTTATCCTGTGGCTGTTGCTACAAGCTCATTCCCTTTGATCTCCTGCACTGTACCTTGATCCAGCAGGGCTCATGAGGTATTGCTGATTATCTTGGAGCCATGGTGGACCCATGGCTGACCTACTTTGTTTTGAACTGCGTCATAAATCCCCAGACTATAATGGGTTGATGTGTCAAAGGACAGCAACATTTGCATGCTTTGAGCAGCTACCAATGTACTATGCTGTATAGGACTTATGTATTCTCATGAGAAGGCAGACATGGCTTTCCATCATTACTTAGAGGCTCCATCCAGGCCAGTGTACAAAGGAGCCACCTGAGGAACCACTCCAGACTCATGGTTTGTGTGCTGGAAGTGATCTCAGTGGTGGTGTGGCAGGACACCCACTGCTGCACAGCAGAACTTTCTCCAGATACTGTGCAGTGGTGTTTAATACCTACACATTTCTATAGATAGTTAGCTGTCTAGATGGATAGTTACTTAATCTCCAACTAAAGACCCAGCTGAATCAGATACAGAAGATAATAGATCTCATAAAATGAGAAATAACAATTCTGATACAGTGGTGGGGAAGTTTGAGCGGTCCCTCTCCTCTCAACTGATGGACCCCAGGTACTGTTTATGACTACAGGAGAGTCCTGCCCACCAGGTCTCGCTCTTCCCTGGCAACCCCTCATCCATCCCCAGATCCTCTGTGAGTTGAGGACCCATTCCCTTTCTCTTTAATCTCTTCAGCAAGAGTATAATTCATTGTGAGGGTGGTAAAATGGGCTTAGCATGTACATGAAACCATGAGGGAGTTACCATTTCACAGAAGTTTAATCCCTACTGTATGACTGACTATGGGAGGAAAAAAAAGGGTCTGGGAGACAGATGCTTTTAAGGAGCAGCATCTGCCTTATAAATCTATAAAAGACACCCAAATGTCCTTGGAAAATGTTCCCACTGCTCCTTAATCAGGATGTATTCTTTTTCAAGCCATCTGGGACACGCATGTTGTCCATTCCCACCTCACCAAACCAGAATTGTCATTACTACAGTTCAGTACATTCCCTCTTCAGTGGCTTGTTTTGTTCGTGGTGATGAAGATGAATTAAACAGCTGGTAAAAAAATTGGAGTGGTTCTGTCCAAATTCTGTAGAAGGACATTATGTCCAAGAATAAAAACAAATGTCAAACTATCCTCAAGTTTGAAGTGATGCTACTCTATTTATAGGATAGCATGTATTAACATCCCTTTCTAACCTTTATCTTTGTGCCAATGTACTGATTATAATTGAGGTATCTTTTGGTTTACACTATGAGCAGAATTCTTTCATCTTAGATTACTCTACAAATTTAGAATATGCTGAACTACTATATGCAGAAGTAGGAGTAATGATACCTTTGCATATACATTAATGTAAAAAATGTGATACTCTTTGTGCTTTCTGTTGTGTTGGAAGAACTGGGTGTTGGTATGGCTCAGTAGTGCTCTTAGGACTGTTTTAAGCTCTGATTTCTCTCATTTTTCTTCTTACAGATCTGACTAACAGAGTAACCCTAATGCAGCAAGTCTGGGGCATGGTTCCTCCATAGCAGCACTGGAACAGAAGTAGAAATGGCTTGTGGCTTATGTCTTCCATAGCAGACCTATGCTAGTTGGTGCTGGTCCTTGTACATGCCCTTGCAGGAGACATATTATCTCCTTTATGACCTTTGACCGCTTTGAGAGATAAGTGAAGAAGACCTAGTGCATAGAAGCCAATGTCATTAGACTGCGCTATTACAGTTGTTCAGACTCAGGAAATTCCTGCTTAGCATTATGCCAGGAACTGCTTGACTAATTACACAGGACTCTTCCCAAAGACTGGGATGGGACTTCGCAGTTCCTTCAGTAATTCTAAAATCAATAACTCTGAGTGACATTCTGAATACAGTCTGTATTGACATTCTGAATACAGTCTGGATTGACACTTAGGTACATATTTCCCATGTATGCCCTGGCCTGCCTGGGTGCCAACAAGCAATCCATAGGAGGGAAAGTCCAGGGAAGGATGTTGTCTTATATGGAGTGACTAGAGATCCTCTGTTATAACCCCAAAAGTAGAAGAAAGTCAGCAAATTAGAGATTTCACAAAACGGGACATTTCTAGAGAAAAGCAAAATCTGAGAAAACCAAGAATAATGGGAAAGTCTCATCCAGTTGCACCATCAACCAAAGGGGAAAACCAACAGTGGAGTGATAACACTGCTGAAAGAGCATCTTCTAGTGCAGTCCTGTCTCCTCACTGCAACCCTGCTGTTCTCTCCATAACATCAGTCCACACCAATGTCTTACTAGATGCAATCCGTCAAAAATACCTTGAAGATTTCTTCTGGGATATCCCTGCATCCATCCTAAATTCAAATGAGCAGTGGCAATCCCTATCACCTTTTCAAAATCAGGAATCAGTTCCTACTAGCAAACAGAAATGAGCATAGTGATGTGGTCTTCCAGGAGCACATACTTTCCTTTCACAGAGACCTCATTCTCATGTATCATTGAATTATTACAGTTGTGGAAGAACATCCAGAGGCAAGGGGAAAAGCATGTCAGGTGTCAAGCAGATGTACACAGCAATAAGTTGTCTATCCTGGAGTATTTATAATTGAAGCTGACAAAGAACACACAAAGGGCAGAAGGAAATATGATGCAGGCAGTTTTGTACATATACACATGTAGTTGTAGGAGGCCTGGCCCAAAGACATGTTTCTTATTCCATGAGAGATCTCAAGATTTAGTGTTTCTTAATGAAGGTAAATGAAAACATGAATGCTGAACCTTTATGAGCAAGTAAAGATGGGTAAAAATAACCAATTCCATTTGAGACCAATAGTTTCCTTACAACATTTTGTAATATCTGATTTTAATAGTCTTTTTCTTTTCCTTTCTGTAAATTTACCAGAATCATAAACTCCAGATCTTTCACTTAAAATACACTAATTAAAAAAAAAAAAAACCCTCAAAAATTTTGTTTAGGATATTTGCCAGCAACCGTGTTACTCTGTGAACAACTCTTAACAAACAGTGTTCTAGTAACAAATGTTCAGTCAACAGGTTTCTAAAGCTTGTTTTCAAGGCTTTTCTTCTCTCGAAACATTTACTATATGATACTGCTTCCATGAACTGTAATACTCATCCTATGTAACTATCCTGGGAAGAGGTTTGTTGGAACAAAAAGTTCAGTTGTACATATTAGAGTCCGGTCCAGTAGGGAGCTTAAAAGAACAGGCCTGACCTTTATCAGAAAGAGCAGATGAAATCCAGTTTCCATCCCACTGCCTTTACAATGTCCTTCCTCTGAAACTGAAGGATGATTGCCAGTACCATGGTATCCTGCTCCACTACTGGAAATACCACGTGCTTCTATCCCATGATAGAAATGAAATTATGATAATTTCAAAGTGAAGAGCTTTTCGTTTTGGAGGTAAAGAACAGCCACCCATTTGAGAACTGGCCACTTCTTTTCCTGCAGGGAAGACCATTTTACCATTAATGGTTCCAGATTAGTTATGTTATCACAGATCTGTCTGAGCTATCTGTTTATAGTAGTTTCACCACACTGATGAGGGAACTTCCATAACTAGGCTTGCAAAGGCCAGATACTGTATCTTTGGGATGATGGTACTTTTATCCTAGCACAGGAGAGATATTTGCAGCAAATAAAAGATATCTCAAGATAGTTGGCTTTGTCAGACCAACTGCTAAGGCAGATCTCCATGTGTATGCTGTGATTTGAAAACTGATTTTTATCTTTATTTTTAGTGGGATTTTGTTTGCCACATTAGATTCCACCAGCACATAACATCCATGCATGATTCCATATTTTTTTTCTAAGAGCAGGCATGTCACATGAGTCAGAAATACTCACCTGCATTTACTTTTAAAGGAGTACAGGTTTACTACTGTGTCATTGTGTGGTCTCGTCTAAAATTAGTCCATCTCAACCAAGCTGTGTGCTACTGGGCAATGCTGACTTTTTGCACAGGTAGTCTTGATTCAGTGAAGTTCTTACAGTCTGGGGTTTCATAGGTGTGATGCCAAGGAAGAAAAAGGTTTTCTGCGCTTCCACCATAGCCAAACATAGCAAATAAATTGTCAGAATATGAGTATAAATTTCCTTAATTAGTTTCATCACCCTCTTACCTTTCCATCTCATTTATCTAAAATACTTTTCAAAGGTAGAGCTAGAAAAATCTGAGGAATCTTCAGCCAATGGTTTAGATGATGGCTAATAAAATGTAAAAAATGTACTGTTATAAAAACTACCAACAACACAGACTACAAGCTCCTTAGTCATCTTCCTTTGGTCAGACTGGAATCCAAACAGAGCTGCAGTGAGACTTGAATGCTGATAAAATGTATCTCTGAGAGGTGGCCATAAAAAGGGGTTGGTAACTGGTCTAAGTGGTGGTTAGAGTAGGGCTTCCCACCCTCCACCAAGCCCCACAGCCGCATCCCACAGACGACTGCCGTTTTGTGCCACCCTCCACACTCCCTCTGTGCTGGCCTCCAGCCCTGGTGGGTTTCTGGGAGACAGCCTGGGGAAATGTCACTCAAAAGAAAATAAATCTACATAGCATAAATTGCCTGTGTTGTAAACTCAAAATAAAAACCATCAGTGTAAAAAAAAAAAAAAAAGAAAGAAAAGAAAAAGAGAAAAAGCTGAGAAACACCCCCGTCCTACACAAATGCATTGCTGGATGCAAACAGCTGAATGTTAGTTAATCCTTGACTGCACAAAGAGAGACTGGTGGTAAACAAAACGGAGAGAGCTGAGACGGAGCCTTCTAACGAAGGCTATTGAAGTTTGTGCTCTCTGGAACTTGAAAGCCGCAAATGCTGAAAGAGCCATCTGTATTAAACCATGGCTGGGATCATGTTCATTAGCTGGTTGGCTGTAAATATAGCCTTCCTCCAACACAAAAGGTAATGCATGTCAGCTCATACCATCACCAGCAGGTTTGTGTAAATATTTACTGGGCTGTTCAGATTGCTGTAATTTGAGGCTGTTGATGTCTCACAAACAAGTTAGAAAATGAGCTGGCAAGTTCCTGAAAACAGTGTCAAAAGGCAGCTCCAGTACAGTAGAGGGAATGTGAGCTTTGTGTTGTCTTCTCTGAGGGCTGCAGGGCTTCTCAACTGCTCCAGCCTGGCCAGCTTCTGGCCTCCTTACAATCAATATTCAGATTTAAAGGTTCATAAACTTTGGCTCATTATTTTTTCCTTATACTCTATGAGAAAGTTTTTTGGGAGTTTCTAATGTTGGGATGAGGGTGACAGTTTTGCTTAAGTTAATTATTTTTTTATTCTTTCCTTCAATAAAATACAGCAGGGTATAAAGCCACCTGCAAGACAGCTGCAGAGTCACCCACCTGATTGAAATTGCTAGCTCTATCCCTTGTGGCTCATGGAGAGTTGTTGGGCTGATATTCTTGTAGCTGAACAAGAACTGAATTGCTCTTCTGGACTCGGGATGCCTGAATCAGGTATCCAAATCTATTGGAGAGCCCAGAGTAAACTCTCTCAGTGTGGTGTGTGATGTCTCTGCTAGTCCCAACGCTGAGAGAGAAGAGAGCCACAGCCACTGTTCCAGCAGGGAGAGGCTAGGCACATGTCAAAGCTCAGGCTTTATGGCTATCCACACCCTTTCGACCTGTGCAGCGTACTGGTCTTCCAGGATGACATCAAACACAGGCGGTTCCCAGGGGGTACTTTGGATGTGGCCACTCATCCAAAGTGGAGAGTGGAAGAAGGGCCAGAAATTCAGCAGTTCAGCCATGGAAACATTACTCAGGACTAGAGAACAGTCTACAGTCTGCTTTATACTGTGGAGGGGACGTAGCTACAGCAATCACCTTTCCCCAAACTGTTGGAGTGGAAGAAATCCTCTATTCACAAAAGAAGCCAAAGTCACCGAGGAAAAGTGATTCTTCCTCTGCTCTTATGGTATATGTGATGCCTGGGTGTAATTTTAAAGAGCTGCACAGGGAAAATTGTTCAACAGTCCATTTTTGGGCACTTCCATTTTTAAAACATGCTGGTTCCACAGTTTTTTGGGGTTTTTTTGTCCTATCAGTCAAGAAAGCAAGGAGAGTTTAGGAACCAGAGGCGATCTGTGAGTCCAGGGAACAATACGCAGAGAAGTGCTTTTTGGGACCGAAGGGGTGAGTGGCTGAGAGCCACTGTACCTCTCTCCATCCCCGGCCAGTCCAGCTCAGGGCCCATCAGAACTGTTTCTGGACATGCACAATAAGTAACTGAGCAACAAAATGATGGCGGCTTCATAGCCATGTATATGATTTTTTAATGCATCCTCCCTATTGATTATTATGTGCTGACTGCTGTAGGGTCATCATCTCAGCTCTTCAGACAGTGCAAGTCAATGAGATTTCACTTCCATTAGCGGAGTGCTCCTGACTTACACAATCTTATGGTTTAGTCCAGGAGACTTCACATGATAGACCTCAGGGTCTGATCCTGTGATCTCAGCGTCTTGTAATGTGACTTGTGCACTAAACCCAGCCCTCTGAGAAGCCAGCTGTGTAACACTCGGATTGTGAGTCATTTTGTTTGTTTGGTGACGGGGAAAAGGCTTGCAAACTCCATACATAATTCAGTATTTCAGGTAATTTCCATTTGAGGTAGTGCTCTGTCACTCAGAAATCTCAGCTCTGACAGCCATGTAAACAGAAAGTCCACAGTTCCAGCCTTCACTGATACCTCTCCTGTTCAGTGAGGCATGTGAAACATACCACATACTTTTGGTGCTGACAGTGTGGATTTGGTACGGCAAACCTTTTATCAAAGTAGCAAAAGCAGAGATCTCAAGGTTCTCCTTACTAAAAATCTTCCTCCTCACAGAGTTAAAGGAAGTGGCTAAATCCATCAGTCTCTGCTCTTTTGGTTACTACAGGAAATTCGTAATGCAGATATTACCAGAACAAGGGACTAGAACTAGTCCTATGGAGGAAGCATAAGCCTCCATCTGCACCAAGGCACTTTGTGGATATGTATTGCACCAAATTCCATCAAAGAACATTTACATAAATGGTAAGAATTAGTTTTCCATGACAGGTTATATTGTGGACACCCCTGACAGCAAAATCTGAACTGATCAGAAGGCAGAAGGAAGTCCCTTTGTTTAAAGGGCTCTTTAGGTGGACTGGACAGGAGCATTAATTCTGCTGTGTGGATCAGCTGTCTCTGTAGGTAAATGCAAAGTGGAGAAGCCTCCTCAGACAGCTCTGCTTTCCAAGACTAGAGAGTACAAATAAAAAATATGAAGCAGATGAGGAGGGGAAAAAGAGATGTTGATGAATTTTTATTAACGAATTCTCCGGCTGCCATCTCTCTATCACCTGAAACAACAGTGCAAAATAAAAAAAGATGATACCATGCTGGCTTATGGAAAAGATTTCTCTGGGTTGGATCAGGATCACAGTCTTTGGATTTTTATATCAATAGAATGCGAAGTATTCTGCAGGGAAATGTTATTTCCTCCTTCCAAATTACACCATTACATCCAAATCTTCAGCAAAGCTGGGTAGAGTCTATACTGTGTCTTAGTTGTTGAAGCAGAAAATCTCTCCTTGAATTCTGCTGCAGGTGTTTCATCCTTACAGAACCAAAGAATGGAGTCCTCTCACTTGTATGATACAGAGTGGTGATGTGTTTCTTCTTTTCTAGGCTTTCACTCTTTCAACAGCATCTGAAATTTACTTCTGTTCCAGGATGCCAGGCCAAGCAAGGAGATTAACTTGACTTGAATTTGATTCCTTAGTTCTCCACCTCCAGTTGCATAGATGCATTAAAGGTATGACTTATTTAAAATATTCACTAGCATGCTGATGTCTTCAGTCAAACAGCTACCATTCACCTTCCTCCCTTATGCCAAAAAGAACTCTAGTTGCTTTGTTTTTTTTCTTAATTGGCCTGGACACACTGCCTTTACGCCTTATTTTTAGAGATACTTTCTGTCCTACCCTTGTCCAGCTCTTAAATTCAACTGTATGTCCCAAGGACAGGGTGTGAAGTGCTGTTCTGTGGTACACTCATCATGGCAGAAGTCTGGAACCAGACCATGAACCGTGGTTTCTCTGGCTCTTCCAAAGCTGTTTTTGTCAGCTTTTATGTCCCATTTCAGAAGCAAGAAAAAGGAGGTAGATGCACAGGCTTCTGAAGGAAAGTGCAGGGAGTTGAAATAAATGAGAGGTGGACCAAATGACTAATTTAGTCCATCTTACTGTTTATGTATGTTTAGTCTTTGATTGTGCATTCTCCAATGTTATTATAAACCATTTTAAAATGATACAAAGCATAGTTCTACCACCATATTCACATTCCCAACTCCACCACAATGCAGTGACATGTGCAAGTGGAGCATGTTGGATGCTCCTGGATGCAGCCTTTTTGCTGATGTCTGCTGTTCTCTGGCAAAGGCCAGAGATGGAAAATGTAGCTCTATCCATGAGGTAGGAGGTGCAATAGGACTGCCACAGAGATGCCAGCAAGCAGGGCAGGAAACAGGGATGATGGCTCACATGGTGCCTGCTGGGTAGAGGACCTGCCAAAGATCAGAACATTCGTCTGGGCTTTAAGTCTGCCAAAGGCAAGAGCCAAGATGCAACACTCTGAGCTTGTGTCTCTCTTGTGCTAACACTCAGCTCCATAGTTTGCAGAGGATGCTAAGCAACAGTGGCCTAATACACAGACGACACTGAGAGCCAGGTTTGTTTTGCCCAGGAAAGCACTTGTTTTACTCTTAGAAGGTAGGTTGCCATGTGATAACTCCTAATATATTGGAAAACAAAGCATCTCATGAAAATATTTAATTTATGGAACAAGCCGCCCAGAGAGGTGATAAATGGCCCGTCCCTGGAAACATTCAAGGTCAGGTTGGAAAGGGCTCTAAACAACCTGATCTAGTTGAAGATGTCCTTGCTCATTGCAGGAGGGTTGGACTGGGTGAACTTCAAAGGCCTCTCCCAATCCAAATCATCCTATGATTCTATGACTAATATTCAGTTTGGGATACCATTAGGGTGGGTCCTAATAAACTGTCTGCACTGAGCTCAATGAAGTTCTGGGTTGGTTTACCCAGATTACTGCTTTGTGCTCAAAAGAGTCCTTTGAAAAAAATCATAAAACTGTAGAATCGTTGAAGTTGGAAAGACCTCTAAGATCATCCAGTTCAACTGTCAGCCCACACCACCTACTAAAACATGTCCCAAAGTGCTATGTTTACATGCTTTTCGAACACCTCCAGGGATGGAGACTCCACAACTTTCCTGGGCAGCCTGTTGCAATGCTTGACCATATCTTTCTTTGGATATTTTTCTGATATCCAGTCTCCAAAAAAGACTCAGCTAAAATAATATCTTGAGATTTTCTAGCTTGCAAATTGTACACAAACAGCAGTGATGTATTCTTAGTTTACAAGTTGAAGAAATGCACTTTTCCTTGCAGATTTAGTCCACAGCTCATGGCTGTAACTTTTAGGTGCTGAGGTCACAGAATCACAGAATAACCAGGTTGGAAGAGACCCACTGGATTGTCGAGTCCAACCATTCCCACCAATCCCTAAATCATGCCCCTAAGTACCTCATCCACCCTCACCATAAACACCTCCAGGGAAGGTGAGTCAACCACCTCCCTGGGCAGACTGTTCCAATGCCTAACCACCCTTTCCATGAAGAATTTTTTCCTTATCTCAAGCCTAAATCTCCCTTGGCGGAGCTTGAGGCCATTCCCTCTCCTCCTGTCCCCTGTCACTTGGGAGAAGAGGCCAGCACCCTCCTCTCCACAACCTCACTTCACGTAGTTGTAGAGAGCAATAAGGTCTCCCCTCAGCCTCCTCTTCTCCAGGCTAAACAACCCCAGCTCTCTCAGCCGCTCCTCATAAGATTTGTTCTCCAGCCCCTTCACCAGCTTTGTTGCTCTTCTCTGGACTCGCTCCAGAGCCACAACATCCTTCTTGTGGTGAGGGGCCCAGAACTGAACACAGTACTCGAGGTGAGGTCTCACCAGTGCCAAGTACAGGGGGAGAATAACCTCCCTGGACCTGCTGGTCACACCGTTTCTGATACAAGCCAAGATGCCATTGGCCTTCTTGGCCACCTGGGCACACTGCTGGCTCATGTTCAGTCGGCTGTCAACCAACACCTCCAGGTCCTTCTCCTCCTGGCAGCTTTCCAGTCAGGCTTCTCCTAGTAGCCAGGCTTCTCCTAGTAAATCAGGTAACCCAGAGAGTAAAGAAGAAGTTACTAAAAGGATTCTTTCTCTTCCCATAAACCTTCACTCCATGGCATGAAGCAGAAACCGGTATGCCTGCTTCCTTACAGAGCACAATGAGCGGGGTGGGAGCCCTCACTTGCTGGCCATGCTCCCTGTTCCTGTGCGCTCTAGCAGAGGCAGCAGCAGCTCACAGCTGCCTGCTGCTGTTTCTGTGGGCATTGGCTGTGCTGCACTGGTGACAGCACCGCACCAACTGCAGAGCCTCTGCTGTGAGCTGTAGACATAAACTGAAGTCCTGGCCTGACTCCCATGAGGTCTAAGAACTAGAAGAAGATGTAATTTTGCTTCTCAAAAGCACCCAAATGATACACACAGAATTAGTGCAGAAAATATGGAAGGACATCATGTCATTTTCAGAGTCAACCTTTCCTGACCTCTACTTTCCCTGCAGCAGTAATTAACCTCTGTGAAAAGTGAGTGTCAGATGCTACCAAGCCAGAGACCCATGCTCCCAATTGTAGCTTATGGTTCTATACGTTATTACATACAGTGCAGAATGCAAGTGCCTCAAGCAGAAAAGATTTCCTTTTCAAATATGTTAACACTTCGTTATTGTTAAGCTAACAGAAAGGCAAGCTGGAAACTACCAAATAATTTCTCGGACAGTGGTACTGAATAGGCCCCTCATGCTGACAGGGTCATAAATAAAGTTGCTTTTCCAGCAAATCAGCACCTGGAGGATGTTTTCCCAGGCAGCATCTCTGCCCATGTGTTGTGGAAGCAGATTGGGATTGAAGTACGATATGTATGGTTTAGTTCTCAAATGCCAACCTTATGTTTATATGCTCTAGATATTTCCTGGCACAGAAGTAGTGAGGAGACAAAAAGCAAAAAATGGTGGGGAAATGAGGAAAGAATAGTCATAGTTTTAGAATAATTTGAGCTGTACATTCACATTTCAAGCTGATCAAAGTTTCCTGCAACCAGGAAACTGATGCAGAGGTAAGCAGCACCCAGCTGTGAGATTTCAGTGCCCAGCATTTTGTGTTGCTTGAGCTGAAAGCACTACTGCACCTAGATCACAGGCCAAATATCAGAATTTCCTCTGCAGAAGTACTTTATTCCATTACAGAATCGAAAGCAAAAACACAGAAATTTCCTGTCAATGAAAAGTTCTAGGGAAAAATAATGCAAACCAATTCTAATAACAGAGTTTAGGAAATTTAGAAACAACTTCTCTTTGAAGTGCTATGAATGCCCTAGCCCATCAGTCACCTGGAATTTCCAGATGCCTTTGAACTAATAAGAATCAAACCGGGGTTCCTCTGGAGTATGATGCGAAAGGATTAAGACAGGTTGTCAGGTGTTTTGGGCCAGGATCAAAAAGCTATCTGCCTTCTGCAGGATGGTTGCTCAAAATCTTCCTGCTCTGCAAAGTATTTTGCATCAAATCATCCTTCAAGAGACTTCCCATCTACCTCACTGTGGACATCCAAGAAATGGGTGCTGTCAACTCCATGGTACAAAGATCAGATTCCAAACAAATTCAGAAATTCTCAGTCTGTTTTGCAAGGGAGACTTGTAGGAAAGGGGCAGGGGGAGGCAATTGGGTGATTATCTGGGCTTAGGTCCTGATGACAAGCAGCTTGTGTGATTATAAAAGGCATTGGTAGGCTCATCCTTCATAGATGGAGAACCAAACTCTCTCTTAGTTTCTGATAGATACCATTCTACAAAATAAGGTGAGGAAGTACTAGCAGGGCTGTTGTACCTCTTTCAGCCTTTCCAATATTTTTTCTTGTTTTTATCACATTCAAACTCCTCTTTAGCTTCTGGCACAGTTGGTTTAACTATTTTTCCCCTCCTCTAGTCTGTGTTTACAAAGGAACAGAAAAGTTGCCATGACTTTTGTGAGTGAATAACTCACCTCTGTGCTGCACTGAATTGATTGGACGGTCAGGGTGCCTGCAAAGCTGGGACTTTCCATTTAGAGCTTTCCTGGATGCTTACTTGGAATCGCCATGTGGGCATGGGTGCTGTGTTGCTCTGTGCATTGACAGCTGGGGTCATGTTGATGCTCCTGGACACACTAGTCTCTTCTGTGGTGTCCGACTGACCAACACTGGCAAAGGCAAGGTTGAGAGGGACATACCAGCAGATGGACACCGGGCATGGGATTAGGGCTATGGGGTTATGTCCTCACCTCTCACCAGTTCTGCCAGCCCCCCAGGTAGCGGGAGATGCTTTCAAGGAAATGCTGAACTGTGCTAAGCACTCTGACATCAACCCCACACCGTGCAACCAGCTGGGAATTTCTTTTCCCAGGCTCATGCAGCACTCTGGAATACAACTGTCTGGTAGGAACCTTACTTGGAAGTTTGTGCTCTGGAGAGGTAGTAGATGGGTGGCTTCCTGGGGTGACGCTCTCGTGCAGTCAGATGGAAGAATCCCATCTCCTGGAGATTTTGCCAAACTAACGAAGACTTCACTCTGCCCTGCCAGCTAACACAGAGGGGAATGAAGGCATATGTTGCTGGTTGGAGATGGTACATGCTACCTGTGTGCTCAAATTCAGCTTAGACATAAATATGTGCAGCTCTGTGGCAGGGCAATATGGTCCCCTTTGTGACTGCTTTTACAGGGAGGCTTTTCTTTTTTGTGCTGGAGAGTGAGAGGTGGTTGAACTACCCTGTTTTGACAGCCAGGTCCCTGGTGGGTGCACAGTGAGACGTTTCCACTGTGTGCCATCCTGGGCAGGGAGGCCAGGGCCACCATTGCCCTCTGTTGGCAAAATCCTGAGATCTCCCTTCTTGTTGCCTGCTTTGTGCTACTGCCAGAGCATGTCCCACCTCTGGCCACTGGCACCAGCTCCTGCTACATCAGCCCTCTCATCTGCCCTTCCCAGTGTTCAGAACTGCTAGGCACCCAATAATATAAAAATATGTACTGATGAAGATCACAGTGAGCTCTCCTTTTCAAAATACTGTACTTTCCTTTCTGGTTTCTGAAAGAATACTATACGTCTCTACCAGATCCTCCTCACTTTTTCCCCTGCATATCAGTCAGAAAACTCAGGTTTCTGACTGATGCACTGGGATGTATTTGTTTATCATTTTATCAGCAGCCAATAAACAAAATCTGTTATACAGACATATATGTAAATGGTATAATTTCCTCAGTAAGGGATGCCTTTTTTATATTATCAGAGAACCTTTCTCTGTTCTGATATCCCCTTTTTTTTCCTGTTGCACTGCAGCTTCAGTCCATCAGCTTTTGTTCACCTGGGACATCTAGAGAGGGAAGATGCCAAAGAGGGATGATGAGGAAAGGAAAGATATTGCCTGTCATAGTTGCAGTCTGTCAGAGACCACAGAAAAAACAAAAATCAACAAATTTCTTTTGTCCAGTTAAAAGCAAGGACTAAATCCAAGAAATCTACACTAAAAGCATTTTGCATTTTTTATTCCTCCAGCTCCTGACAAGTTGTGTTGGTGGTGTCTCTAGACTACACCATCATGTGATGCATTTGACAAGTAGATTTAATTGGAGCCTACTCCACATATCCATTACATAGTCTCTCATATTGGACATCCCAATGACAAAACTGTAGACTGCCAGCCTACAGTAGATAGCTATGATATTACCAGTTATAGTAATAGTAACAACTGTCAATCTTTGTCTTGTATAACAATGGAAGAAGAAGAATGTCACCACCACATCAAAGGAGATGATCATTGCCCTTTCTACAGCACTGGTGATGCCACACCTGTAAGGCTGAGTTCATATCTAAGCTTTCCAGTAATACAAAAGAGATATGACATGCTGGAGTGAGACCAGTGAAGGTCCACTAAAATAGTTATGTATGTTGGTCTTCTGAAGGATGAGGGAAGGCTGAGATTGCTGGAACTGCTCAGCTTGGAGAACAGAAGGCTCAGGGGGATCTCATGAGTACAGCTAAATATCTGATGGGGGTAGTAAAGAAGATGGAGCTAGTCTTTCCTCAGTGATGCCCAGTGACGGGAACAGGGGCAATGGGCACAAACCGAATCACAGGAACTCCCCTCTGAACATCAGGAAACACATTTTTACTGTGAGAGTCACTGAGCACTGGCACAGATCACCGAGACAAGTTGTAGAGATATTCAAAACCTGACTGGACACAGTCCTGGGTGACCTGCCCTAGCTGACTCTGTTTGAGTATGGACATTGGACCGGGCGATATCAGAGGATCCCTCCTACCTCAGCCTCATTCAGGGAAGTGACATTTTCTGGCATCAGAGCATTCATACCAGTTTTAACTGAGGTCTCGCATGGTTATAAAATCCAATGTTTGTGAGAAGTATTTTCCCGTATGCAGAAGAACAGGTTTTAGACTTACCAGAAAAAAATATATTTTTAATAGGCTCAGCATGATTGTTGCATAGTTAAACATCATTGTGCTAAAGGAAGGCTCTGAAGTTTATCCTGTTTGTGGGTTTTATAGAGCTGTTATTCGGACGCAGTTTTTAACCATAATGCATAAAAGACTTTGAGGTCAGACCGACAACTTTTACCTCCATATGACTCATCCAGAAAATCTTATTATAACATATTTTGATTTGGAATTAGTAAATATCAAGAAAGTTTATCTAAGTTAACAGCTGTCATATTGGTAGTCACTCCTGTGTAACTTTAAAGTAATTATTGCTGTATGTCTGTCTTACGCTGTAGTACAGGAGAAATAAAGAAGATATATTCTTTTGCTGCTAACTGCTCTGCAACCTCAGTATTGTGTATCCTCTTACTGGGAGAGCACACTGGAAAGTGTGGCCATTAAAATGTGAGTTGAGGTCTCTCACGTCTGTTGTTCTTGAATGAACATTAGAGTTACACAGAAAAGAGGTTGTTTCCGTGGATTTAAATACAAATGCTTATTTTCAAAATCAAGACAGACTTTTAAGTACAGACTATTGTGACAGGACAAAGCGTAATGTTTTTAAACTAAAAAAAGGGTAGATTTAGACTAGAATTAAGGAAGACATTTTTTACAATGAGAGTGGTGAAATACTAGAACAGGTTGCCCAGAGAGGTGGTAGTGGCCCTATCCCTGGAAACAGTCAAGGTAAGGTTAGATGGGACTCTGAGTAACCTGATCAAGCTGAAGATGCCCCTGCTTATTGTAAGGGGGTTGGACTAGATGACCTTTAAGGGTCCCTTCCAATCTAAACTATTCTATGATTCTGTGGTTCTATTTTTTGGTCAAATATCTAGGCAACCTGCAAGAAAATGGCTTACAAGGAACAGAAGAGAAATAGAGTTATAATTCATTGTGGAGACATGAATATTATAGCAGAGATTACTTTGGAAGACTTGCAAGTGCAGCAATTTTCAGATGGTCCCTGACTGCTGTAGGAGGCTGTTTCCACATTGTAGGTAGGCTGACACATACCAGGGACCACTGACTCCAAGTAGCCCTGGCCGCTGGTTTTACTCCATCAGCTTCTGATCTGGCAGCATTTATCAGAATTCTGGAGGGAAAGCTCTCAGGACATGCCAAGGGGTAAGTGAAGGATTTCTCACTGTTTTGCATTGATATGCCCTATGCCCCAGGCAGTCAAGGAGAAGCCTTGAGCAACAAAAGGTGAGTTTGGGAGAAGGGAGTAGGTAGTCTGGGAAGACAAAATCTCAGCCCTTGCTGTGCTGATGGAGAGCAAAGATTTATTTTCCATTCTGCAGCAATAGTCTTTCACCCAGCCATGGCTCTTTGGCTCAGCTAATCTCTGCACCTTCTACTTACCAAATTCTGTGCTAGTGTCTTCACCCCTTACTACAGTTCATGGTCCAATTCAGATTCCCAGGTCTAATTTTTGTCCTGTTTTTCCTTATAATTCTTAAGATGAGTCTGGTCTCATAAGTTCCATGACCAAGCCATCCAGGATACAAGGCCTTTAGGGCATCATTGGGCATTCTCAGCTTGCATTAAGCTCACATTGTCCATGAGAAAAAAGCTTTGCCATTTTCTCTGCAGGAACAGTTTACTCATCTGCAAATAATAAGTAGAATGGTTAGTATGTTAATACGTTAATGCTTCCTCACCTAATAGGGGCAAGAAGAAGCAAGGTGCATAGAGAGTAGCCTTAAGAAAACAACAAGTAAATGAGATATTGCTAAGACACTGAAACCAACAGTTAAAAGTACTGGGTGATGTTCCAGCACACCAGATCTTTTGAGGTAATGACAATGAGGACCAGGTATGGTCTGTGAAGGAGAAAGGCCGTTGCACAGAGCTGGATGTGAAGAGGGCTAGGAAGCCTCAGTGTGAGGAAAGCTAACAGGCACTTCTCCATAGATGACCATTCTCAGCTGCCAGAAATTTTCATTGCAATCCATTTTATAATTGCAGATATCCTGGATTTGCTTTTAAATCTATGCTGGGTTTTTACATGTTGAAAAATGCTGGAGATTCCTTTCTGCAAAAATTTTAGAGGGAGAGGTTAATATGGCTCAGTGCCACATTCATTGGTCTCCCAATGTGATCCAATATAGTGTTGCTTAGCAAGAAAATGTGGCCCTTTCACGAGCACTAACTCTTGCTGTATTTCTGCTGTGTTGAAATTAGATATTAGACTTTGTCAACGCACAATTTAGCATGCAAAAGTTGTCCTTAGGATCTGCTATTGCAGAGCTTGGACCTTCTCATGGGAATTTAGAGAGGTGAGTATTTTCTGTGATGGACTTTGGAGCTCCTAAACAAGTTCATCTGGAGGGTATCACGTATATCATAGCTTATAGAAAGTAATGCTGCATTACTTAAAAGTTGCTGGCACCCATTGAGCAAAACTAACTCACTCCAACAATGTTATTTTGTTTGGAAAATATATCAAAGTAATTTGAATATCAGGAGCTACACACAACACTTCAAACTCCTTTCAAAATCTCCTAGGGCAACTTGGGATTTATTCAACTAAGCACAAGTATGGAAGAACAACATTTGAGGTAAAAAGTACAGACTGTTTGCATTCCTTTTGCCAGTATGTGACAGTGAGAAGATCCTGTGCAGATAAACTGATTTGCACAATAGAAGGTTTGCAAATAGGGAGCAAGTTTGACATTTTAATGAGATTAATGAAAACAAGAGACTAATGTAATAGGCAGTGCCAAGGAACTATCTGATCTGTAGCTGATGAATGATATCCAGGTGGATTGGCAACTCTGGCTAAAAATACAAACAAGTCTTCCAGGTTCTCCCAAACCATGCCTGAACCACCACGTGAGGTGAGTTCTGAGGGTACATCAGAGGTGCTGGTGAGGGCAGAACATCCCTTGTTGCCACTCCAGGGCTAAACCTACCTACTGCCATTACCTGCCAGTGCAGGTACAGTGGAGGGTCACCTATAGACTGGATGAGAAGCACTCTCTCCGAGGCAGAGTGGATGTATGTAGGGTGGCTTCTATAGTATCTTACTTTATCCTCAGGATGAAACACATTTCTAGAGACTGAGACTGTCTCTAAAAGCATGTGTTTGGAAGAGCCAGACCTATGATGAATGCGCAATGAAGAGAAAGTGTTTTCCTCTCTTCGCCTGTCTAGAAAAGCTGCTAGAGTAACAGTGAGCCTAAGGGCTCCTGAGACATGACAGTTTGAGGGGAAACAGTAACAGTGATAATTAAAATTAGACTGATTAAGAACAGGATTGGAAAAGGGCAGTCCTGATCCAATGTTTTTCTTTTTATTAGTGATATAGCCCTTGTCTCTATATTTTTAATTTATCCATCCATCTAGGTAAATGTCCTCATGAGTTATTTCTGATGTCGGCTAAGAAGCAATATGAGAGGCAATTTAAGGCAAGTAGCAAATGCCTGTTTTTAGTACTGCCTCCCTACCAGGACACTAACCATGCTGCTGTTCTGACCTGGGGTTCAGTAACAAGAACAGTCTGGCCCCACACAAGTGGTTTTAGGCTTTTCTCTGCATGTGGATGCTTTTCATTTGCTGGTGGTGTAAGGCCACCACCAAGGGCCCGGTAAGACTATATGGTGTGGTATAGTCGAGCAACTGAGCCACAAGGATGCTCCTGGTGGTGGTGGTGGAAGATCACCAGGGGTGATTTCCGTGTTTTCTTGGTCCCTTTTGCTGTGTATTCATATGAAATGCATGTTCCTGTGAGAGTTAACACATGCTGCAGTCCTTAGACTGCAAATTCTGACAGCTGTAAAGCCCCACTGTAGGATGAAGATATGCTGTTGACATGGGTGGAATAAAAAGAAGAATAACTAAGAGCTGTTTCTAGAGCTGAATGGTCTTCCTTATTTTTTTCCTTTTTTTTTTTTTCCTCTTTAATAGGCTTTTCAGTAGCAAAGACAATCCCCAGCAAAGGCTGGCATCTCATTGTCTCAGACATCATTCAAATACATATTAAAAGGTTGCTTCGTTCCAAAGAATTTACAGTCTAAATAGGGCAGACAAAGAGATGCAGGAAAGAAGACTACATCCATACAAACAAATAAAATAGTAGAGGGCCTATTCTCTGGCCCTTCAGGCCAGTCATGGTGTGGTTTGTGTCCACATGGCTAAACACTCCCCCACGGTGGATGAAGAAGGGGGAACTCCATCCAAGTAGCCCGCTGGGGCAGTCCCTGGTGCATGCTATCCTCTGAACCATGCATTAACATTGTCTGGGGGAAATCAAGCCGGCATGGGCCAAAACCATGTGAGAGAGCATGTTAACAATTAAGCAGTGCAGACAATTGTGGGCCAGTACTTGAATCCTTACCCTGGCCTTTTTTTAATTACCATTTGCATGGACAAATTTTTGCCCAAGACTTTGCGGGAAGCCTGTGACAAAGCCTGAAATCCAATCTATATCTACTGAGTCTTCCTCTGGTGCCTCATGCATTATTCCTTTCCTCTCATTCATTAACTCTCCATGTTCTTTCTGTGCTGCAATAATGTTTAGAAACAAGTCCTGCTGAAGATGTAGTTCGGACATGGTCAGCAGCATGGAAAGCTATACGCCACTAGAGACAGGTTATAGAACCAATAGGTTGTTTAATTTGGCACAGTTTCGCCATTTTAGGAAAAGAGGAGATATTTTTAGGAGCAAGACATTACATTAAAGGAATGTATTCATTTACCTCTGATTTCAATCATTCATACACCCTCTGTTCAGCCTTCAGATTGAATATAACTGCTCACTTGTAAAGAGATCATCTAGAGCTACAGTTTGAAAATTTGGGTTGAAATTATTTGGATGTAAACTGAAAATTTGTCCTCAATCAGTGTAGCTGAGATTGTGCTTGTTTTTAGCATCGTGCCTTGAATAAGCACTAAGACTATACACTCCCACCCTGCCCATCAAGCATAGTACAGGTATCAATATCAAAGGAAAAAAAAATGGTACAGAAAGGCTGAATAACTGAATGTCAAAAAGTGAAGAAGGAGAAAAAACAGTTACAAAGTCACATCTTTGGCCTCTAATTTTCATTTCAATTATCAAAGGAGGAATTTTCTGAAACACAAAATCCAACAACTTGAGAAAAGTACCATGGCATCTTTCTTGGTGCCACACCATGCTTGGATGTGTAGTTCTTTGCCTATCCTGAGGGAAGGTCACAGTAGTTCAGAAGTCAAAGGCAAGCTAGTCTGGAAGTTAGTAGCATCCCCAGTAAGTTTCCTGGCATCCAGGGCACACTTGGAAATGTTGTCTTTGGAAAGAGCCATATATCCTCCTTATAGACTATGAAACTTCAAGACAAGCTCAGGGGAACTTGGGAAAGTAGTGGTTTCAAAATAATTCATAGAGGAACCAATTTTTTAATTCCCTGCATAGATGGACTGTGACTCTTCCTTGTCTTTGGACAGGATGTAGAAGGGAACAGAAAAGGATCATTGCCCCCTTTCCCTGTTACATGTGTGTGCAAGGATCACTGAATGATGGCTCTTGACTGTTCCCTGGAAGGTCAATAATGATGTGCCCATTCACAGGTGATGAGACATTAACAGCTACATGACTTTTCAGTCCTTCTGATTCAGGAAATCTGCACTGTACTAAAAAAACTGAACTGGAAGCACTTGTTACTACTAAACCAAAACATTTATTACATGGCATTTAATATAATTCCTGCAATATTCATACTAGTTCTAAACAGCAAGATGCAGAGGGTGAGGAGCAAAGCAAATTATCCTGTCCAGTATCCACATCCCACAGAGAATGAGTTGCGTCTACTGGTTTTCCCTATCAGCAGAGAAAGCATTTGTAAACATATGTGGAGAGTGTTAAAATCTATCCAGCAAGATCCAGCTGCAAGAACAGGACAACCTGGTGCTAGAGGAATAAGAAAGGATCCAGAGAATTAATTTACTAAAGCAGAAAGGCTCCCCGAGGGGAAACATAATGATAAGACCTCTTTTGTCCCCATAACAACTAGATAATAAACATTCACACCTATTTGCTGGGTAAGCATGTAAGGTACCAATGTGAAAGGAATAATTGCTTCCAACTCTGGAAGAAAGCTGTGTTTTCTATACTTGTTGAGCTAATTTATTTCCAAAACCCATCCACTATTATCTTAATTTGCTTGTAGTTTATTCATTATAGTTTAGCTTGCTAATTTTTTCTTTTTCTGAACTGCAGAACAGCAGCTCTGAGACCATAGTCTCTAGCTAATATTACTAGCTGCTACTCCTGCTGCTGCCATTTCATCTGCACAGGCGTTTCCAAAACACTAATCATTTCATCAGCATTCAAAAAAGACATTAAAGATCTGCATGTATAAATTTTCCTCCCTTTGTATAAGAGGCAACCATGGGGGTTACTCAAGGGAAATTCGTAAAATAAGGCCATTATTCAACTTCCACAGGCTGCTCTTTTCTTTCATCTGCAAGTTAATTTTCTAATGTATTAATGGTTCATATTAGAAAGTAGCAAGCAAACTAAAAACCAGTGGGACTGTCTCTTTAGTAAGTGGTAGCACCACACTTGAAATTAATGAGTTCTAGATAAATGACATGGAAAATACTTTTTCCCCTTTTTTTTTATAGACAGAAAACAATTTCTTCTGAAAACAATTTATTCTGGGTAAGAGGTTCAGTCAAGGCAAGGATACTCAGAAGACATTGCATGAATGGCATCTCATGCTTATGTTTAATGAGTGTATATTGTGAAGATTTTAGTTGTATTAGATAGTTTGTGCCCTGAACCTAGAGGATTCACATACACACACACACACACACACACACACACACACACACACACACACACGACTGTTTTCACTAGCATCAGCCTTGCATCTATATGCATATCTGCAGGGCATGTGCTACAACAATGCTGCCTTTAAAGTAATGTCAAATTTACTGCTGCAGCAATAAGAATATGTAAGAGCACAACTTGTATCCATGATGCCAAGAGACGTGACCCCAGCACATGCTTGACATGACCTCATGCTCGAAAGACATCTGCCTGGTTAGATGCTAAGACTCTGGTTCATGGCATTGTAAGGAGGCTTGGCCAGCCTGCAGTTTTGGGCTCCCATATGCAACCTTTGTGTAGCTCTTCACTGGCAGAGGAACTTCATGCCAAGGCACTGACGGGAGAAAAATCACCCATTTTCAGGCAAGCTAAAGCAGTGTAATCATGCACACAGTGGTAGATGCAGCACATTCCTTGGTCTGAAAAAGTCTCACAATATGAAACCAGCACTTTGATGTCTGCCAGGGTTTATATGTAACAGAAAAGCTGCTTTGCTGCTCTACTAACCACTATGGGCATTTTACCAGAGCTGTTTCTACAGGCAAAACATGGAAGGAGACTGAGAAAGGCTTGCAGCATGACCCTGGGCAGTGTCTCGGTCCATTGCCTACAACATCAAGTGAGCTTTCTACTAGAGAAGATTAACCATACTGAATACTCTGAGGCGCTTCCACCCTTCATCTCTTCATGAGAGTTAATAACAGCCCTCTGCTCCTTGCTACATGTGTTTCAGGGTGAGGTCTCTTCATAGTTTCCCCTTTCTACTCTTCTTTTCATGGGAGTCATGACCACTGCCCTAGACGACAAGTTCACCTGTGTCCAGCTGGACATCTGCATCCTTCAGGAATGCTATAACAATATCATTTACAAACTGAGGGAGGGAGGTTGTAGGCTGAGGAATTTTTAAATATTCTCTTAAGTATTTCACTCCATTTGTTGTCCCAGTTGTTCTCTTGCAGATTCAAGCAAGGAGCAGTAAGAGAAGAGTCTATTTTTCTCCCTCACTCCTTTTTGTATGTGGAACTAAATTAGATCTCTGTGCTGCAACCAGGCTATAAAAGGGGCTCCAATGCAGGCAGGGCAGGTGATTCAAAACAAAAGGCCTTGATTGAAGTGGTTACAATACACAGAACCACTAATGTTATTCTGGGCCATTCAGGGTAGTTTATAGCATTGTACAACAACAAAGAATGATGAAACTCACTCTGCTTAGCAACTCAAGAAATTTTTTCCTCAATTTGTTCCCTCTAACTCATTTAAAGAATTTATTTTAAAGGTTTGGAACGTTTCTGTGACTTTCTTTTTTCCTGGACCATTTTCCTGTCCCTGAAGCCCCTTTTATCAAAGATATCTTTGTAAATAACCTCTTTTTCTTTCTGTGTGCTTGGTTGTCCTGCCAAATTAGCTGTGCTGCCATGGAGACGTGGCATCAGCAATCCTTGTTCTTTTTCTGTAGGATTTCACTAGGCTCTTGTCCCAGGCCTTGACCGAATTAGAAAAAATAATGAGATATTGAATGTAAATGTTAAACTATTAATATTGTTGGTAATGGTGTTGTAAGTGTTGTGATATTTCATGATGCAATATTCCTTAGTTTCTCTCTGAATACATGGATCTGTCAGGTTTTAGTTTATCCCATAATTCAAACAAGTTATCCATAAATTTATTTAACAAATTAGCTTGTTAGAGAGATAGTGAACTATATAGGACTGAACAGGGAAGGAGCAATGCACCTTTCAGAAATTATGTCTCCTATTTATTAATTGTGCTTTTTCTGGACTCTGCATAAAACACACTATAACATTTAGAAAGATAACAACGGTCACTTTTTTAAAAAATGGGCAAAACAGTATCCCTGTTCTACCTTTGGCTTGAAATGACACTCCAGTAAGACTTGCCACATAATATCAGATGAGACTGCGAAATCCTGCAGGAGATGGGTTGTTTCAGGAGGATAAGGAAAGAGTTATTTCTTCAGGAAACCTCTAGACTTTGCCATTTCCTGTTGAAAAAAGACAAGCCTACTCCACAAAAAAATTTCCCTGCAAGTTCCAGGAGGGATCTTCATGGGGAGGAGTCAGGTTTTCAAGCAGTTTTATATTGCATGTCTGGAGTACTGTTTTTTCAAGATAGGCCTTTAGCTGGGAGACAGTGCAAGAACTGAGGAAGTTACTCTTGTCCGCACAATACAGTGAAGGTAGATGAGTTTCCTAGTCCAAAGTTCCTAAAGTTCCTTGTTAACTGAAGTATTTTCTCTTCTGAATCCATACATCATTGACAAGACTAATAAGGAACCATGAACATCATCCTCAGAGCTGACAGGTGGTTAAGCAGCAATGGAGTTAGATAATGAGATTTTTTTTCAGGTGCTTTTACTTGCCTGAGGGAGTCTCAGGGGAATTTTTGAATAAATTACCATGAAAAAAAAAGGCAGAGCTACATTTTGAAACTTCAGTTTTCCAGAAATATGTTTTACATTGCAGTGTCAATTTTCTGCTCCTCCTCAAAAGATGCCAGATCAACGGCCTTTTAGAAGAAATAAGCAGTAGAAAACAACAAAAAAAAATCCCTAGGAAACTTCACTTCTTCTCCCCTCTCCACTACTGACACTGTATTTGCAAAATAGGGCAACATTCACATTGAAGCCATCAAGTTTGCACAATCACTTCCCTTTTTGAAGATGTCATCTTAAGATACTGACCCCTTCCACAGCAGCAGGAAAATCCCCCGGTACAGCTACCTACATAACCCCTGTGCTGCAACCATTCCAACTGGAGAAAAGATGACTTTATTATGCAAAACATCATTCTCATTGCCAACACGAACAATATAGAGACCAGAAGAGTAAAAGTTAAGAAAGTCCCTCTGAATTTACTTCCTTGAGCATCTCTTACTCTATGAGAAAACATGATCTCTAGAGTAACTGTAATTTCTTGGTGAAGTTCCCTGGCTGCGTGGCCCAGATGGCCCCTCCATGGACTGTTTTAGGGCATTACTTGAAATGGTGCCTAAAATAGTACCCAAAATGCCTAAAAGAACATTTGTTTTTGAATGTCTGAGAAACATAAATATACTGATTGGACATTGGTATAAAGCCAAGATATGTTAGCTGAAGTCAGTAGTCTAGCACTAATGTGATGATATGGATTTTAAAGCCACAAACTATCAGAAAATCCCTGATACTTGAGAGAATTTTTGGCTCCAAGATCTACTTTGTGTTTTTTTCAGCTTTTTTATTCCTCAATGGATTCAGAATTCCCTGCTCCTTTCACGCAACTCTAACCGTAAATGACACAAGTTTGTCATTTGGGATTGGACTTTTTTGCCTCCATGTAGTCGCAGATCAAGCTCTGAGTTACTTCAGCTTTGGAATTAAGGAGTGTGTTGGCCTTTCTGCTACACAGTAGCAACATCTGCTGGCTGTTGAGGACCATCTGTCCTCTGAAGGAAGTCCAGTTAAAGACATCTGGAGACAAGTGGAGAGAATAGACTTTACTACAGAGAGATCTTGAGCAACATGTTGAGAGGAAACGAGGTGCTACAAGTAATTATGGACTGAACTGTTGGCTGACCTGGGGTAAATGACTATGGAGCACAAAGAAGCGCAAGGGTGCTGCAATGAATAGGGTCTTCAGCAGAGACCACTGTCATTTGCTCTTCGCTGTTACATCCTTTGGTGGAGTCAGAGCTTGCAAGCATGACAAAATGTCAAAAGAAGAGAAGTAGTTTCATTACTTTTAAAGGGAAAGGTTTATGAGGCAAAGAGGAGGTACAACTCAGGACTGACTCCCTCACACCAGCAAAATCACAGCAAGTTATTCGAGGAGAAATGACATGTTTCAGTGCCATCCTCTTAACTGAACAGCTTGTACACACAACTCAGCACCAGCCCAAGGCTTGGCACAAGCCTCCAGGCTGCAACCACTCTGGTTATGTCCTTCTGGCTTGAGAATCCATGGTTTTAGGAATTTGCTTTATTTTCAAGTGGTTACTGCCAGTGAAATGAAAGGAGAGGGAAGTGCACTGTTAAGACCACATCGCCTTGCAGAAAAACCTTAACAAATAATCATACACGGGTACCTGAAGCACTGCAAAACTAAGCTGAGGATTTCTGCTAAGAAATTATAGAATATCTGGAGCTGTTTAGGACGAATTGAATACTAAATGCTTCATTGCAACATTTTCCTACCCTGTGATGTTGGGTTAGAAAGCAGTGTTACATCACACAAAGTCAGAAGTTGTTGATTATAGTATGGTTAATAGGACACAGTATCTATTTCTATGTTATGTGGACCAGTGAAAGAAGTAAGAGCTGCCTTTCTTAAGAAGATGAAACAATTGTGAGTACTATCTTTCATACATGAAAATAAAAGACACCTTCATGAAAAACAAAGGCAATGTTTTCAGGGGCATTTTAAGAAATGCTATTCCTCTCAGCATGACATGCATTTCTCTTTCAAAAGTATGTTTCTACAGCTGTTGAATTTAAAATATTATTTATGTAAGCACAACTTTATTATTTAAAATTGATATTATCATAAATTTGAATATGTTAAAAATACTTAGGGGTTTTAAATCAGTTCATAAAATACTTACTGTCCATAGTTGAAGTTAACTTCAATACCTTAGCAATCAAAATATTTTGCAGTTCACCTTAGTGTGTTTAAACTTTGATTGTACAAGAGAAATATTGTTTCATCAGTACGTTTGAAAAATCAACAAAATAAATACCACAGGCTTAAAGAAGAAGAGATAATGTGAATTTTAAAATAAAATATTGGATTGTTTCCTAATATTTGTCCTCTGAAGTGTGGACAAGCACTCTGCTAAACATCTCAATATCTGGTATTTTTTCTGTTCCAAATAAACCCCACTATACTCTGCAATTCTTAGCTCTCTAATAATATCTAAAATAGTCTAAAAAGTTGGCATTCTTTCAACAAAAATGACTGAATCAAGGTAAGACAATTTTGTCTTTTGAAACTAAAGGGACAAATAAAACTGGTTGCTATGGAGCTAAATCCTTTTCCTGTTCTGTTTTGGCATTATATGTTTTTTGGAGGCTTTAACAGCAAAGCTTGCTTGCTTGCAACTTATCTTTGGATGAAAGCACTATGTTATAAACAGCTCTTTGTTCTATTTTAAGAATTTATTTAGAAAAATAACTTTTAACATCATGTAGATGACCCCTACAGTTAAATCAGTCATTCTTTTTGATCTTCACTATACAATATCCTTAGAGAGCTTAAAATTTCCAGCTGGAGAATCTACTGAAAGAAGCCAGCTTTTAACAGTTCAACAATATTTTAAGACTTTCACTACATGGATAAGCACCTGAGGCTTGAGGGACTCAGAATTTACATGAAGGCTGACAAAATGAAATGTCCCATATAGTTGTAATTATTTCCTGGTGGAGAAAGAAAACAAAAATATTGGCTAATGACCATAAAGATCAAGTGATAATTTTTCTTTTGCTTATTTTGTTGTAATCTTTTGGTTACAAGCAGAGTGATTAGCTCTAAGGAAATATTCACACATCTGTTTAGAAATAGAATTCCACCAATTTATTTCTATTAACTTGATGTATACCTTGAAGTTGACATCAAATGCTTAGCTGAGAATACTGATGCAAAAATGATGCACTGCCAAAATCACAACTTATTTATTTCATACTTTCAAATATCTCTAGGGCAGCTTATTCTGCTTAGAAAATAATCAGAGGTAATTAATTACTTATCTTTCAGCTGTGTATAGCAAACATCAAATAATTTTAATATATGAGACAACAGTAACAAAAAGGGAAAAAAACCACACTTAAAATCAACTCTGCTATCATTTTCTCAATGAAAGAGGTGCTGCTGTATTCTTGGTGAGACAGTAAGATCAATTTTGTCCAGGATGTGTCATTTAACTGTGGGAGAAACTTAAAACACAACAATAGTTAATTTCCTGTTGTGCTCAAAGATCTATATGAAAGATACACGTAAACTAGAAGTGATATACTTTTGCTGCTTTTGGAACTTCTGCCCAGGCTTTTATTTATTTCCATCTTTAAGACTGGGAGTAATTTTAAAGGTTTTCTTCTTTTAAATCATATTGAAATTATTATTCAGACCTTATGCTTAATAGTCCACATCATGTACGTGGCAATTCTACATAAGCTTCATCAAATTTTGTGGTAAATATTGCTAATTTTCCTGATCCATGCAAAATAAATCTGTTGCTCATCCTAGAGTGGATTCCTTTTTCTTAAGAGACTGGATCTTGTTTTCCTGGTTCAATGTTAAAATTGTAATTCTTACAGAGATATATAACTAGCCACTGAAAACTGAGAAACATATTAATTCAGGCTCTGATGATCGTCATTGTCTGTCCTGGCCTCACCTCTCTTTGTCAATAGACACCATCTCAAGTATTGCTAGCATTTAACCTCAGACATAAAAACACCTTTACAAACCAAAATGTTAAGCAGGTAGAACTTGCTCTTTAATACATACAGCTACTTTCAAATTACAGCTGCAGCTGAAATAATTGCTGCATAAATTTTGTAAAAGTTTGGGATTCTTTAGTTTTAAAGAAGCAACTTAATGTGACTGTTTAGATAAGACGCATATGAATCCTTCACAAAAAAAGTAAGGGTGTGGGGAAAAAACGTCTATAGAGAAATTAGCTCAGCTTCAGTGTGTGTAAGCTCACAAAATCACACTTTACTTCCTACTTTATTGTGTTTCTTAGCCCAAGATACCCAACACACCAGCAGAAGTTTCATTGCTAATCCAGTGGAGTTTCCACCTGTTTTGAGGGACCTCTCTCCATCTTTGTTATCTTTGTTGGATAAGGATATGTTAGAGCAGACTGGTCTCTACTATTAGAGAGCCCATGTATCTTTCAATCTCTGTCCCACAGATCTGAAACTGTCCTTCTCTTGAAATCCTCTAAACTTCTCAGCACCTCCAATACAGGAAGGCAGTTTGGCAAAGCTGCCTAAGAACTGGGTACCTCCTCTGTGCTCCCCCAGACACTTCAAGGTAGTTTGGTTAAAGCTCATGCTAGGAAGACGACCCCCCTCGCTTGAGGTCTATTTGCTTCAGGACCATGGTCTGAAGTCACCACTCACTGAGCTTTTGCAAGAACACTTATTGCTACTCTGACAATGATTGCTATGTATCTGTCAATGTCTCTTTCCAGAAAATTCCTTTCTTACATACCGTTTTCTTCCATAACGCAGAATCCTAAAGGAGAGGGTCAGGTTAAACCCATGCTTGAACAGGCAAAGTCTCGCATACAAACCTACAGTCATGATTTTCATTTCAGATGTGTAATTTACTACTGTCTTAGGACACTAAAGCTCCCTGCTTTGTGGTAATTTTTTTTGTTACAAGAATTTAGGCTAAAATTTACACAAAAAGTGAGGTTTAATCAATTGTTATACTGTTTAATGTTGCCCTGCTAAGGCTGACTAGATTGAGTCACCCTTGTTACCGGTATAACAAATCCAAGAAACAAAGACTGGTTCCTTCTAATTGCGGGGAGGTAGGATGCTACATTTCAGTTCTCTTGTGTCTCCCACAAGCCTGGAGCTCAGCTTCTCTTTCCCAGCTCTAACACAGAGCAAGCAAGGGAAGGAAACACGTTGACTCCTCTTCTGTTACTATACTGACTGAAATTGGCACAACCCATTACTGAAACAGCTTTCTTTCAACAAGTCAAAGCAAACAAAATACTCACAAGAATAAAAACTCTTCAAAATGAATGTCCAAGGACATTTTTCACAGCTCTGTAAGGGACAAGTTCCAAATGTAAATTGAACCACAAAATTCTCTGTTGTCAAATTAAGCCTGAATGATCTTTTTTGTTCTTTCCTGGGCATATTGTGGTCACACTCAGGAACTGGTCTGATACTAACCCTTTAAGACTGGATGTCTGGAGTGGGACAACGAAGGCAACAAGTTGTTTATCAATAACTAGAAGTTCATGGCAGGGTAAATCCTACAGAGCCTCCAGCAGTGCCTCTGAGTAAAACTTCCCCTTCCTTCATAGACATGTTATTGCTAGATAAACTACCCACTTCTGCAGCTCCACAAGTTCACACATCTGTTCTTAGAATGCCTTTACCTGGGGTTTGAATTGCTGCTGAAAAACAGCTATTCCTTTTTTCAGTCATTTGCTGATTACAACATGCTACACTGCAGCAAGGAAGTAAAGTGATAAAAGTAAAGTGATAAAGCCACATTTCTGCTAGTGTGAAGTGTAGGGGCTTTACTCACTGTTTTTTTTTTTGTTAATTATAAACTTCTAGGATGAAAATATGTCTGTTAGCCACTTTGGGTTAATGAGGTTCTGTCTTTGGTCCTTTGTCTGCTGAAAGGCACCAGGCTGCAAGTATGCCCATCTCAGATGTATCAACTACTGCTTTTACTGTCATTCATTGTGGAGGAAGGTTTGGGAAAAGGAAACCAGGCTGCCATTTCATCCTCTCAGATAAAACCTAGCAACACAACTAACACTGAATACTGTTCATTTCAGAAAGGGCATTTGGAAGAAAACTATTTGGGAGGTTGCGTGGGAGCAACAAGATAGGCTGCAGGTTAAGAAGTGTTGTTAATGCTGTTTTATGGCTGCTTTTAATATGTACATTCAATGTTAGTTTGCTGTCCATCTCTCAGGCTTGATTCATGAATGATTTGACCCTATTCCTTCTTCTGGTCTACATTTCAGCTCCAGCACCTGCTACATTCCCAGGGATGGAGGGAAGCCTTTTACGTGAATCTGCTTCTCCTTTCCTCCTTGGCATGGCTTCCCCAGCTGCCACTGGGGACTCACATTGCTGCCTGCAGATGTTCCCACAACTCTCCCCAGCCACAGCAATCTTCTTTGAATGAAGACAACACATGAAGCTATCTCTGAGAGCTCAAGCTGGAGGTGCCTTGGAAAAGACAACCTCTGGGTCTCTGACCCTCAGGGCTTCTCCCTTTCCTCCCTCCTCAGGAAATGATGACTTTGACAGAGGTGATCACAATTCACAACTGTCACAGAGACATATTCCTCTTGAATTTTGTGAAAGATGCCCTTCATTTTCCAGCAGTAACTCGTCCTTCTGGTTGCTGTCTAGATGGTCGTAAACCCCAACACCTTATGGATCAGCCATCCTCTACTCAATTGCAAGGACTAAGCTTCTCTCTCTGTCCAATCTGTGGTAGAGAAATGCATAATGTGTATTTTACCACATAACTAAACCTCATGAGTGGCCCTCCTGTATGAATATAAACATGTTTTTTATGACTCTGTGAATGTTTCCAGCAAGTCCATGACAAAATTTTTAGCAACATCACAGCATCCAACGTTATGACATTTTGCTTCATTTTCATCACAAATAATTTATTTCACACTGTTTCATAACATCATTCTTTAATCCTTTCCATGTCAGTATGGATTATTCCTCTTTCCTTTGAATTCACAATTTACAAAGATGGATATCAGCAGTATCTCACACATGCTGCACAGGAAGGGATTCTCATCTTCTCCTCTGCCTAACATTGGTCTTCTGCATACAAAATATCATATTATTTAAATTTTGTTTGTCATTGTCTTGTGCTATCAAAACGTACTTGTCTTACTATCAGATATTGTCATTAAGTACTTACTAGGTTCTGCAGATGTTTCTACTTTTAGTGTCTATTCTCTTCAATACCTGCTTGTCTAAATGTTCAGTGTATATTTAATTCAGTTTGCATCCATTTTATTATGCACTTCAAACATATCAAACTCTTCCAGTTTACTTTTGGGTCTTTTAGCTCTGCATTCATTGGTGTTTGTGTCACCACTGAATTCTGCAGGCAGAATGTACAGTTTATCTCATTCAGTCATGGTGGCACCCTGCTGGACCTACCTCCAGCTCAGGAATTGCCATTTGTGGTTATTTGCTGTTTGCCTCAGTCAGACAATTCCTAGCTTTTGGTGTATTTATCTAGGCTGAAATTAATTTGAATTTCACATTGCAGTCTAATTTTATGAGGCAAGGTGTTTCGAAGTGCATACACTACATTCCTTCCATTGTAGTTAGATTTTAAAAACTATCAGCTCTGCCAGGTATAATTGGATTCCTGGAAACCTTCTCAGAGAGGAGCGTGATCTGGGATGAGCCTCAAATGAAGTGCCAGTAACTCTTACATGCTAATACCTGTTCTTGCAAATCTCTCAACTTCCCTAGTTCTCTTTCCCTACATGTAAAGAAAGAGGAATTAAACTGTAAAATAAGAATTATTGTGTTTACTTGTTTCTCTAAGGTGCTAAGGACTGATTAACACTCAAGAAATATGCAAAACTTATGCAACTTCCCTAGCTTCTGTTGGAGTTGAAGCCCTTAATCTAGTGTATGCGCTCGTGCTTAAATTTCAGTCTTTAACAGTGTTCAGGGTTTCAGATCCCAATCCTTTCAGCACTCATCACAAAATCCATTGTACATTAGTGACAATAAAAATAAACTTTGAAGATCATCACCAGCCTCACTACATTTTCCTTAGAAGCAATCCTAATTCCCATTTCAACTTGTCTTTGTAGTTTAAGCATATTTACCCAAGGTTCAGTGTAAGTTCATCAGGCTCCCTTAAAATCGGGAAACATTTCATCTTAGCTCACCGATCAGTGTAGCTGTATTTTTTCCTGGTGTTCCTACAACTGCTTTTTCTTCATAGCTGCAAAAATAATTGTCTTCCTCAAAACTGTTGGAGTGACAATACAGTAGTGCACAGTGCACAAGAAGTCTAGGAAGTTTCTGGAATATATTGATGCCAACTTTCTGACATGGGTGATTAGGGAGCTGACAAGGGGAGGTGGAGTTTGTACCTACAAACATCCATATGAGCAAAGTGACAAGGTAAGTCTCTTACTTAGCAACTACCTCTGTATCTCTGTAGCTTCTACAGCCACTTGTCTCCTACTCTGATTTTGTCTTCGTATCCCAGTCTTCCCTGTGCTAGACGTAGGCATCAATAGACCTTCGATACCCGCAAAGCCTTAACTCAAGTAAGTCATTTAGCCTTGATAGCCTTAAAGGAAAGATATTTCTTTGTATTTCTAGTACGAAATCCAAAACACTTCTACTGCTGACATATTCTAGTTTGCTCTTGTCATTCATACATTTGCAAAAACACCTAACCAAATTTATGCATACATTTTGATTGATTTGAATTGTGTTCCTTATGTCAGTTTCTATCTGTATTGCCCCAAGAGATGCACTGTGGACTCTGCTGTTGATGCTCTCTATCTCATCTAACGTTTGACATGAGTTTGGAAGGTTAGCAAGGAAACACAGGATCCTCTGCCTTTAATGTACTGTATCCTGTGCTCAGCTGAACAAATCGATGTAGTGGAATAAATGACCCGGTTAGTGCCAGTGACGAGGTTGATGCTTCAGTTGCACCACACTGTGACAGACAAACAGAAGAACTGATGAGGGCTGATGTTGAAACTCCCGGCTTGTAGGCAACGCAGCTGTCATTTGTAAGAGGCTTGCAGTTAAGGAGGTAGGCACAAAGGACACTAACATCTGGGTACAGCAGCTTCTTAGTGGGAGCCTCACTATTGTAAAGCAGGTTAAATGCCACAAGTCTCCATCTGTGAGCTTGTGCATAGCAAGCCTTGTCCTCACACATGCTTTCTGGGGCCAGAAAACTTAATAAATCTTTTGTGACCTTCCCACCACAGTATTAGGAAGTGAGGTTAGAGATTATAACCGTGAAGTAACAGGACAGTCAGGCTGTCATGTGTGGCTAGAAAGTTGACGGCTATCAGAGTGTGTGTGAAGGGAAAGCAGGTTTTGGTTTTTTGATGTTCTCAAAACCACTCAAGAAGTTATCTTAAGATCTGAGAGACCTAGAAGTGAGTTTCAGCTCTGCCATTAAATTTTTTGAGTCAGACTTATGCCAGAGCTCCATGGAAAGTTCAGAGTGAACCTGAATGCTTTGAAAATGACACATGTGAGCCATGCACACATACCTACCCCTTCCGTTGTATGCTGAGACACACATTCTTGCCTTTGTACTTCCTGCTAGAGCTTAGGCTTTCATAAGCACTGGAATCCAAGAAAGGACAGGGCAAAACCAGCTCCTGTTGCATCTTTGGCTGCTACCAATTTCCTTCAGTGGCTTTCAGCTGTATACTGATTCTTGTTTGGCATGTGTGACAGTTACCACTCCCTGGTATTGTTAAACTCATGGGCTTAAATTTTGGAAATAAATTTTGAACTGTGCTGATGTGTTTTATGAAGCATGTCAGTATTACACATCTAAAATAGGCCTGTAAGGGATCTTATGCTGTTTTTCCTTTGACAGGGTGGTGAGACAGAGAACAGCCACAGACTTGTTGCAACACAGTCAGATGTGCTGTAGGGACCCAAAGGCAGAGTAAGAGGCCTCTCCAGGTGGTAAAGGTGAAGTTGCCTACCTGCATTACTGAAGGATGATACACCACTGTTGTGTTCTGAATGGGTAATTTTGAATTTGACAGTGAAAAGCAAATAAAACACCTGAAGAAATTTACATGGTTTGCGGGAACCATCACTTCCTCTTGAGTAAAGTGCAGCCCCCAAATTCTTTTGTGACTTGTCAGGATTAGGTAAACAACATAGGTGGCCTTGGCACTGGTTTAATTTCATTCAGTTTTCTTTCCACAGTATCTTTATAGTGTAGCACTAAGGTCATGTAGCAGGAAGGCAGCTGCAGGAATGAGGATTGTGCCTGTTCAGGGACTGGAAGGCTAAAAGAAGCTGTTAGTGATGAGCAGCAGCAAGATAATCTCGGAAGAAGCTGCCGATTCTTTGCAGCAGTTAGCAGCTAGCTGAACATACTAAATTTTCAAGTGCTTTTCATATGTTTGTGTATCTCTGGGCATATTTCAAAGCAAAAGTGTTAATTAGCTTTGACTAAAACAGTGCCATTCATATTGACTGCCTCTGAAAGGTTTTGGTAGCTTCAGTAGCAGGAGAATTGCAAAGGGAGAAGAAGGAAGGGGAGCCAGAAGGTTGTCCCTGTGTCTCCAGGCTGCCTAGGGATGACTTGAACTTCAGGTTTACGGCCTCAAATGTGAAGAGGCTGTTAAGTATCCCAGACAGGTCTGATGATGTTGGTTGATGATACCAAATGTGTGTTTACTAGAGAAGGTAAGCAGAATGAACCCACTCTGCACAGAATGCATCCTCATTTCCTACCATACACTAGAGACTGCAGATCCAGTTCCCCACTCTACCCTGTCCCATCCGTGTTGACTCTGTGTCCAGATCTGAGTGTGTAACAGCAAATGGAGGCTAGTTAGTACATCATTCTTATGTTCATTGTTCAACATACAGACATGGGTCTTACATGGCTGCTGACACACAACCCTTGGTCTGAACACAGAGAAATTAACCTCCTGGGCACTACTCTTTATGATGTGTCGTACTCAAACACTTCACTAATACTGATGACTTCCTCTGCACAACAGTACATATAGGAAAATGAGGAGCACAAAATCCCAAGAACAACTTCTCTGAAGCATCCCCTGTTTTTTCAGCTCAATTTAAGACAGCTGGGATTCAGCTGGCCAAGTGTGTACAGTTGTACTACCTGCTTCACAACCAGGCACCTACTTTCTAGCCTGGATAATGCAAGAGCGGCAGTGCAACTCACATCTTCCTAAAGGAGGTGTCTAAAGTTCATTAGATGAGTCACTCAGTAGAAATGCATGTTCTCTCCTTTGACTGTAAAAGGAGTGACTTCTCTTGGAGGAAGATGAGATGTCTAGAGTGAGGTGGCATGAACCCCACTTGCAAGGTCAAAGCACAGCACGGCGCTTCACAAGTGCAGATTGTAGGTCTCACCCAGCCATGCTCTCTTTAAACTCCTGCCAAGAAGATACTCAGGTCTCTGTCAGAGTACAAGAAACAGACAGTGATCCCTGTGGTTATTTGGGTGTCAAGGCTATCAGCAGGGTGGTAATTGGCTTTCTCTTTCTTGTTGCAGTAGTTTACTCTCTACCTTACTAAGAAGCCCTAACTTACGCGCTTGTTACCCCTTGACCATCATGGCACAAGATGCTAAGAATCCACGGATAAAATCAGAAATGCTCCTGTATTGGCTGTGGACCTAATCCTTACAGTGGAAAAATTTAAGTGTAACAAAATCAGAAGCAATCAAAACCCATATATAAGCTGTAGAGGGCAGAATCAGATCCTGTTGCAGTCCCGGATTAGGTCAGCTCAGGTATCTATCCAGTATGTGTTTTCTGCTTAAGAGTACCCTTCCCAGCCTGTCCCAGATGCTTTTGATCCCTCTTGGTAGCCCTGTCAGTTATCTAGTTTTGATGGGACGTGGTGTTATGGAGACGTACAGCAGTGCACTCCCAACCTCTGCCTCCTTTGCCATCGAAGCAGCTTTGGCCCCTCTGACCTGTCAGCTGGGGCTGCTTTGAGCCCTGTCTAACCCATGTCATTCTGTCTCCAACGGAACATTTCATAATCAGCATTTTGAATGCACAAGGCGGAGAAGTGTTCCCACAAACAGCCTAGCTGAGACTTCTGAGCCAGGCCTGACAAGAAACAAAGCGAGTGGCCAGGGAGAAGTTTGCTGATGGCTTAGGTGGATCTGGAAAAGGCTGTGCACCTGTGGGCTCCAGAGGCTCAGCAAAGAAGGGTAATGGGAAGGCTGTGGCCACCTCTTCTCCTCTTGTCTCTCCTTAGAGGCAGCTGAAATGGAGCTTCCTAGTTGACTGGTAGGGGAGTCTGGCTGCAGTCCCTGGGTAGGCATGAGGGCCCACAGAGCAGATATAAGCTCCTCCATTTATTCTCTTCCTTGTGGAGCACTTGTAACAGGGTATGCCTGCTGCTGGCTTACTGTAAGGGAAGCTAGAGTGCTCTTTTTTTGCAGCAGCATGTTGCTTCTGTGCAATACCCTAGTTAGAGCAAGTGTATCTACAGGTTACCTCTGTGCACCCTTTCCGTTGTAGTCAATGCTCCTGCACAAACCCCTAAAAGTGTGCAGGATTCACCTTCATCCCACCATTTACAAGCTGGAGAAGTGAGCCTATGTGAACCTCATGATGTTCAACAAGGCCAAGTGCAAGGTCTTACTCTTGGGTTGGGGCAATCCATGGTTTCAGTACAGTACATGATGGGGGATGACATGATTGAGAGCTGCCCTGCAGAGAAGGACTTGGAGATGTTGGTTGATGAGAAGCTCCACACGAGCCAGCAATGTGTGCTCTCAGCCCAGAAGGCCAAACGTGTCCTGGGCTGCATCAAAAGAAGCGTGGTCAGCAGGTCAAGGGACGTGATTCTGCCCATCTATTCCTCTCTTGTGAGACCTCACCTGGAGTATTGTGTCCAGTTCTGGAAATCTCAACATAAGAAAGGTATGAAACTGTTGGAATGGGTCTAGAGGAGGGCTACAAAGATGATCAGAGGGCTGGAGCACCTTCCATATGAGGATAGGCTGAGAGAGTTGTGGTTGTTCATCCTGGAGAAGAGAAGGCTCTGAGGAGCCTTTATAGAGACTTTCCAGTACCTGAAGTGGACTACAAGAAAGCTGTGGAGGGACTTTTTATATAGGGACTTTCCTGTACCTGAAGGGGACTACAAGAAAGCTGGGAAGGGACTTTTTATATAGGCTTGTGGTGATAGGACAAGAGGCAATGGGTATAAACTGGAGAGGGGCAGATTTAGACTAGACATAAGGAGTAATTTCCTCACCATTAGAGTGGAGAGGCACTGGCACAGGTTGCCCAGAGAAGCTGTGGCTGCCCCATTCCTGGGAGTTCAAGGACAGGTTGGATTGTGCCTTGGGCAGCCTGGTCTGGTGGGAGGCGTCCCTGCCCATGACAAGGGGGTTGGAACTAGATGATCTTTAAGGTCCCGTCCAACCTAAACTGTTCTATGATTCTATGATTCTATGATCTGTGTCCCATGATAGACCCCATTGAGGGTCTTTGGAAAATATCAGTCTCCAGCAATGGCCTCAGGGACGCCTCAGGAGCTTGTCTTGCAGCAGTGAGAGGGAGCAGGAAGGGGTTGCCATCTGCTAACACTCTGAGGATAAACAGACTGTTTTTCCATTACCGCAGTGTTTGTGTTGTGGAAGTACCAGAGGACACATTTCCAGTCTATGGCCCTGTCTGTTTACTCGAAGTGAAGGGGCTTGAAGGGGGAGCAAAGGCAGCATGACCTGGTGATCTAATGTGTTAACTGCTGTCATTAACTTCTATCTTGTCAGCTCCCGGGAGATAGTGTGAACCCTAGGGGGGACACTTAAAGGGCCCCAGAGCTGCATAGAGGAACAGCCTGCCTCCCACAGCATTTCCTGATGAGCCAACTTCTCCAGTTGACCCTTTACTTATTACTCAACTCATCTATGAATGCAAATGCCAATGATTGTGGCCCACCTTGTCTTGTTACATGACTGCTTTCCACACTTTGTGCCTCATTCTCCTCACCTGCTTTTTTCCTCCTCCTTTTGATATCATCACCCTGTTTATTCTTTCTGTCCCTTCCTTTGCTTGCTGCTTCTCTGAAAAGCAGAAGAGGCCTTTGCCAACAAACGCGAGTCCCTCTGCTCACCCGGCTGTGCATGCGCGGGGAGAGCTGCTGGCTGCGTGGGCTCCTTTGTCAGACACAGCCCCAGACCACACACAGGCAGAGCAGCACCAGCATCCTTGCTCTTCTCCCTGCAGCAGTGGAAGTGGCTATGGGTACCCAGGGGGAAGCTAGATCAGGCAGGACGTACTCTCTCTAGGTCGAGATTATAATGGATGACAGCTGACTTCAATTAAAAAATATAAAAAATAAGTGAAAGTGATGCTCTTTAAAATAAATACCAAATCCCAGAACGTAATACAGCTTCACTGGCCAGTAAGGACTTTTTTTTAGTTATTTAATTTGCTTTTTTGTTACTTTTATTACATACCTCTTACGTGGGATGGGGAAAGAAAGTAACTAGTGAAAATAAATAAATAAATATCAGAAAGCCCCGATAGTAAGTTTCTTCCAAATCATAACCTTCCCTTTTATCATGAATGCTTATAAATCCAGGGAGGAATTTCTTAGCTTTTATTTATTAATGAGTTTGTATCCCTTAAGTAGGTGGTGTGGGTCTGAGGGAGTTAAGGGACATCAGAGTATCAAAATGTGCAGTCATAAATTATATTTATTTTCCCAATGCAGAAAATCAAATGTCAAAGTATGCATTACTATGAGTTTCCAGTGGTTAAGTTGCTAAATATGTGAGTTCAATTTGCTTTTGTTCCTTTTGGTCTTTACATGAGGTATTATTTTGACTTTGAACAGCTACTTCATCTTCCAAAAAACCTGACCCCAGTCTGAAAGTCTTGAAGGAGGTAGAGACTCTGGAAACAGTCTTTATGGTCCTTCCTTCTATTCTGGAGGAGGTGGTGTCAGGACAACCTTTATCTCACAATCCTCCGACTGTTTCTAGCACTGGAAAGGGCAGCCGGGAGTACAGCATCAAAAAAATTGCAAGGCAAAGTTTGTGAAGGAGTTTTTTTACACCCTTCCTCTCCCCTAGACAGACTAGGCTACAGTCTGGAAAGGGAAACTCCAACTATTTGTTCTTACCAGAAGTATCTCCACTGAATCTCACTCAGGTGCAACTAGAAGTACAAAGGAAGTTGTGCTGTGTCTGATCACAGACAGACATTTCATGGGACTTCTAAGGATCACGTGGTGCCATGACTTTTTCTTCTTGTGCTTTTTGAGTCATCAGGTCGTGGCCTTTGATGGTGAGTGGTGTTTGAATCTCACACACGACTGAGTCCACAGGACTGCAAGCAGCATTTCTTTTTGCACCATTTGTTCTCTGCAGATACTGAAGTGTCCCCACAGAGGCTTTTTCCCAGGGGAGCAAATGCAGGTATGTCCAAGAGGATCTTTCAGAAGAAGGAGAGCTCTGTTTCTTCCCACACACTCAGTGGATCATTCAATTCTTGCCAGTGGTCTCAAGATAAAAGAGCCACAGTCGGTCTCTCCCTTCCAATTCACAATACCAGAGGAAAAGTGCAACTCTTCATGTCTGCCAGCACACACTTTGTGGGAGTTCACTAACTCTCAACATGCCTACAAGATAAAGGTATTGCAGAGGAGCAAAAGAAGACCAGTGATCTAGCACAGCAGGAGATAAAATTCTACATGGCAGAGTATAGCATCACATAGCATGAGCATCTTGGGTTGCAATAGCATGATGGGCTGGGTTGTTGCCCTCCAGGCACTCTTCCCTGTCAGCCCCACACAGCTTTCCTGGTTTTGGTTCTGGAGCAAACTCGCTCAGAACTAGTTCAGGGGTCACGACACTCAATTTGGTGGTGAAGAGGCACCAGTTTTCTATTCAACTACCAGTAAAATGTATATATTGTAAATAGACATAATAAAACCTCACGCTTGCTCTCTGTCTATGTCAGAATTCTGCTTTTAATCAGTAATTGTTGATTTTCTTTCACTTGGTTATTAATAAAAATCTAGATTTATTTACTTGGCAGGCTAAACCAGTCTATTAAAACAAGACTTGGGTATAAACAATCATTATGGTCCATCTGAATACCTATTTATTGTTGAAAATATATTCATTTTACATTAACAGTTGTGTGGGACCCAACCATGCAACTTCTTAGTCATATAGATAAATGAACTCATATATGTAGTCTCAATTCATTCAATGGGACTACTCATGTGAGTAAGAATTGCTCAAATGAATAAGTGCTGCAAGATCTGACCCTTAGGGAAATATATTTATGACTTTGTTGTTAATTGTCCTGACTTATGTTTTCAATAAGCAAATGGTATTAATCCAGCTCACAATAGCTTCTTAATTAACCTCCGTACATCAGAGGCATATTCAGGAATCTTAATTTAAAGCATTGCTATCTAAGCATGTCATCATCCATCCCATTCCTCAGGGTAACAATTGACTCTGTACACATGGCATATGCTAATGGTGGGTTGACACTGTTCAAAGAGTTTCGGATAATGAGAGTGGGAAAGACTTAGGGATAGTCTGCATGGAGATATTGTATCAAACCGGTTACTTTTCTTATAAATGTTCTGTGTCCATGCAGAATACTTATTAATGCTAGTGATTTGGCATCACAAATTGCAGAAAGCACTTTTCCCTGTGACAGAAATATGTCCAGTTTTAAAGAGTTTGTCAGCTTCAGGATTTGGGTAGTTACTTTTCTGTTACTCTCCCACTCTCACTTTCAATGCCAGGAGACCTTTATCTTCATCTGTCTTGTGTGGATGCCATCCCACCCTTTAGATACAGGAAAAGCATCCCTAGAGTACTTCCAGATCATGACCTCCCCGTGCCCCAGCTTGTCTTAACCTGATAGATGCCCAAGACCACATACAGACCAGGGAGACCAAGCAGGGAAGATCTATGAAAGTAACAAAAAACTATGTGGTTCATACAGGTACTCTGCTAAAGCAATCAGTCAGTCTCCTCTGTCAGTTCCTCCTAGAAGTGGCAGTAAGAAAAAGCCTAAATCACAGAATCACAAATAATCTGAAAGAAAATAGGTGTAGTTCAGTAAATGCAGAGGAAAATAATTGTTATTTGAAAGGTATTGTCTGCACAAACATAAGCCGAGAGCAAACACCTCTATAGCAAAAGAGAGTACACTGCGTACAGCATACTGCAAGCAAAAATTTTTCTGTCATACTTGTCTAAAAAGAAAATTTCTTAACAGGAGTAGATAAACTTGAGTATCACATCTGAGGTACACTAAGACATGCTTCCAGTCTATCCAAGTCCTGACTGATAGAGAGATTTGTCTTGTGGACATGGACTTCAAGAAAGATGCAAAACACCTAAAAATAGTCTAGAAAAAAACAAGGACAATCTTAGAGAAAAATGTTGTCTATCAGAAAAGATCAGGCAAATTGAGGGGGAGACTCAGTTACACTTGAGAAGTCACAGATATATAAGAAACTGCCACAGAAAGAATAATTTAATTTTTTAATAGTGGAGAGAACAAGTAGTAATGAGGGTAAATTGCAGAACAGAGATTTGTATTCAAAATTATGAAAAAATATTAACTATAGGGACGGAGAATCATCTCAAGCTCTTGTAAAAGTGGAGAAATATGCACATTTGAAAATATTGATATATGACACTCAGAGAGGCTACAGGTATTTATGCACATGCAAGTCACACACAATGCAAATTGAAACCCATGAAGATATTAAAGAGAAGAAGAAAGGATGGATTTTTTTTTTCAACAAGGGGATGAAGTGAAAGGACTTTCTAGCATAATTCCTTGTGAGGAATGAGGTCGATTCCACCAAATAGGATTGGTACCAAGGAGAAATAGAATGAAAAGCAGGCATATTGCTTTAAATAACAACCTTATCACCTAGGAATATCCAATGTTTCTCTCTTCATTTATGAAAGTACTTAGAAAAGTTCATTTCAAATAAGGAGGATAAAATAGAAGCCAGAAACAAATGCTGTATTTGGCATTTTTATTGTAAAACACAATTTGCAAATTGTATTGTGTTGATAGCTGTATTAATCATCCTTCAAAGAACAGTCACCCCACACGTCTGGAATAATGAACTATAGCCCTTTGAGTTCTCAGTCACCCACTCCCATGCAAAGCCTACAGTTGTTGCAGCAAAGTTTTTCTTTTGTCCTTTCCACACTGGCTGTCCCACAGTGCACTAGGTGCCATATAGAGAAAACAGTGACTACACTTCTTGTTGATGTGCGAGTTGTAACTGAGACAGGACTCAGCAAAAGGTGGCCACACACAATGCCATGAGATCAGAGCTTTCCAGTGAGTCAGGCAGTGCAGAACACTACTATCAGATCCCAGAGGTACTCTTGGGTATTACATTTGCTTGCTCCATTAAATGCATGATTTGAGAGGCAGATGGGGAGGCAAATGCTTGCCTACCTTGGTGTTACTGACACAGGGGTGCACTACAGCTCAAGAGCAGAAAATACACCACGTGACTTATGTTATTTATCAACCTTATGAATTGCAAATATATTCGAATTGCAAATATATTCAAATTACAATTGACAGCTTGTAAACAATTTGCAAACCAAGAATTAGCCTCTCCAGGGCATTGCATCTCTTTCTGAGCAACATATAAATATGAATATTTTACAATCTGGATAAAACACTTCATGAACTGTCGAAACAGTAACATGCATGAAAACCATCAAATAATGATGTATTTATTTTTGCTAATTATATGTTTGCCTTTTTTACCAAGCAATTTTTTTCCTATCCTTTGTGCTTGTCTTCTCTGAAAAGAAAGAGAAAAGCAAAAACGAAAACACAGAAACCCAGTTGGCCTTAAATGCCTCTCTAGGACAAGCACTCTGATTACATGCCACTGACAATGTCAAAAAAGACAAGCCTCCTACGAAGACAGATTAGAAAGTAAGCCATAATGACAAATAGAAACAATACTTGAAAAAAAAAAAAAAAAGAAAAAAAAAAAGAATCCCAGGCTCCCATCATACCAAACAATAACTGAACATTATTTGATTTGTTTGCATACAAGCTGTGCCTGCTGAGCTAATAGAAATGTTCAGAAAATGCCAGTAAAATCTGGTAGGGGGCAGAACCAGAGCCTTGAGAGTTCTCGCTCTCATCATCACGTAATTAATCAATCCTTTCCTCTAACACACACACACTCACCAGCCTTGTGTGCAAATAAGAGGAGCGCTGCATTCTTTCTCTCCTGGTTGTATTTGCTCAGGGAAAAGAAGAGCTGGAGCTGCTAGCTAGGCTGTTAGGACTCATGATACTGAAGCAAGAATTTTTTTGGGTTTGCTGGGCTACAGCTCTGATACTGCTGCTCCTGAGCTCAACAGATCTCAGGCCATGCCCCTGCAGCCCAGTGGGGTCTCTGCTACAGTTTAACTCTGCATTGCAGTTGGCGCTGGTCATTCTGGCTTGGTAGAGCAAAACAAAACTGCAGAATTGCTGGGAAAGCACGTTTCTCAGTGCATAAGGCTATAGCATAGAGAGGATACTGGAAGATGAATCTTCGAAGGAGGTGGTTAGTGGAAGGGACATTTTTCATGCAATAGAAATGAAGCTACTTGAAGCAGAATAGTTATATCAGCTACTGAAATGCTATTTCTGGTCTGTCCTCATTTGACACTCCCATTAGAGGGCTGTCAGGACATGCTGGCAGCCTGTGCCTGCAGGAGAGGTCCACGCTCAGTGCAAGGCATTAGCCCTGGACATTTGCGTGAAGAATATGACAGAAAGAAATACTACTGTGTGCAGTGATCTACAGTGGTAACTAAAGACATCTGGCAGCAACTGCTTGTGATGAGTGTCCTGACTTACAACAGAAAGCAAACATGGTGTGTGGACACACTCACTGCACCAATCACTGTACCTCCTGGGTCAGAGCTGGGCCCAGTGCTGGGCTGAACTCAATGCCCCAGGGGGACAAGGGGGCTTAGCTGAGTTTTCTATGAAACACAGACTCTGCATGGAGACAGAAGTTCCCACTGTGGTTTTCCATCAGCACAGGGGCTTAACTCAGATTTCCCCTGAGAGAAAAACTGTTCCACTCCCCTCATCCTTATTGTCAGCTACGGCATACTGAGGATTTGTTGGCCTAGAAGATGCTGCACAGGCTATAGATGCAAGTGCCTTGCAACAATGAAAGTTGCTTTTTCATGACAGAAAGCCAGCACTTATGTTTATTTTTCTCCTTCCTTCCTTCCTCTATTCCTCCCTCCCCAATTTCCCTTCTCCCCTTCTGTCCCTCATTACAATGATGTTGACCACCGATGCACCATTTAAGGACTTCAGGAGAGATTACTGGTCACTATCCACAGCTATTATTTCCTTTCTTACCTCCATATCCGTCATTTGCCTCCAGAGAAAAGGACGTCTCTTGGTTAACATGACTGCCTCCAGGTGCACCTTTTACTTTTCACCCAGTTAAGACGTGAACAGGAATAGCAGCAGCTGGCCTGACAAACCAAGACGGATGGTCTGTCCAGGCATCCCTTATCCTTCCCTCTCCCTCTGGCTACCCTCAGTATTCCGGTGGCTCCTGGGGCTGTTGCAGCCATAGATATACACACAAATCAGTGCAGCCTTACCACATCTTGGGAAACTAAAGAGCATCCTTCGCTCCCAGTCTGGAGCCAGCAGTGGACAGTACAGATGCTGGGCTTTGATCCCTGCTTTCTGGATGCACACTTCTATCTCTAGGTATGGCCCCGGGCTGCTGTTAGTATCCGTGTGGCTGGAGATCAGGGAGAGGTCAGTTTTCCCTTCATATATCTGATGAGACCACAGAGTTTGGCAGCAGTGACCTTGGGCGGAGGAGCTTAGGAAAGGTGAGGCACAGCATGCCCTTCTACATCCTCACTGGCGGGTACTGCACCTGGAAATGGAAATTGAGTGTGTTGCAGGAAGCCTTTCCCCTCGTTTCGCATGGCTCAGCAACACATGAAGGACACTGCTTGTTACTGCAAGAGCTGATGGGAGGGTGGGGAATTACAGGTCAGGCAAAGGAAGGGAGCTTATAATTATCTGACCTGGTCTCAATCTGTAGATAAAATAATCTCATTTATTCCTCTTTGCAATCTGCTCAAATGGGATTGCCTAATGCAAAGCACTTGTGTGGCTCCCTTAATTTCAGGTGCTTAATGAGAAAATGAGCTAAAATCTAAAAAAAGTGCAGTGTCTTCAGGTATGCATCTGAATTGACGTAGATACATCACACACAGTTGTGCCAAATGACAGAAGGCTGCAGCAGATGTTCGCTGTCTTCCTGCAGACCTGGACCTTGACTCAATCTACCATTTATCTTAGTGCTGTAATTTCAGTCTGCTGTGAAGACGTTGCAGGCCAAATCTCTGCAGGATGTTAATGCAGGATGTTAATGCAGTGCGGAGCAATGGCCTTTCATAAAGAGCTGTATAACACTATGGATAACCCTATGGATGTTGGAGCATCCGAAAGAGCTTTGTAGCATGGGCTTCATGCACAGAAGAATATCATGGGCTCCATTAGGACTATGGAGCTTCATGGTCTTCATGGTGTTCTTGTAAACAGGGACTGGGACTCCAAGGTTGCAGCTCTGCTTCTAACCTATGGCAGTGCGTTGGACAGGTTATTCCTCATTCAGTCCCATGGATGGTCTTTTCACCCACTGTATGTTTCAAGCATTTTGGCTGCAAGTTGGAAGCACTGGCATAATGCATGGTAGCCTAACAGCCACAGCCTCCACATACTTCTGACTGCAATTTCAATAGGACTCTACAGAATTTTTGCAGGGGCTGTGCAAGGAGAAAAGGGCTGCTGTGATTCTGCCCTGTCTTTCCCCTTGGCCACAGAGCACCCTGACATTGCAGTTCATGTTCTCACCTGATCATAGGTACTGTGACAACCCACAAGGTATCTGTAATGTGTGAAAGGAGAGAAGACTGGATGTCAAGGACAGATTTAAAGGGGAATGCTTTTATTCCTTTTCTCCATCAAAACTGGTATGTGCTCAGGTGGATAAGACAGTCGTAAACCTTCTGCAGCTAGATGAGTGCTGTGCCAGCCCTGAAATGGCAGAATGCAATTTCTACAGAGGGAAATTGAATTCAGGGATCTGAATCTCAGTGCCTGGGTAACAGGCAAGAGCACCTGTATCCGGAACAGCCTGAATACTTTTCTTTTCTTTGTATTATAAGAGCATATTCTTTTTGGAGGGTCAGTAACCCAAACACCAGCTGTTAGAGAGGTTCAGACAAGAAGACCTGGCCGCAGGCCGTTCTGTTGAGCCTCAGCCAGGGGCTGGCACCATCAGCCAGAAAAATTCCTTTCCCTGCCACCTGCCCCAGAGCACCTTTCAATGCAGAGACTGCCCTCTGCACAAAGCTTATTCTTGCATGTTGGGGTTTGGACTTAGCAACAAAGAGTCTGTGTGTGAATCTTATTTTGTTTCTATATATTATCTGAAATGAGTGTTTGGAACTCAGGCCACTACTAAAGGTCTGAGTTGAACTCTCCACTCCATCAGGGTCTGTCTTCTTATGCAATCTCTGCCTGTTGAGGCACAAAGCAGAGCTCCTCACCAGCGGAGAAACAACTCCACAGGACTATTGTTAGGCTCCAGGATCCCTCTACAGAGCTGAGGAAGGGACAACATTCACAGCAAAGGAGTATACAAGGCAATAAATTTTGAGTGTGTGTCTATAAGATGACAAATTAAATCTGAGGCATTTGGAAAACTGCAAGAATACTTCAAGGCTATGAACATTATTCCTGCTACACAACAAGGAAAACATAAGATTCAACAGATCATAAAATGAAGGGGAAAATATTTTTTTGCCTTGGGAAGGTTTGAAAAATCAGTGCTGCTGCTGCAGTGGCTACCACCACCATTAAGAGTTTTTCATTGATGTTTGTTTGGGGGCAAAGCTTAGGTGAATAATGGCTCAAGGGCATTTAACCCTTTAAGCACTTCACAAACAGTAATTAATAGAGCTGGGCAAATAATTTGCAGCAGATTATCCAATGAATTTGGTGCCTGTCTGCAGAGAGCTAGTTTGTGTTCTGGTTTTGCTCTGCTGAATAGAAAAATAAGTCTTCTTTCCTCAGCAGCACTCAGCCTACATGGTATTTGGGGTTTGGTCAAGAGGATAGACCCTCCATCTAGGTATTTTCCCTGAACAGGTGAGCAAATGAAGGGCAAAGATGTTCTGCTCTCCTCTTTTTTAGGTTCAAGCTGGGATCTGCAGTAAAACAACGGCCTATCATGGCATGCAGTGCCACTGGCTTTGGCAGGGAGCACACTGTGCTCAAAGGGGTACCACCTGCTCAGCCTCTGCTAGGGTTGTGCTTGTCACTGACTCCTGCCTGTGACTTCAGCCATCAAACTACCTGTGTACTGCCCTGAGTGAAATGAGCTCACCTGGCTGCTGGAAATGGGTCAGCCAAGATCTCTTGCCACCAATCTTCTGCCTCCCAGGGGCCATCCTGTCTCTCATTGAAAAATGAGGTATACTAAAGGTAATATAATGAACACAAATAGCTAAGAAATAAGCACATAAGAGCATGCTTAAAAGTTCTATTTATTGTTTGTAATTTTTAGGCTGAAATACTATGAAAAGAAAAACAAAAGCACAATTATTTCCTCAGATATTTCTATACACACCTGCATCTGCAAATGTATTCACCCGTTAGTATAGATATGTGTATGCCCCTTGTCTGTAGTCCGTGAAGGTGCTGCTCTGCTGGAACAAAATTTAGCAGAAAGGAGAAGATAACAGAGGTAACTGTGAATAACAAATTTAATCTGCTTTTCAGGAGAACAATGTACAGTCCAGGAGAGACCTAGTATGTGCACCCCATAAGTGATTTGATGGAGAGAAAAGTTGCAACATAAACTCAGCTCTCAGAAAACTTCAGAGAAGACATGAGAGAGAGCAGGAGTTGGAGGAAAACTTTATTATAGCCCCAAGCACTGGGAAAGCTTTGTTTGCAGCTGATATATTCCTAGTCATCAGTCTTAAAAAAAAAAACTTGAGAGAGATGTGTGGGGAACATTTTTCATGGCAGGAGTGGGCAAATATGAATTCTGTGCACTCTCCATCCACGAGGGGTTTCAAAAGTCAGCTAGATGAAGCCATGAGGGCTTGATCCATTCTTCAAATAAGACCTGCCTGGTTCAGGGAGTGGGAGTAGAGACCAAGGCTCTAGATTTAGGTTGGGTCATGACAAATAGGAAGTACCTATTTGGGAGACCAAGTAAAACATTCTGTAGAAGAAAAATGTAATCACAGAATCACAGAATAACCAGGTTGGAAGAGACCCACCAGATCCTCGAGTCCAACCATCCCCACCAATCTCTTAACCATGCCCCTAAGTACCTCATCCACCCTCACCTTAAACACCTCCAGGGAAGGCAAGTCAACCACCTCCCTGGGCAAGTATGATCAGTAGTGGCAGGAAAGCTGGCTCATTAAGGTCTATTTTATATGGACTAACAAAGAAAATTCAACTTCTACATATTGAACACAAGCGAAAAAGCTTGAACCAGTGAAGGGATGGATAATACTCTGGAATGCTTTCAAGTTGGCCAAGGCTGCTACATTTTATCTTTGAGCACTGACTGCAGCAAATGCAGGGCCATTTCTGGTTGTCTGAGCACCTGAACATGACAAGTGTGCTATCACAGAATCACAGTATCATTTAGGTTGGAAAAGTCCTTTAAGATCATCAAATCCAGCTGTAAACCTAACACTGTCAAGTTCACCACCAATCCATGTCCCTCAGCACCACATCTACACTTCTTTTAAATTTCTCCAGAGATGGTAACTCAACCACTTCTCTGGGCAACCTGTTCCAGTGCTTGGCCACTCTCTCAGTAAAGAATTTTTTTCCTAATATCCAATCTAAACCTCCCCTGCTGCAACGTGAGACCATTTTATTCCAGCCTATTATTTTGGTTTTTTGGAGAAAAGGCTAACACCTGCCTCACTACAACCTCTTTTCAGGTAATTGTAAAAGCAGTAAGGTCTCCCCTCAGCCTCCTTTTCTCTAGACTAAACAGACCCAGTTCCCTCAGCCACTCATTAGATTTGCCCTCCAGACCCTTCACCAGCTTTGTTCCCTTTCTTTGCACATGCTCCAGCAGCTCAATCTTTTTCTTGTAGCAAGGAGCCCAAAACTGAACAGTGTTTGAGGAGTAACCTCACCAATGCTGAGTACAGGGGGAAAATTGCTTCCCTAATTCTGCTGGCCATACTATTTCTGATACAAGCCATGATGCTGTTGGCCTTCTTGGCCACCTGGGCACACTGCTGGCTCATATTCAGCCAGCTGTTAACCACCATCCCTGGATCCTTTCCTACTGGGCAGCTTTCCAGCCATTCATTCCCAGTCTGGTAGCATTGCATGGAGTTGTTGTGGCAGGACACAACACTGAGCATCGTTGAACCCCTTACAGCTGGCCTTGACTCATGGGTCTATCCTGTTTAGATCCTTCTGTAGAAGAGATTCTTCCCCCATGCAGATCAACACTCTCACACCACCTGGTGTCATCTACAAACTTACTGAGGGTGCATTTGATCCCATAGTATCTATAATTGCTAAAGATATGAAACAGACATGGGCCAAATACTGCACGCTGGGGAACACCACTTGTGACTGGCTGCCAACTAGATATAACTTCATTCATCACAACTCTTCGGGCCCAGACATGCAGCCATTTCTTTACTCAGAGAAGAGTACGTCCATATAAGCCATGAGTCAGTATATTCTAGGAGAATGCTGTGAGAAATGGTGTCAGAGGGAAAAAAGTTTTTCCTGATAATAAAAGTAGGGGGATAAAAAGAGAATTTGGGAACTATAGACCAGTCATCTTATCATCAGCTTCTGATAGACTATTGGAACAAATAATTAAACAAGCTTCAAAAAACTTGGGAGATAAAAATATACATAAAAGTCAACATGGACTTGTCAAGAAAAAGCCTTCTTGAAATTAATTGGGTATTTTTCTTAGCTAATTACAAGAAAATTAAAAAAAGAGAGATGGGCCATTAAGAAGGCATATCATCCCACCTGGCATAAGCATACAATCATTTGCATACCATCATGCAGACGGTCAGCACACCCACACGTCATAGAATCATAGAATCATAGAATCATAGAATCACCAGGTTGGAAGAGACCCACCGAATCATCGAGTCCAACCATCCCCATCAATCACTAACCCATGTCCCTCAGCGCCTCGTCCACCCGTCCCTTAAACCCCTGCAGGGAAGGTGACTCAACCCCCTCCCTGGGCAGCCTCTGCCAGGGACCAGTGACCCTTCCTGTGATAAAATTTTTCCTGATGTCCAGCCTGACCCTCCCCTGGTGGAGCTTGAGGCCATTCCCTCTCGTCCTGTCCCCTGTCCCTTGGGAGAAGAGCCCAGCTCCCTCCACTCCACAACCTCCTCTCAGGGAGCTGGAGAGAGCAATGAAGTCTCCCCTTAGCCTCCTCTTCTCCTCTTTGGGACAGGGCAGAACATTGCAGCCCCAGGGAAAGTGTTTAGCTGCTCTGCAGCTGCTCCATGCAGCGAACTCATGAGGAGATGGATTTCAAGAGCTCGGAGCTGCCGCCGAGCGCCCAAAGCACCCTGGGTGGGGGGGGAGGTGACACTGTTGTCCCCTCTCCCAGAGGGGATCCACCTGCTGAGCAGCTCTCTGCTCCCCCGAGGGTGCCCTGAACCCCCTCTGCGGCACAGCCAGCGATCCACAGCACCCATGGAACAAGCTTCCTCTGCTAAAAGCCAGGCTGGAAAATAAACCAGGAATAAAAATACCCCCTTGCGGTCTCGCTAGATCTGAAGCAGCCGCTCCGACCCCCGGGTGAGTCCAGACTCACGCTGGCGATGGTGGAGACGAAGAGGATCCCCAGCACGGTGACACGGAGCGCGATGATGCCCAGCAGCAAAACCAGCATCTTGGTGACGGCGGCGGCATCTCCGTGGGAGAGAGGTCTAGAGTCACTATCACATTTGCGTGGACCTAGTGCTCTATAAACACCTGCTGCCCTACAGACCCAGGACCCCACATCTTCCTCTGTGGGGCCTGCCTTTGGCCCCAGTCTGCAGGAGACAAAAGCAAGGCACATTCTCCATTGTCTGCCATTCTCCTTGTCTTCCCAATGAAACCTGTTATTTGCCTCCGCAAAGGTAATTTCTCCATAGCGTCCTGGCTCTGTTCCTAAGTCCAGGCTGGAAGAATCCTGCTGGGAGAAATTCAAGTCACTAAGTAATTTTATTTACAATATTAAAAATTCTGCTTGCTTGTCATTACTAGTTATCCTGAAATATCCTATATTAATGAAAGGATCTAATACTTACAGAAAATAAATCTTGTCCATGTTTTTTAGAATTATCTAGAATGTGGGATCATATACTCTGTACGTTCAGCCTCGGAAAACCATAGGGGAGAAACTTAGCAAGGATAGCTATAGTTAATTCAGGAACAAGGAGCAATCTGCAGACAAAATGAGGACTTTGTTCTGTGGGTCAGCCAGTAGATGCACTCCCACTGAACTCAGTGATAGGATGTCTATACCAAGAAAAGCTAAAAACTAGCCATGGAAGATCAGACCCTTGAAAGGAGAACCAAATGGTATATGGATTTAATCATCAAAGGTAATGATATTATTTTTAACTTTTACCATGCAAAAATAACCTTCACACCGAAAGCTCACTATCATTGTGTCCTGGGAAGGGACTTGGGCAGGCATAGGAGCTGGGGTCCAAGGTCTGTCAGGCAGGCTGCTGTCCATCCGGACTGCCCCTGTTGCCCAAGACTGGCATTTCTATCCCTGCCCAGCAGTATGATGATCTCCCTGCCTTTTGTTCTACTTTCACATCAAAAGCTAGTAAAGACAGAGAACAGGTGGGCAGTACTGTGTTTCACGCCTGTTAGGGAAAGAGAAAGCCCTTACATTTTTCAAAGTGGTCAAAAGAGCAAGTCACTCAAGGCAAGTATACGCAGAACAGCCTCAAGCTTTTAAAAAGGAATTAATAATAATCCCAAGACACAACTATTTATACAGCTTATTTGCTTCCCAGTGCTTTACCACAACTGGGAAAAATCTTTCCTCCTTGCTAATAGCTTCTCTGCCCCTCTCCCTTTCTACAGTCACACAGAGACAGACACGTGCCCCACTGCACACCTCAGACTGTGAAGCAAGTTGAAGGCTTTGCTACCAAATGAGTTGCTGAGGGAAATTGCAAGGGTTTATCTGTATGGCGATGAACTTCTGCCTTGGACTGCACACCAGGTAGAATGGCCACACAGAGGTGGGACTGGTGGGCTTAGGTGTTGGAGCTGAGAGTGCTGATACTCTTCCTGAGAGCGGACTGGTCTCAGAGCAGCTCTGACTTAAGAGACTGGAGCAAGTGACAGGAAAGCATTAGTGGTGTTTCATACAGTCTGGTTTTTCAAAGCCAGTGATACAGGATATACAATAGATTTGAATTTACCAAGTTGGTCGATACCATGGTCTCCTGAGACACACGAGAAGTAGTTCAGATAGGCTTTGCACAGACACAGATATGAGAGAAAGAAAAGCACGCATGAATGGTTCAACATGACATATCCAGTTTAAGGGAGGTATCTGTCAGGAGGGTGCAACTGAAGAGATTGATTGAGACTGAGTTTTGAGGTTTGATCTGGAATATCAAATATCAATGACTTTACCTTGGCTTGAGTGAACTTTGGCTCTTTATCCAAATAATTTCTTAAGAACCCATGGAATTAATTAATGACATATTTAAAAATATACAGATGATGCCTAACTGGAAGAGGTTAAAAAAACTGATGAAAACAGGGAAATTATGAGAATTAAAAAACCTGAAAACTTTGGGTAAAAATGAACAAAATTATATTATAAATAGAAGACAAACATAAGGTAAATAAATGTTAAAACCATACATCAAATGTTTAACAACACTGAAGCACAGAATATAGAGATCTCAGGTTCTGGGGTGAAAATAAACTGCAAATGAAATAGCTCACTAGGCACTTTCACCAGTCAGGCTTATTTTTATTTTCATTTTCAGTTCACGCTTAGGAGTGGGGAGGTGGATTTTCCTCTTAGCAGAGCTAATGCAGCATTCTGCTCAGGCATGGGTCACCCCTGTGTGTGCATGGATAGATGGCAGGTAGCCCATATAGTCATGTCAGTAACATAGGAAACAGCAGTGCTCCAGTATCCTCCCCCCAGCAATCACCTTCAGAGCCTGTTAGTGCAGAAAGACCACATCTGATTGCATTTAGGTTTGGGTTATGTCTATAGATCTTGAGAAGAAACTTCCATAAGTGATTTCATAAACTTCTGTCTATTCGTGTTCCTGCACTTTATTTGGGAGTGAAATATTTATTGTACTTCTAGAAAACAATACTCTTTCTTGTCGTGTCCCTTGTTGCAGACACATAATTTTCATTATCATTTCCCTTTGCCTATGGAAATGAACTTTCTTTATACTTTGCTATCTGTATTGAGCTTCATATACTTCTCCAATGAAGAGCAGAATCCTGAGGCTATGTGAAGTATCTCTGCTTTCTCTGATGGCATAGCACTGATGGATCCCAGTCAGGATCCAGTTCCAGAAGCTTCCTGCATATGATGGTGCTTTGGAGGTATTTTACCATTTGTAGTGGCTGAAAGTTAGTCAGCATCTGCAAGGATCTCATAGACTAGCAATCTATATTTGGAACTGCCTTTCTTCTAACACAGAACAAGGAATTTTATAAAAATAGGATACTAATAAAACTTCCTCTATTTCATATCTGAGTTCTTAAGTTGGACTTCCCTGAGATTTCCTTGCTTGGATTCGTGCTATAAACCTAGAAAAAAATGATGCAAATATTGGAAGGTGTGGAAATAAAATTGGACAGTGGAAAATTTAGGTAGAAATGCAGAAAGAACGATCATTGTATTTTTACTGTGTCTGCCAGTAGGGAGGTGCGCAAGTGTCTGGGAGAGGCACAGCAACTGCAGCTGACCTAAGCCTGCCAAGGGGATATTCTATACTATATGACATAACGCTCAGTATATAAACTGGGAGGAATTGGCTGGGAGGACACAATTATTGCTCAGGGATAGGTTCAGCAGTGGTCATTGAGTACTGAAAAATTGTACTGTGACTCACTTGTTTTGCATATTCTATTATTACTATTATCTCTCCCTTTTGCTGTCCTGTTAAACTATCTTTATCTCAGCCCACAAGTTTTACTTATTTTTTCATTCTTGTCGCACTGGTGTGGAACAGAACGTGGGCAAGCAGCTTTGTGGTGCTAAATTGCCTTCTGGGATTAAACTAGACAGTCAGCTTGAGTCTCGGTGAGGGCAAATTGACTCTCTATTTAGGAGGGCAGAAACAGGAACATCTTGCTGTAGCAAACATTACTAAAAACACTGAATGAGGATGGGTAGGACTTTCTCTTTTTGCTGCCTTCAGGAACTAGTGAGGACACTTGCGTATGTAGAGTCAAGCACATGGATTTCCTTACTGATAACATGGGCATCCTGCTGCGTAAGTGCTGCTGGATCAGGGCTACGGGTGGCTCCTCCTGTGGGCAACTACCATGATTAATGAGTTATTTCCGAAGAGGCATCTACTGTCAGCAGCTCACACTGATTACAATAACAATAGTAAAATAATAATAATAACAACAATTACTACTACTACTACTACTACTACTACTACTACTACTACTAATCTTATTTCATGACTTCTGCCTGGAGTCAGTGATGACAGGCTTTGTAACAGAGTTGTCACAAGTCAGTTAGTGCAGATGTCAACTCTGTGAACCGTGGGGGTGAACAGTGGTGCTGACTGTAACCTCCCTGCTTTGCAGACACTGGCAGGCTGAGGACATTGTGTTCGCCCAGGGCTGCTGCAAAGAGGGAGGAAAAGTATTGCTGAGGTAGCTTGCAGAGCTGGACACGTAACCAGGTCACTTCCCTTCTGGAAGCTTATAAAAGTGACAGAGGAAGTCTGCAATGAACACTGATGTGAGGTGGAGGGAGAAACAGGGGTTGAAGAGGACAACTGAAGTGTGCACACACACACAAACAAAAAAAAACAACAAAAAAAGAAAAATAGGAAGAAGCCTAATAATGAAGTGCGTAAGACCTCTTCATGTTAAAAGATGATGAAGTCATTTGAAATTTAGGTCAGAAAGCAAGCACCTGTCAGCTGTGCTGAATTATGCATTATTTTCATTGCAGACGCCCTATCCTTTTGCCTAACCTTGCATCTTGAAGTTGAGGATCAGAAACTCATGGGACATGATGGCAAGGAATTCGCACTGATGTCTGCAGGAAGCAGGGTAGAGCCCCCCGTATGGGAAGAACGTAGTTAAATTTATTCTCTTTAAGGGCTGTGGAAGGTGCAATGTATTGGTAAGCATGGCACATGCTCATGTGAAAGTAGTGAACCTGGCTAGAGGTGACATCTGGCTGCATCTGCTTTTTTAATTCAGTGGAGGACGTGTAACTCCTGCCATGCTGGACCACAGCCATGTCCACCTTGGCCAGCATCTTGCTGCTTACTGGAGCTGTGCTGGATGCTTCAGAGGAAGGTGACGCCCTCACCTCTCACCTCAGATGATGAACATGGCCAATGATTGCGCAATACTCCACAAAGCCCAGGGAAGACGGACAGTGACTTCAGCTAATTATGACCTTCCAGCTTGGAACATGGAGACTAATGGCTATCGCTATATCTGTTCCAGTCATTGTAACTGCAGAATGCCTTTTCTCTGCATGAATATTTAACCTTTTCCTTAATCTCATCACACTTTTTATCTCAAGAGGAGAAACAGAAGCCAGGTTACTTTTGGTCCCTGCCTCCATCAAGTCAGGTATTCAGCAAGGATGTAGGATGTCAGAGTTACCACAGTGCATCATAACATAGCACATTTGATGGACCACTACATCAAGATCAAACATGTGTGGATTCCCCCATCATGTTGTGCTGTGCGGCAGCCCAGCTGCACCCAGTGTGCCTGGCTACTGTGTGGGCAGGAGAGGCTGGTGACTAGGTTGGAAGCCTGTCACTTCCCGTCAGCCACCCTCAGCTGCAGGTGGCTCTAATCTCAGTGTTTAATTTTGTAATACTATGTACTGAGGAGCAAGCAAGAAGGAAGAAGAGAAGGAGAAAGACCAGTACGATTTAAGGAAGGAGAGGCAGTGATTATAGGCTCTGCTCTACAGTGGCGTTTATCTTCATCCTGTTTCTGGTTTGGCCCCTGTGCTGTTGTCTTAAAAATATACAGAAAATACTGAACTGGGCAACATAGTTTTCAGTGCAGTGGTTATCTTCTTTCTTCTTTTAGGAGAGTAAGAAATCAATATGCAGCATCTTTTGTGCTTTACTGTTTTCAAATGACAGCTATTGGCTTTTCCTCTGAACAGTGACAATGTGAAATATAAGTACTTGGCAACCAGAGCTGCACCCAGAACAGTTTATCATTTACTCACAGCAGGTTACACATTGTAAAATCATGGAACTGAGCCCTGTGTTAATGTTTAATCAGGTGTTAACTACACCCTGGCAGCACTTGCATATCATGGAATCAAGGAATCATGGAATCATAGAATCATGGATTCATAGAATCTTAGAATTATAGAATGGTTTGGATTTGAAGAAACCTTAGAGATCATCTAGTTCCAATCCCCCTACCATGAGCAAGAACATCTGCCACTAGGTAAAGCTGGTCAAAGCCAAATCCATCTTGGCCTTGAACACTTCCAGGGTTGGGGTATTCATGACTTCTCTGGGAAACTTGTTCCAGGGCCTAACCACTCTCAGTGAAGATTTTTCTTCCTTATATCTAATCTAAATCTACCCTTTTTCAGTTTAAAACCATTTCCCTTGTCCAATCACTCCATTTCCCTGTAAAAAGTCAGTCTCTAGCTTTCTTGTGGTCCCCCTTTAGGTACTAGAAGTCTGATATAAGGTCTTTTCAAAGTCTTTTCTTCTCCAGGCTGAACAACCCAAACTCTCTTAGCTTGTTTCCATAGGAGAGGTGCTCCAGCCCTCTGATCACCTTCCTGCCCCTCCTCTGGACTCACTCCAACAGGTCCAGGTCCTTCTTATGTCGGGGGCCCCAAAGCTGGATGCAGTACTCCTGATGAAGTCTCAAAAGAGTGGAGTAGAGAGGGATAATCTCCTCACTCGACATGCTGACCATGCTTCTTTTGACACAGCCCAGGATATAGTTGGCTTTCTGGGCTGTAAGTACACATTGCTGGATCATGTTGATCTTCTCAACAACCAACACACTCCAGTCCTTCTCCTCACACTGATTCCAATCAATTTACTGCCCAGTCTAATATTTGTGCTTGGGATTGCCCTAACCCAGGTGCAGGACCTTGTACTTGGCCTTGTTGAACTTCATGTTTTTCGCACAAGTCCATCTTTTGAGTCTGTCAAGGTTACTCTGGATGACATCCCTTTCCTCCAGCACAGTGAACTCACCACACAGCTTGGTGTTACTGGCAAACTTGCTGAGGGTATCCTCAATCCCACTGCTCATGTCACCAATAAAGAATGTTAAACTGTGCCAGTCCCAGTAATGACTCCTGAGGAATGCCATTCATCACTGGTCTCCATTTAGACATCGAGCCATTGACCACAACTTTTTGAGTGCAACCATCCCATCAATTCCTTATCCTCTGTGTGGTCCATCCATCAAACCCATGTCTCTCCAATCTGGAGACAAGTACGTCCTGTGGGACAGTGTCAAATGCTTTGCACAGGTCCAGGTAGGTGACATCAGTTGCTCCACCAACTCTGTAGCCTCATCTAGAAGGCCAAAAAGTCTGTCAGGCACAATTTGTCCTTGGCAAAGCCATGTTGGCTGTTACAAATCACCTCCTTATTTCTCATGTGCCTTAGCATAGTTTCCAGGGGAATTTGCTCCATGATCTTGCTATGCACTGACGTGAGACAGATCAGCCTGTAGTTCCTCGGGTCATTCTTTTATCTTTTTTTTAAAAAATAGATGTTATTTGTTTGCCTTTTCAAGTTAGTTGGAACTTCACTGGACTGCCACAACTTCTCAAATATGATGGGTAGTGGCTTAGCAGCTTCATTTGCCAGTTCCCTCAGGACCCACGGATGCATCTCATCAGGTCACATGGAATTGTGTACCTTCAGGTTCCTTAGACGGTCTCAAATCTGATCTTCTCCTGGTGATTTTTCCTTTTCCTGGTCCTTGCCCTTGCCTTCTGTGACTTGGATGGTGTGGCTTGAGCCCTTGCCCATGAAGGCTGAGGCAAAAAATTAATTGAGTACTTCACCCGTCTCCATATCCCAGGTAACAATGTCTCCCATTTTCTTCCAGGGAGGGCCCACACTTTCCCCAGGCTGTCTTTAATCACCAGCATACCTACAGAAGATTTTCATGTTGCATTTGATATCCCTGGCTGGATGTAATTCTATCAGTGTTTCAGCTTTCTTAACTTGATCTCTGTCTACTCAGACAATTTCTCTGTATTCCTCCCAGGATCTCTGAATATTAACCAGCTTTCTTGGGTCCCTCTTTCCTCCAGGGTTTTATCCCATTGTTATCAACCAGGCAGATCCCTGAAAAGGCTGGAGTCTGCTCTCTTGAAGCCCAGGGGAATGAGCTTGCTCTGCACCCTCCTTGCTGCCCTAAGGGCGCTTAAGTCCACCATTTCATGGTCACTGCAGCCAAGGCTTCCCTTGAACTTCATATTCACCACCAACCACTCCTTGTTGGTGTGAACAAGGTCCAGCACAGCACATCTCCTTGTTGGCTTGTCTGTCACTTAGAGAAGGATGTTATTATCAACGCATTCCAGGAACCTCTTGGATTGCTTGTGCCCTACTGTGTACTCCCTCCATCAGAAATTGGGGTGGTTTAAGCTTCCCATGAAGACCAGGTCTTGAGAACATGAGGCTGCTTCTATCTGTCTTTAAGAGGGCCTCATCCACTCACTTTTCCTAGTCTGCTGGCCTGTAGCAGACCCCCACTATTAATCATGTGCCCCTACTTTCCCTTTAATCTTGACCCATAACCTCTGGTTTGGTTCCTCATCCACCTCCAGGTGGAGCTCCATCTACTCAGCCGGTTCATTGATGTGGAGAGTGACACACGCTTCTCGTCTCCTCTGCCTGTCCTTCCTAAAGAGCTTCTGTTCCAATTCTCTAGTCACAGAAGCCATCGCGCCATGTTTTTGTGATGCCAACAAGATCATAGCCTTGCAGATGTGTGCATGTCTGTAACTCCTCTTGTTTATTCCCCATGCCACTTGCATTTGCACAGAGGCATTTAAGTTAGGCTTCCAATGAAGTTGACTTACTGGCTGCAGCAGATGGAATGCCTTTGTGCTGCTTTTCAGGTGCTCTCCTGCTGACTTGTGATCCTCTCCCAGGCTCTAGGCATCTATTGCTGGCAGTGTCATCAAACTGGTAGGAGTTGGGTGGATTGAGGTTACCTTTTTTCCTCTGCAACCTTTAGATTAAAGCCTTCTTGAAAAGACCTTCACATGCATTGCACTTCTGAACAGCTCTGGTACTTTCACTGTAGAATATGAATAACCCAGGAGGAGAAGGCAACGTGTTCCCCTATGCAAAGTACCTGATTAAGTACTTAAAAGCGTATAACAGTAACACCACTTCCAAAGAGCATGTTCAACACTAAATATTAATGCTAGTAGAATACCTGAGAGGAGGAAGCATGTTAGTTTTCAAATAAGTTGCCTTTTAGTATGGTATGCAACAGAAACTTCTGTTACAGAAATAATGCCCTATGCGCCAGCAGCACCAACTCCACTGACGAGCACTGATGAGACCTGACTAGGATTTTGGCTTTGGTTCAGTTTACTTTTAGCATTCAAATATAAAGTGGCTGTTGCCCTTTTGGATTACAGACAGGAGTAGTAGAGAAGGTGTTCTACAAGTATTTTCTAAGTCCCAACAAGAAACAGGTTGGGCCAATGATCTTGCAAGAGATCTTGAACTCGTCATTTCTGGTGCAGTCTCACAGACTTAGGAGTTATTTGAATAATTCAATAAAGTCCTGCTGGCACACCACACTTGAGTGCTCATCCTCTGAGAATAGGAATCTCTGTTTATTCACTCACTGTTTGCTACACTGATGTACTTTCTCTGAATGTATCTGTTGTGACAGGGGCTTTATCCACTGAAGAAATCTGTCTTCTCCAGGCTGACACCCTGACCATATTCATGCCATAGTAAGCATTTGCCAGGTCAGTTCCTTTTTGCCTTTTACTCTTTGGTGTACTGAAAATTTATTCTTTAGCTATGTACTTCCTTCTCACTGACTATTTAGGAATCTATATGATTCTCCTAACGCTGAATACCCTCTGTCAGAAAACTGAACAGCAGACAGTTCTCTCCCTATTCTTTTTTGCTGATATCAGGAGGTTACCTGACATAAGAGTGGGTTTGGGCTAAAATTAATGTGCCTTTCATCTGGAGAGGAGTAGAATAGGATTTTCTTTACATATCACTAAGTAGGCTGGGAAAGTTAATATGATAGTTTTAGTTCTGGATCAAGACTATCTGGGACACACTGATATCTAGTTTTCCATTTATAAAATGCATGTAACACACACTGTTGCTGCTTCTCAGGAATCTTTGGGGGAAAAAAAAAGTAGATTTATTGCGAATTAGTGTGCACAAAACAGAAGGAAGATACCTATTATTTTCAGACTGCAGCAACACAAAAAGTCACAAGTTCCAGACTTAGTGTAAAGAAGAAAATACACAAAGTTGTCATATTGAAAACTTTGGCTCAGGCTCAACTGAACTTTTTTTTAGAATGTGAAAGTCTTCAACTGTTTTCCTTCAATCTGAATTTGAAGGAAAAGTCCATAACGCTTTGCCTTGGCTAAACTATACTCAGAAATCTATGCTGAACATTATGGTCTGCTTAGGTACAGTGCAAAGGTGCTCTGAACAGCCATGCAGGGTAAAGCAGAGGCAACTGGTTTTGTAAACCACGCAGAATGCAGAGGCATCTCGACTTTCCCTTTCCCTGGGCTTTCCCAGGAGCTGAGGCTGCTGGGCGTAGAAAGCAGAAACAACCTGACCAAGTGCAAATTGTCACAACAGGATGGGTGAGGGGAGGAGGAGCAAGTTTCCTGCTCCCACGGGACTGAGATGTGTGTTTGTGTGTATATATATACCTGTATATTTCCTACCATGTAGATCACCTGGCTCATGCACTGACTGGGCATCAGGTCCAAGGTGAGATGGGGAGAGCTGGGGAGAGGTTCGTGGGACACTGCTGAGGGTATCAAAGAGGAGGATAGGGACATGCAACCACGTGAGAGAGGAAGCAGAGGAAGCATCAATGTCAGCAGTGGTGGAGTAGCTTGCTGAGGGCAGATTTTAACAGGTGCATTACAAAACAGTTATGCTTTTAACAGCTGTCTGGTATGCTGTGCCAAACACAGCCCTGAAACCAGCCAGCTTTTATTCCTGGGGCATGCAAAAAGCTCTGCAGCTTCAGCTTAATGAGATGCAGTGAGTGGGTTTATATTGAAAACATCTAGAGGGTAAATGGTCCACAGAGATGCAGATCTCCTACCTTCCTGCACTGGTTACTGGGGCAGACTACAGCCAGGCAGAGTGACAGCTCTCTCCCCTACTGTGATACCTCTTTATTGGTGCCAGCTGAGTCCTGAAATCTCTGCTTCTGAAAGATGAAACATGCTCGTATATTGAGATGGGAGAGCTCTAGGGCACATCCACACTTGGCTCTGTTTATTTCATTATCTTTCATTTATTCTTTGGTGTTCACCCTTTCAGAAGTATAATAATAATCAGACAGATAGATTAAACAAACTAGAATCTCTGCCTAAAGTTTCAATAAAAATTGAGCTTAACTGTCTAGTAAAATAAAACAAACAAACCCCCTCTTAATTAATTTTCCTTCCATCTTCCCTTCTATTTAATTTAATTAAAAATATTTTGAGTCCAGAAGTAGACCTACCAAAATCCTTCGGGAAAGACATCCATTGCCAGCTCAGCCAAAAAGAAGTTTGCACAGTCTGGTTTGAGGACTCGTGTATTTGTGGCTTGCAGTCTATTTTCGTAGTTACATGGAGATGTCAGTGTCTCAGTACTGCAAGTGCTTATATCAGCAGAATTTCTGAAGCTCCTGAAGTTTGTCTATTAGTGTTGGTATATTTTTGTTTAAAAATTATAGTTCAAACCCCTCAAACCCAGCAGAATGAAACAATGAAAACAAAAGTGACCGAACAACTCTGCCACAGCCGGTAATCAGGATGGAGCCAGGAGACCCTCTGAGCCCTGGCACCTCATGGCATGCCAAGCTGTAGTTGGACTCTGCACCTACTCCTGTCAAATTAGTTCATTTAGCTAGTCCCTGTCCTTGCAAGAGCATATCTTAAAACCAACCGATTTTGATCACAGACACTGTAAAACCAGACCAACCTGGTAACAAATGGCAGTGTTATTCAGTAAAATAAAAAAAAAAAAAAAAGATAAAATAATAAAAAAGGCCAAGTGCAAGGTCGTACACCTGGGTCAGGGCAATCCCCAATTTCAGTACATGATGGGGTTGACATGATTGAGAGCTGCCCTGCAGAGAAGGACTTGGGGATGCTGGTTGATGAGAAGCTCAACGTGAGCTGGCAATGTGTGCTCCCAACCCAGAAGGCCAACCATATCCTGGGCTGCACCAAAAAAAGCGTGGCCAGCAGGGTGAGGGAGGTAATTCTACCCATCTATTCCTCTCTTGTGAGACCTCATCTGGAGTATTGTGTCCAGTTCTGGAATCCTCAACATAAGAAGGATATGAAACTGTTGGAATGGGTCCAGAGGAGGGCTACAAAGATAATCAGAGGGCTGAAGCACCTTCCATATGAGGACAGGCTGAGAGAGTTGTGGTTGTTCATCCTGGAGAAGAGAAGGCTCTGAGGAGATATTATAGCAACCTTCCAGTACCTGAAAGGGGCCTACTGGAAAGCTGGAGAGGGACTGTTCATAGGGGCTTGTGGTGAAAGGACATGGGGGAATGGGTATAAACTGGAGAGGGGCAGATTTGGTCTTAATATAGGGGAGAGTTTCCCTATGAGAGTGTTGAGACACTGGCACAGGTTGCCCAGGGAAGCTGTGGCTGCCCCATCCCTGGGAGTGTTCAAGACCAGGTTGGACGGGGCCTTGGGCAGCCTGATCTAGTGGGATGTCCCTGCCCATGGCAGGGGGGTTGAAGCTGGATGGTCTTTGAGGTGCCTTCCAGCCCTAACTGTTCTATGAAAATTCCCATGCTCCTATGGATTCCTCCGCACAAAGCCACAAATCAATGGTCAGAGGAGAGCTAGAGCAGTGGTATTTTCTCATCATCATGTGCTTATGCCATTCATGTCATCCAAGCCACCTGGACATCCTAGCCTTTTCTTTCTGACAGCACTGCTATCCTTCAGGAAGATGGGAGTTGGGGGATGATGTGACAAAACACTATCGGGGCAATACAAGGCGTTCTTTTTCCCATTCTTCACTGTTTACGAGTTGTTGTTATAGCTGTTATAATTAATTCAAATAAAGACTTTAACTTATCAAAGCTCTATTCATATTTTCCATCACTGAAGATCTACAGTCCAGTGAAAAGTATTTCTAGGAAAGCAATACCTCGGGATATCTCTAGGCAATAAATTTTCCTTTCCTCTCTCCCCCTCCCCACTCACTTCATTTAAAAGTGAAGGGTGCTGACTTTTATTAGGCCCCCTCTTGTCATCACAGCCTGTGATTTGCAGTTCCAGGGCTGGGCTTCTCTTCCCCCTTTTCTCCCAAGCACCACAAGATCACATTACATTAGACAGCAAGGTCTACCAGGTCAGCTCAGCTCAGACAGCTTTGGTCACTGTCACCCACTTTCTGTTTCCTGAAAAATCCAGACATGGGGACATTTTCCCTTCATCTTTGTAAAACAAAAAATGTGGCCTGAATGTTTGTCTGTGCAAAGGTTGGCAAACAAAACACTGTATTTGTGTGCATCTCTATTGATGTGCACGGTTCTACCTATGAGCCAGACGGAAAGAAAACCTGAAAGAGGAAAGAGGGAAAGTGGTTAAATCTGGGTATCTGGAAAACGTATTTTCCACTCTTGTACCACTTGTTGCTGCCTTTCAAGCAAATTGTCACCCTGACAGCAATGTACTGCAGATCAACAGCATCCCCCCTCAATGCCTGGATGCACAGTGAGCTGGCCTAGCTGCCACTCCAGGATTTGCCAATTAATAAGTTCAAAGCAAAGTAAAACACTGACACATGTATCAGAGATAGCAAGGGAACAGAATACTTGCTTTCCAAAACCACTATGATGTGAGAGCTTTCAGAACCCAGGAGAATGCTCAGAAATTAATCATAGAATGATAGAATCACCAGGTTGGAAGAGACCCACCGGACCGGATGATCGAGTCCAACCGTTCCTATCAAACACTAAACCATGTCCCTCAGCACTCGTCCACCCGTGCCTTAAACACCTCCAGGGAAGGTGACTCAACCATCTCCCTGGGCAGCCTGTTCCAGTGCCCAATGACCCTTTCTGTGAAAATTTTTTTCCTAATGTTCAGCCTAAAGCTTGTCCACATCCTTGCAGCTATGGGTATGGTTTAATGTTGAATTTAATTTGTCAAATGGCACAAATGAAATTTTCAACCTGTGTGTACCAGCCAAGCTGGGTAGACAAAGCACAAGGAGACACCCTGGCCTGCACCTCTGGGCTGAGGGGGAGCACCATGCAATGCCAGTGGAGGGATGAACCAGGTATCCTCCCCCTTCCCTGAGCAAATGCCTGTGGGAATGATAAACGTCATAAATGTGATAAAAGTGACCTTAGGACTAAAATCCTAAAAATCTGAAATCTTAGATGCTTTTGCTCCCAAGTGATTTAAACAGCAAGTTATGAATTGCAGTGGCTGAAGGGTGATCATCAAGGGTAACACTGCAGTCTCAATACTGAAAACCAAAGCTGGCTCCCCTCAGGGTAGTGGGAGAACCAAATATATTCTTTATTCTGTGTCTCTTGGACTACTCTCTTGTGAGCTGCCTGTCTTCTGTGCTAACATAGCCCACAGCCAGAGCTAAAACAGAGGGCTGAGTTTGTCCGGTTAGCTCATTCTTCTTTATGGAATCAGGAACAGGAAAGAGCAGGCTGGACTGCTGGGCAGAGTCCAATGGCATGAGGTTTAACAAGGCCAGATGCCGAGTCCTGCACACTATGCAGTACTACACAAATGCAGTGCTACAGACTAGGAGAAGTCTGTCTAGAAAGCTGCCTGGAGGAGAGGGACCTGGGGGTGTTGGTTGACAACCGACTGAACATGAGCCAGCAGTGTGCCCAGGTGGCCAAGAAGGCCAGTGGCATCTTGGCTTGGATCAGAAACGGCGTGACCAGCAGGTCCAGGGAGGTTATTCTCCCTCTGTACTCGGCACTGGTGAGACCGCACCTCGAATCCTGTGTTCAGTTCTGGGCCCCTCACCACAAGAAGGATGTTGAGGCTCTGGAGCGAGTCCAGAGAAGAGCAACAAAGCTGGTGAAGGGGCTGGAGAACAGGCCTTATGAGGAGCGACTGGGAGAGCTGGGGTTGTTTAGCCTGGAGAAGAGGAGGCTGAGGGGAGACCTCATTGCTCTCTATAACTACCTGAGGGGAGGTTGTAGAGGGGAGGGTGCTGGCCTCTTCTGCCAAGTGACAGGGGACAGGACAAGAGGGAATGGCCTCAAGCTCCACCAGGGGAGATTTAGGCTGCACATTAGGAAAAAGTTTTTCACAGAAAGGGTCACTGGGCACTGGAACAGGCTACCCAGGGAGGTGGCTGAGTCACCTTCCCTGGAGGTGTTTAAGGCACGGGTAGACGAGGTGCTGAGGGGCATGGTTTAGTGTTTGATAGGAGTGGTTGGACCTAGATGATCCAGTGGGTCTCTTCCAACCTGGTTATTCTGTGATTCTATGATTCTTTCTTTTCTAGGAAGTGAACCTAATATTGCTTTTCCTCAGGCTTCTAGTTCAGCTGAATGGTATTTGCTGTTAAGAAACAGCAATTTGCAGCTGAGTGGGGCCCTGTTTCTTGGGAGGGCAATGGAAATGGCTGTGCAAGAATATAAACTGCGGGGATGGAAAGCACAGCAATCTTGCTCTTATGAACTATTAGCAGCACAAGCTGTATATGCAGTGATGGTTTAACCACGTGCTAACCCAATGTCTGAAACAAAAACGCCAAAATAGTGTAGTTCTTGAATATGACAAAGCAGCAGTTTTGAATTTATGGCACTTACACTATAAGTTTCACCATATTTGGTGTTTTTCTTAAAGGTTCATCTTCTGTAAAGGTCCCTTCTCTTGAAGTAATATTAACAAGTAGGGATACCAGACTTCTTTTTTAACCACAAAGAAATTTGCATACATGAATGTGAAAGTCCGTGAAGTATATTTGGTGTAGAAGAGTGTACTGCACATGAGGATAGCCATGGGAGACCAGCCTGAGGTATTCAAATGGGACAAGGGTTGAGGCAAAGCAAAAACAAGGAAGCTGGCTGGAGAGAAGGTGTGAGGAGCTTCAAAGTGGAAGGCAAAAGAGACCTGACCTTTCCCCAGGGTTCTAGTGGGAGTCTGGTAGGTTCATGTGGGAGCAATGTATCAGAGGAGAAGAGAAAGATGGTGCTGGTAGAGATGATCTATGTGAAATTCTTCCAGAGCAGGCAGGAGAATGTGGCTGAGAGCAAAGTAATGCCTGAGCAAGTATGCACAGGAAATAAAACAAAGTGTTGGAAAGCAAGAAAATACTCAATAGTTTCTAGTAACAAGCCGGGGTGATGAAAAGGGAGGAGTAAGAGAGGATTAAAAGGGATTAAAATCTCATAGTGGCGATACAAAAGGAGGTGACAGGGAAGATAAACTCAGTGAGAGAGGCAAGTAGAGCATCTGAAAGGCAAGCACTCTAGTGGTCATTCTGCCTTTGCACAGTCATATGGAAGAGCAATGGAACAGGCAGAATTTTTGAATACAATACATATGGAGTAATTTGGTTAACACAGGGTTGCTTCTGCAGTCCAAGGTGTAACTGAAGTCACCTTACAGAATGCAGAGAAATAAAGATGATCAAAAACCAAGTTGACCATGAAGTCAGAAAACAGAAGCAAAGATGGTGCCACTCAAGAGCAGTGAGAGAAAGAGACCCCAGGGAATGTGACAGCTCAGGAAGTGAAACTGTTGTGTCCTGATATGAAATACTGAGATGAATGATAAAAAAAAAGTGGTTACTCACAGTCAAATTTGCAGCACAGTAGTCTTCAGCAGTCTTCCCTTACTACACAGATGCTCCAGACCGAAGAGGTTTGGTTTTAATGGCAGACTATTGAAGTGCTGCTCCAACATTAAATACAGGTGAAAAAATCAGACTTGATGGAAGTATCCTGCCATGGGACTCAGGTGAGAAGGAGGACTGCTTGGCATAACAGAAGTTTGCAGAGAGAGTAAACTGTAGTCCTTCTCACATAGGGTGATAAGAGGAGTTTTGATCCCCGCCTGGAAGAACAGGGCCTCTGTCAGCATGGCAGTCATTTACAAGGAGTCTTGGATATCAAAACACAGCATGACAGTTAGATAACACAGGAAAAAAAACAAAGGTGGCCCAAGCAGACACTGAAGAAGGAGGATAACATTTCATAGTGTGTGGCACTCTTAAAGACCAGCAGAGCTTTATACAGCTCATTAGTTTATAGCTTTTAAACCTGTCTACCCCCAGTGAGTCACTGCCTGACCAAGTATCATACAGTGTCTTGACAGGAGACTTAGCCTGGACCCTCTCTGATTAAGAACTACCAGGTGCAGCACATTCCTAATTAAGGAAGACACAGGAGAAGGAAGCAATACTTTGTTTCAACAAGCTCACTCTTACCAACCCCGCTCAGCACGTAAAAGGATTTCCAGCCTGCTTTATTGTTTGGGCTTCTTTCGCTCTTCCCACTTTTCTGTTCTCTGGTGTGTCAGCTTCTTCTCCTCCTGCCTGAACCTGACCCCTGCAGGACCACTGATGAGCAGTAGTAGAGGCTGGCTGAGGGTGAAAAGAGGCTTAGTCCAGCACATCAGGGCAGAGTAGCAGTCTCAAAGACCACATCACAGGTGGGTTACTCTCCATCCATGGCTGCTTTCTTGTTTGTTACATGCAAACTAGATAATGCAGTGGGTGAGAGAGATATCTGTGTAGACTGCCAAGCAAGTGTAAATATACAGGGAGTTAAGTGTTGTAGAGCTGCCTTCTGGTGTGGCTGTACTGCTAGCAGTGCTCAAGGGGCTTAAAGTGAGATGAGAAGTGTCTTTGTGAGCTATCACTACTGTGTAGGTATACTCCCGGGGGAGTAGCCCTGTCTTTTGAGGGTGGCACTGTACTCTGGGGTACTGCAGCTATGACTGAGAAGCCAGATTGCAGTGAGACTTACAGCTCTTGGAGAATTTTGCCTGGCTATCTGAGAGGAGGATTTGTTTCAGAGTTTGGGGTTTTTTTTTTTTTCACTTTTCTGTAGCAGCTTTTTTACTCCAAGTGTAGGGGCATTTAAAGTGAGTCTGATTTCCCTGGCAGTTCCAATGGGGATAAGGGGAAGCCTCAAGGAGAGGTAGAAAATTGAAGATTTAATGACTTATAGATGCTCTGCTCATCCCACTGCTCTCTGGTGAGATTAAAAGCTTGACCTGCTTCCTATGTATCTCACAGCTTGATTTTTGTTTTATATGAAAAGAGAAATGCGGGGCCTATAATACCTGCTACTCTGTTTCTTCTGCCAAGAAATGTTCAGTAGGGAGCAAGGGTTTGTGAGTCAGATCTCTCCAAGGGTCAGAGGGCAAACAAATGTGGACAAAATACTTCTTTTAAAAGTAGGCATCAGAGTGTCACATAAAACATCAAAATCTGATTGAGAATTGTGTACAGATGTGAATGTGTCTCTTCTTCTGCACAAGTGAATGCTCCTGAGGCTCCAAAAAGTAGGGTATTTGGAGAAAAAGTTCAGACTGTTAAATTAGCAGCAAACATATTTCTAAACAAATTGCCTGAGAATCTCTGCCAGGCTGGGGTGCCGTGGGCATGTTAGGACATTTATTTTCTTTCTTATAGTGAATTTCATAAGTACTAACTCCATTTCTTTTATTTCCATTGTCCTGTAAATGACAAAATGTTGTCTGAAAGAACTAGATTCCTGTTTCTGGGTGATCATTTGTGTTTATGTTCCCTATTCTAGAATTCATATTAAACACCAGCTGGTGAAATTTCTGGCCTGAAAACACAACTCTCTGACAGTGCACTCCCAAGCTTGCTGTGTGTTTTTTTGAACAGTTTATGGACATCCTCCTGACTCATGTCAAAGACCCTTATTATGGCTTTAACTTTCATATTGGGAATACAATCTTTCCCCTCAGTTTCTCTCAAGGAAGTGAAGTCTAAATTCCTCCATGTATGCTTACCTCTGAAGTGAAAGATATAGTCATACAATTATAGCAGTGCAAACTTTAGAAAAGTTTGTAAATACATGAGTATTTAAAAGCCTTTCATACAGGCTTCTTAAAAACTGTCTTAAGTTTCTTGCTCCTCCTAACATTAAATTTTAATTTCTCACAACATATTGGGCAGAATTTTTCCACAAAGATGGAATTTTGCTTGGTGTAAGCTTTCACCTGGACCAAACTGAGTTCATAAAATTATAAAACTTAAAATGAACCTGTCCCAAGTTTAGATTACCAAATTATAAATGTCTTTGTTGTGAAAGGTAGCCCAAATTTCAGTTTTTAAGCTGACACTGTAGCAATAGACAGTGAAGTTGATGGAGTTACATAGAAACTGAGCCCCATGCTTGTGGTTCCAAAGGTGCTGGGCCATTCAACTCCAAAATGACAAAGCACTTCTGCTTCTTTAGTATTTGAAGAGCGTACAAATACATTGCAGAGATCACAAAGACATTCAAAGCTCAGTATATGAAATGCAACCATGGAGGAACTCTATGAACACTTCAGCATCCTCTATCTGGTTACTATGGTGGCATCTTAAGTGTTCAAGTGTAGATATAGATATACATTGAAGAATTAGATTTGTTTTTTCCCAATTTCCTTTTAGTCTGAATCTACTGATGATTTGTGTTTCATCTAGAGAAGCCTACAAATTTTTCATCTTTTCCACTCTGAAAACTCTGTCCTGATACTGGAAATAGAACAGTCCTAGGCTCTCAGAAGGTCTCTTGGTTACCTGTCCCAATCAGATGTAAAGAGTCTTTACCATTTAACTGTCTCATTAAGAAGTGGTTAACAGAGGATTCATCTGCCCCAGCTTTTTGCTTTCTGTAATTGAGCATAAATGGCTGGACTTGGGGTATAAATGAGAATGCAATGCTGGGTGACTGGTGGGGTTGTGTTTGTAGCTGTGAGAGGAGGGTAGGGCAAAGCTGTTTACTAACATGGACATGCTGTTTAGGCAAATGTTAAAGGAGAACTATAAAAATTATTCAGCTCCATGCAGGCTTTGAAGGTGAGAGAACATTCAGGCATGTCAAGCAGCAAGCAGAGAGGTCTTTTGGCACTAATATCTAAAGCTGTGAAAATGGGACATTTTCCCATCAGTGCTGCAATAATCCACCGTGCAAGGCAGGGTTAAATTTTCTCTTTCATCAATTGCCAGTCAATCCAAGTGTTACTAATGCCTGAAATAAAATATGAATGTCTCCCTAGCTCATGTGATGCTCTGGGCATCTCTTTTCTCTTTGGGTCCCTAGCCCCCAGAACTTGTCATCACATTAAATATGTATTATTTAAGTTGGCCTGTGGGAGAAGCAGGGACTACTAATGGCTGTATTCTTAGGGGTTTTACCTCCCAGGGTTGTATCTTGGTCACTGGCATATTGCCTGAAAGCATAACCATAATGAGCAGATTTGCACCTGACTCTGTAAAATATTATTACTCATTTACTACTTTTATTTACTCTCCTTAATCCCCTCTGCATTTTCCCCTTGTACTGGAGGATGCTCTGAGGCTCCAAGGAAGCCCACTAGACTCTGTATTATGACCCCAGTGTTTGTATGCACACACAAAGTGGGACAAATCTCCCCACTACAAAGAAGGCTGGGAAATATCAACATCTTGAATCTTGAATTTTTGTCTGAGATACTGGCCTTAAAATGGCCTTGTGATACGTCTCAGTGGCATTTTTATGTTAACTTAGAAACAGAATAAAGAGGTATTTTTTGCACTTAGGACTGTTCTCGGCAGGGGTTATTTGGGCCTTAAGGGTCTAGGGAAGACAGCAGATAAATATTTTCTTAAGTGAAACACCAAGTAGACAGAGGTAGAGGTAGACTGGTTAGACACCAAGTGATCTGAAGTGTCTCCACAGTGGTGGGAGCACAGATCCCAGGGAGCTCTGCCTTATGGTTTTCGAATAGGACATGTCCTATTTTGAGTCATTATAGTAATGCTTCCTATTGCAGTTCTCCATGGGCATTGTCAAAATAGAAGAAGATACAGATTCAGTGTCTTTTTCCTCAGAAGACTTAGAGGATCTCTCCTCATTTGTCTGATGCCTGCTACTTTGCCAAAGCATTTGAGGGAAAAATTGTATTTCCCAGAACAACTTCTTAGGCTTTGGCTAAAATTAGAGTAGATCTGGGCTACCTGTGAAGTGGTGCAGTTTACAGAAATATTTGTTAGTTTCTAGAGAACCAAGTAATGAACACCGACTACAATATATCAGTCCAAAGATGTCTGATCTATCACCTATTGGGAAATAATTTTCCTGCAAGTCCTGTGAAAGAGTAATACATTCCTACTGTGGATTCATATCACCCTGTTATGATGTTATTTCAAAACAAATGAGTTCTCAAGCTTGTTCCACTGCTTTCTCATTTTTTTCCAAGCTTCTAGCTTCAGTTCCCATTTCTTCCAGACCTTTCTTTGACCAGCTCTCACATTTTTGTAAAAATGTGTGCAATATTCTGCAATAAATTAAGGGATTTTTTACATTTTTGCCTGAGTGACAGGAGAAGCAGAGAATGAGGGACTGAGACCAGTGCTCACAGAACTCAGTGTAGAATCTAGTATAAGTCATTTCCAAGAGTTCCCATTAACATGATAGATTAATCCAAAATATAAAAGCAGATCGAAGAAGTTGAAGCTGGAATATTTCAACAAGCAAAGGGCAAGTCTTCTGAACTTACTCATTAAAATTAGTAAAAAGGAAGAAAGTATTAGGGAAAAACACTGACAGGAAGGAAGTTAAGAAGCCAAGAGTAAAGAGCTAGGACATTGGACACCCATATTATTTATAGAGGGAAAGACCTACGAATCACAAAGAAGGAGCGCAGTAGGCCATTTACAGACAAAATTAAAGGTCATTTCTTCTCAGAGAACTGCCAGTCCAATGCCAATTACTGAAAATGAGGGAAACCAAAATGATTAATGGGACAAGAAAATGGATGTTTCCTGTTCCTTTGGTGTACAGCTTTGCAAAATCAAAGAAAGGCTAAACTGTACCCTTCAAAACATATCCAGTGTTCAGTGTTTTTATCTGGATAAAACAGGCACAGAAACAAAAAGGGAAAAGCAATCTTAAACATAACCTCAGCACTATACGTCTTAATCAGTAACCACCTAGCAAAACATTTTGACTATTTTTCTGGTCATCTTGCTTTTCTAATTTCAAATGGGATAGAGCAAAATCAATTAGGGGGACTTGGGGTCTAAATCTTTGATTGGCCTATGCCAGCCTCCAACTCTCTCTGACCTTGGGGAATTGGTATGTCCTCTTTGATCCTGGTTAGTACATATGGAGAGAGAAACAATACTTATTTACTCCTGATAGGTATCAGTTCCTGTAAGAAGTCTAGTGAGATGTGGGTGCCTCATCAGATAGTGTGGATTTAATGAAGTACAACAGAAAATGTCAACAATTAAGGCAACATTGTCCAATGTTAGTTCTGATGCTTAGCATTTCAAGACATTTTTTAATAGGAAATATATTTAGACATTAAAGTCTATGGGCAATTGTAATGCGGATCACATTTACTTACATGCCTCACCAGAGATAAGGACTTAAGTCTCTATTTCAAAATGCTGACATTGGTTGTGAGCCAAAGTCTGTTTTACCTCATTTTTTTAGCACACGAATATTCTGTGGTTAGCTCTGACTGCAAGGACAAGCAATTAGCCATGCCTGTAACTTGCTGTCCTTACAAAGAATTAATTTCACAAGAGAGCTGAAGAAATCAGCAATTTTTGCTTGGCAAAGCAATAGCTAAGAGGGGATGTGACTGCTGAGTACAAATACATCAAGGAACAGTAAACCTGAGGGAAGTGAAAAGAGCTATTTATGCTAAAAAGTAACCTTGGCACATGAACAAACAAATGCTAACTGGCCATGAATAAAATTAGGAAAAGTAGAAACAGGTCACCAGTGATCCAAACAATGAGGGAAGGAAGGATCTTTCCAACAGAAGAAATGCAAGCACAATACTAGAGTATTTTTAAGAAGTTTAACAAGTTCCTGAAAGAGAATAAGAGGATTCAGACTGTTGCAGTGACTAAGAAGAGGCCTGCAATCACTTCCACTTCAGGTTGATATTTGGGGTAATGACCTCTTTCTCCTGCCTCCTTTCATCCTATTTTACATCAACAAAGAGTGTGAGGCCAGTAGCAGAAAGGAAAGCAAGAAGATATTTAAAGAAAAATGCCCCACATTTTCATGCATGTAAAATGGCAAAATCTCATGAGCATACTTTGTAATCACAAAGCCAGACACTGAGAAAGGGATGATCATTCCAACATCTAAATAACTAATCTTTATTTAATTAAACTACTGTTGATTATCAAACTTAACACCTGACTACAATGCTTACAAGAGTTTGTAGAACCACAGGACAGTTCTAATCCTTTGAAGTGCACTCTGATACAGCTTTTCCTCTGTGAAGAGTGCTTCCTTTCACAGATGCCACATCGTTTCAGAAATGTTTGTTCTTTTTCCTGACTTGATCTTTACTCTGTCACTGTAAAAGCTCCTCAATCACATAAACTGGTTCAATATATGTAAAGAGTACAAGAACAACTTCTACTGTGTTAAGGGAAATCACACCAGGCAAAAATTAAAGATCTTCTGAAAAGTAGAGTTTGGCTATTAATATTTAATGTGTCACATCCATTATTCAATTGCAGGCAATGTCATTCCACTGTTTTCAAAATGATGGAGCTGCCTACTTACACTAATAAAATAATTAGATCTGAAATGTGATGATCAAACTGATTTTACAAGGCCATTTGCTAGATTTTTCCAAAACTACCGGACTGACTACTAAGTCTCAAATATCTCACACATGACCATTTACTTTACCATCAAACTTCTCTCTGGAAAGTTCATTCATTTTCTCACCAAGAGGTCCCGCAAACTAGGTTCCCCACCACTTGAAGTTTCTACCATGACAATGTACTCTGCAACTTTTATGTGATGACACTTTGTTTGCCTTGCTTATGCCCCTTGGCCAACTGACAAGATAGTGTTGTATCAAAAAATACAAGGTCCGAGCCCTCATTCCTTGGAGGAGCAACTCTCCCTCTCCCACCATCTTCAGGCAGTCTTGTGGAGACAGTCATCAATCTCATTACTGGGTATCGGTGCCCAGCCACTTGCCTCAGGAAACAAAGCAGCAAAGATCCCAGTCGCACCATCATGAGGAGGATCTTTTCACTGTCCTTCTGAGCAGGTGTTGATTAACCTAATTTCCTGGGTGCAGAGTATGCAGACGGCCTTTTTGTCCTGGGAAGTGATCCATACACAACTCCCTCCCTTCTCAGGACCATTATCATCAACTCTTATTCTTTGCTGATCCTTTTGGAAAGGGGATAATTTTTTTCCCAGGCCGTTCATTACTGTGAACAAGAGGAGGAGGGGCAGGAACAGCAGCCACAGTTTGACAAATGACCCTTGGTAACAGATTAAACAAATGGTAAAAATTAGCTGTGCTGCAAACTCCCATAACTCCCTCTCCCTTCACTTCTGCACAAGCGCCTTCCTTCCCACCTGCATCCATATAATAGGCTGAAAGAGATCTTCTCAGGGTCCTTAATTAGCAGGAACATATTAGTGGAGAGGAAGGATGACCAAAGCACACACAATTAGTCACTGAATATAATTGTAATTCAGGACAGATTCAGTGACTAATTGATTCCCAAGTCCAGCATTTCCCAGGAACCAATAGGAATGCCCGGCACAGGAGTGCATTTTCACGCCAAAAACTGTGCCACAATGGCTTATATCAACAAAAACACCCAATATGCTTGCAGCTGAGTCAATTGTTAACTTACCCCACTCAGTGGACTGTCACACTCCCTGGAAAAAAAAGATTCAGAATTAGTTCAGACCTTCCAGTTCTCATTTTGAGCTGAGGATGCAACTAAGATTTCATCATAATCAGTTGGTTTAGAAGCACAGGGCTGGCTAAATTCTTCTTAACTCTGTCAGACATTTTTTTAATGTCCTTGTAGGAATATATTCACAGCTGGGAGCTTGAATACAAAAATAGTGTCTCTGCATCTGGAAATCTCTAAGATATAGATTAGTAGAGGCTGAGAAAATAGACCTCTGGCCTTGTCCAGTATGTTCATTCTTACGATCTGGTACTGGAGGCTATGCAGACATCCTTGTCTTCCTGCACAACTTGTCCCATTATGTCTCTTCATACAACCAGACAGCTGGTTGTGAAACCTGGTGCTGATGCATGTCTTGTAGACTTTGCACGATGTTGACTTCTCACCTTTTTCTAAGCTTCGTCTAAAAAGGGCCATTTTCTCTCCTGCGATTGCTTTATGTTTGCCTTCTAGTGCATTTAATGATAGTATTTACAAGGAAATAGTCAATCAGATCAAGCTGTCTGTTCCCATTTCATTTTTTATTGAGGTGGCCAAGTTCTGCCCTGTTGTTAACTAGGTGCATCTTTTAACCTCACTAGAGACTAATCTGTTTTTTTCAGCAAGTCTGTTTTTCGAGGGCAAATCCCTTGAATGAAAACTATTCTTCCAGTTCTGCAATGGGTATTTTTACTGTGATGTGTCACTTTTCCAATGTGCAGGGGTCTTCTCCTGGGGCAACCAGAGATCTTGCCACAGGGTGTGTTTCAAAATGTGGCCCAGTGAGGACTGCTTGACCTATGAGAGGCTTCAGGCTACAGGTGTCTCATTTCTGGATGGTCATGGCAGAGGACAGCTGCCCATGCTTTAACCTTTCTCTCTTTGATGTTGTGAATTGCAACCACTTCTCCCACATCACTAAGCATACAGGCATGGAAAAGCTGAACCTAGGGAGTTGCTCGCCTTCCTATACCTCTATGTCTGTTATTTTTGCCAACAAAGACATACTGCATCAGCAGACTAAAATAGCTGATTTTCTAAATGAAATAACCTTCTATCTTTATTTTCTAATTTTCCATCACAGTAAAGGAGATTAGTGCAAATCACTGTCAGCATTTTGAAGGAACATTTTGAAGGAACATTTTGATTTTTAATCACCCACATGAAGTACAGATTTGGAGAATGAAGGTAGAAGAGTTTATCTTGTGGCCAGCCAAGCACACAGAAGAGATTTCAGAGCTGAAGAATGCCTCCTGATGTAATTTCCTTTTGCCATATCATTACTGCTATGAACCTTTTGGTGTGTAATAAACACTGTTACCTACTTAGTGTGTCGTGAAGGTCTCCATGAGATAAGTCTGGAATTTTTATTCCTAAAACTTTGAATTTCATCAGGTTACACATTTTGGTCTCTAAAACTATATCTGAAATGCCTGGATGCTGAACATTGAATCTTTGCTTGGAAAGCTCTCTTTTCTACTTTTACTCTCACCTACAAGTGACACGTCAAAAAAATAGCCCTGGATTGGGGAAGAAATCTGATGAAGGCCAGATTGCCTCATGAGATCATATAATATCAGCAGTTTTGACATGTGACTATCTTCAATCATAACCTATAAAGAAGCAGGGCATTTGTGCAGGTGAATATACACACAAGCACATAGATGTGCACAGGCTTTCCCCACATATCAGGAATAGGATGTACTTGTGGAATTTCAAAAAAAACCCTTATGCATTTTCCCTTAAATGTCCCTAAGTGTGGATACCCAAGAGAACGTTTATCCTGTGTGCTCCTAATATTGATTTTCCTAGCATGGAGTCCTGATGGTAATTGGAGAGGCCTGAGGAGTTCTGGGTTCAAAGGAATGACCAATGCCATATCTGGCCTTCCACCACAAGCCACACTTGACACCAGACACTCTAGTAATGAGAGCAGGCTGAGGCACACTGTCCTAGGGGCCACTTGCTACTGAGTCAAGGAAGGAGGAAAGTGTACAGGAGATCTCAGCAAGATTTCTTTTCAGCTCATGGAAACAGATCTGCAGAGAGTTCGCACAATCTTCTTGTAAATAACTACTCTACCTATTGTGCATAATACCTCATCTGAAAACAGAAATGTCTGGTTATTTTAAGAGTTTTGCAGTCAACTCCTGACAAAAACATAAGGGGAACATTTTGGGACTGAGAGTGAAAATATGCCAAATCACTTCAAGTGAGATCACTAAAAGATGGATGTGCTGGACTTAGTGTTTGTATAGCCCAGACTTACTTAGCGACATTCCAGGAAAGCTGGAGAGGGACTATTCATAAAGGCTCGTGGTGATAGGACAAGGAGGAACAGGTATAAACTAGAGAGGGGCAGATTTAGGCTTAATGTAAGGAGGAATTTCTTCACCATGAGAGTGGTGAGGCACTGGCACAGGTTGCCCAGAGAAGCTGTGGCCGCCCCATCCCTGAAGGTGTTCAAGGCCAGGCTGGATGAGGTCTTGGGCAGCTTGATCTAGTGGGACATCCCTGCCCATGGCAGGAGGGTTAGACCTAGATGATCTTTAAGGTCCCTTCCAACCTAAACTATTCTGTGATTCTACTTATTTATAGCTTATAGCTTAGGCTTACTTATTTTTTTTTAATCCGAAGTCATAAAGTAAGGTTTCAGTAGACCACCTACCCCTTACCCTCCTGGATAAAGGCTTGATTTCAACTTTAAGAGCCAGCCAATTGTTCATTTCAATGAAGACCTGTTCCAGGAAAAATGCTGCTTACATGTGGATTCTAATTTTGTACAGACAGTTGGTTAAGTAATCCGTTTTGTTTTCCATTAGCAATGCAAATAACAGTGTGTAGCTGAGTAACCGCTAATTCACTACTGTTTCAAGAAAACTATAGACAAGCCTTTCATGAGTGTTTACCTCCATGTGATGTTAGTGTACACCTCTGTTCCCTCAGGAGGCTGTTTGGCTCACCACAGTGACAATGGTCAGAGCATTTCAGCCTACACAGCCTGCAGCTGGCCAGAGGATATTGTCTTTAACAGGTATGCCCTTTTGCCCACTTATATCAAGAGTATAATGCTATTTTAGCTTAATGGGCCAACTGCTCCACTGTGTAAATCACTTTATCTCCCTTTGAGTCATTGGCTGCACCAATTAACACCAGGAATGGAACATCTACCATCTTTCTAGGCAACCTGCTCCAGCCTTTCACCATCCTCATTGTAAAACATTTCTTCCTTATATTTAGTCTAAATCTACTCTCTGTAAGTTTAAAACCATTACCTCCTGTCCTATTGCAACAAGCCCTGCTAAAATGTTCTTTCCCAACTTTCTTGTAGAGATGTTCAACAGGAGTACGGAATTGAATCTGCAGTGCTATGTTCAAACTCTGTGTTCTGTAATCCCCTAAATTGGACAGCATTCTTATCCACACTTGTTTGATGTAATTGTTGTGTTTAAGGCAATTACTTTTAGTGTCAAGTCTATCAGAAAGGTTGCAGATAGCCTGGTAAGTTTTCTACAGTGGTGGCCTGAGATTTCTGCTGCTCTTCTGAGGTCAGTTCCAGGGAAAGGAATTCCCTTGAAAATGGCTAAGTTTCTGAAGACTAAGACCTAGTAGGAAACCAAGACCTGAGTTATCACCTGTTGCAAAGACAGGTAACTTCACTCCTAAGTTTTATCAGGATAAACACACAGAATAAGAAAATCATTTAGGTTGGAAAAGACCCTTAAGATCATTGAGTCCAGGATACAAAGCCTTTTTTTTCCCTCTGAAGGGTTAAGGTGACACAAACACATTTATTTAATTGAATCAGCATGAATTACAATCTTCTCTAATTGTGCAAGCCAAGAATCTCACAAGAATGTTTCCCAGTAACATTTCTAAACATTGCTCTTATGTTTAAAATTTTGTGAGAATAATGTTTTTTACTGGCCTTTTGGTGCTCTTCCTTCAAGTTGAAAGCAAAAATACAGAGGGCTTAAGATGAGAGGGGGAATTACAGCAAACTGGGAATCAAATGGCAACTTTCTAAAAGGCTCAGTTTGATGATGAAATTGGCAGAAATGGGACCCTATTCTAACTGGGTCTGTGTCAGTGAGGATGGTGTACGGGGTTCAGTCCTGCATGTTTGCAGAGGTCTTGTAGAGGCAGCCTCCTTCTGCATGCAGAAAGCAGCTGTTAACAGCTCTGTCGAGACTTGAGCTTCAGAGAGCTAACTCGGAGCTCACCTTTGAGTTTGATCCTGTCAACTGGCACAGCAGCATCCTTCAGACCCTTTGATGAACATGTTTTAAAGCAAGCTATCAGAATAAAAGTATGGTAAAAACTAAGTGGTTTGCAGAGAGTTTTAGCTACTCCTGCGAAGCAAGAATCTCTAAGCAAATATTTACGGTCTGCTCTTTTGGAGTTTAGATACAAAACCTACTAGATCTATTTACAGTCTGCTTGTTAGGAGTTTAGGTATATACTAATATCAGCACTCGAGAACTAGTCACTCTTCCTTTTCCCATTATGCAATGGCGTCAAAAGAAGAATGTTCTTCTCTGATGTTTGCTGTGGGGAAAGTATATGAAACCATGGGCAGGTAACCTGGTCAGAAATGCAAAGATCCCACCTCTCTAGCATTTTAGACAGTGTATGTGAACAGTCTGAATCCTTCAAAGCAAGTGTCTGTCTACAGCAGAACCTCCACAAACCGCAGGAATATGTTTGGATCACTGTATATGGGGTTACTTCTTGAAGATGGCTTAATTGAGGGTAGTTTTGCAGCAGAAGAAACCAGTCGGTGGCTTTTCACATGGACACCAGCTCTGTCTAAGTTGCTGCTTTCCATTTCAACTACACATGCAAAAAATGCTTGCAGCTGCCCACTATGTAGGCTGCTCAATATCTGCAAAGAAACAAAGCCAGCAAACTAGAAGCCACAGGCAGACTTTGTCCCAGAAACCAGTACCATATACTATAGCTTGCACTTCACTCCTGCACATCCACTCACCAATTCACATTAACCATTGAAGATTTTGCTTGTGTTCACCATGCACAAGTTGGCAAAAAGCCTTTGGAAAACACAGCTCTGTAATAGAGAACATTCTGAAACACGGCTGTGAAATTAGTTGCCTTTTTTATTTTCCTTACAGCATTATTTGTATTCATCTTTATAAGGCAAAAAGTATCTACAGGAATCACCTCATTACAGAGAAAGGACTGAGTGAGCTTGAAATGCAGACTGAGCAGGTGCATGTCACCCTCCCAAATGCTGTTTCTCTTATTCTCCAGACTCCTCTTCCTTTGACAGATCTGGCAGTCCTTTTTCTTAGCATAGTTCAAAAGCAAGTATGTAGTGGTTGAAGCAGAATAATTTTGGGCAACCATGAGTTAAAGAATTAGTTAATACTAGTTAAAGTAAACAGCACTATTACTTTTACTGTTCCAAAATGTGATAATAAAACAATAATGTAGGTCACCAATTCCTGGCCTTTTTCCAGTATTCTGAAGTTTTGTTATGATTTACTGGACACAACAATGTCAGGCAAATCTATTACATTTCACTTGGCTGTTTATCTCAAGACTGCTCTGCAGACCTGGCTTTTTTTTCAAGGCAGGCAGCTTTATCTTGAATTCACAGAGACTGACCTGTCTGACTCCTCTTGCAATATGCCATGGTTACTTTCCAAACTATACACAAATACATACATAAAAGGGAAAAAAAAAGAAGCATATGGTGGTGCCAGAATTTTAACAACTCTTTTGTGTTGGGACAAGTTTTTATTTTGTTTTATTTTATTTTAAATATCTCTAATGGAATGAAATTGGTGGTGTACATTAGCATACCTACATCAAAGCATTGGCAGACATATTGACTGACAACATTTAAATCTCTGATTCCACTGGCATAACCTTCAGCATGGATCTCTTTCTCCTCTTGTTACCCATTAGAGCTTCCACTTTTTGCTGTTTGTTTTGTTGTGTTTTTGTTTTTTTTTTTTTTTTTTCTGGGATTTGAACCTATTGCATCCAAAGAAATGAAACATCAGTAAGGTTTGCTTCAGGTCCCAATGTATTAAAGGCAGGGTAACCGCAGTGTGCGATTACTTTATGCAAGGTCGGCAATTACAGTGTGTGCATCCAGGCCTGGTTCAGATCTGTGTTCAGATGTCTAACTGAAGACGGCTCATAGCTAGGTCTGAAAAAAGTTTATTGGAGGCTATCTGGCCCCATTCTATCAGATCTGACTACTCAGCTAGCAGGCTTTCTCCTTCCCACTGTTGTGACACAATACACTCTTTCTGTCCATCTAATGTTGTTATTTCATCAAGCAGTTTATCACAGAGTTGGTTGTTCAAGTGAAAAAAGATCACCCCACAAGCTATGGCATGGGAGCAAACCAATTTGGAAAAGCATTGTGTAGAGAAAGTATGTTTTGAATTCTCTGCTATAATTGCTTAGATATAAGCATTTCCATAGTTAAACAAAAAGCTGATATTGAATGGGAAAGCACGTAAAATACTGAGTTTGTATTATTCTTGGATGCCCAGCATATGGAGAGGATTTTTCATTACTTAAGCTCAGAGGAATATTTTCTGCTTCCAGAACCAGGCCCACAATAACCCACTTGATTTTCTCCTGCTTCTTTGCAAAACCTCAGCAAACTTCTCAATCTATAACTGCGGCTCTACCTTTTTATCTCCTTTGATGTACCCCAGTAGTACACATATGCCAAAAAGTGAGCTATTGCAAAATTGCAGTTATGTATTTTTTTTTCCATAACAACACACTGGGAGCTGAGGACATGTCTTTGGCCAACACAACCTAATTGTCTCATTCTTGATAGTGTAAATATGAAGCAGGATGCTAAAAGGACATCTGTTTTGGGTTTATATTTACAACACTAGGAATGCGGTAGGAATTGTCTCAGAGAAGATCTTGTGTTCTCTCTGCAGACGAACCATGCCAACCATGAATGTATATGATGATTTCCTCCTCTTAGGCTCACAGTTGATTTCTTCTCAGAGAGCTAAAGTAAACACAGTGTTTATGAGTTTTTAACTTGCCTCTGTAACGGAGACGTCAAACTGTGCTTAGCAGTTTGGAAGAGGTGAAGGGCTCCCACAGAACTGGGAGGCATACACCAGTAGGTACCAGGAGCTGATTGTAGGTACATCTGCTCCTGGTGTTGCTTTTCTCAAGAACATCTGTCCTTCCCCAGCTCCTTCAGTGGGGGTTCCTATGAGCTCTGATCTGGACAGTGAATGAGGAAATAGCCTGTTGCCACACTACCCAGTCATTTGTCCTACCATCCATATTAAGCAGGAAATGTAATGGAAAATGGCAATGCCATTGCCTATTTTGCTCACCAGGCTCCTCTGGTTTGAATGATGAAAGTCATTAGATGCCCCAGACCGAGGCTGAAGGCAGGATGTGAAATCTTTATGTCTCCTTAGCTGCTTTGTCTGAGGCAAAGTTAAAACCATTGTTTCTTTGATGGAGTGAGGAAGCTATGTCTGGGCTATATATACTCATGTGTGTATTTATTCCCAGTCAGGGAAGAATTTAACCATGGACATTGTGGCTAATGTCCTGGGTACTGAGACAGGTCAGGCACTTGCTGTATTATCTTCTGGCTTTTTTGAATGCAAGACCTATTTTCTCTTACGGAAAAAAAGTGTACTGGATTTGTCACATAGCATATTTTATGTGTTCTTTTAAATCATCATCTTTTTAATAGCAGCTGCTCATGCTTTTGGTCTGTTTCTAAAACAGAAAACAGGAATCTTTACAGAGAGTAGAGGTCATTTGCATTTTCATAATCAGTATTTTACTTTTAGTGAAAACTGACAACTAGGCTACCCTTCCAGTGTGTCGTGAACTACTGTGATGAGCTATAGCCACTCTCCTCCAGCACCAGAGACCAGAGGAATGGTTTGTGATCACACCAAAAAAAAGCCAGCTTTGCCAGGTGCAGACATTTTCCAACTGGATGTATCAAGGCACGTGTTGACTAAAAGGTCTGGCGCGCTTGGGAAGCAGCTTGTACTGTAGCTGCTGAGGAGCAACAGCCCTTGTATAGGACTAATTGTTTGATCCTGGTTCTGGAACTACTGAAAGGAACTGGACAGGGCTTGGCAGAGGACCTTGTCCCTAAGGTGCTGAAGGAAGCCTGAATATATTGCACTAAAACCAGTAGCAGATTCAAGACGAAATATTATAATGGTGTTGGAAAGGAATCATAAAGAGATTGTGTTAACATTTCTATTGTGCCTTACTTCAGCTCCTGAGCACTGATGGTAGGGCTGGTAGTCAGCCAGTCACATTTGTATTGGGTGATTTCTGAAGAATTACACCAAAGATTGCCTTCAGAAATGGAGCCAGAAATAGTGTTTTTACACAGCTTGTTTTAAAATACTACTAGTGGATTCTAAAAGTAAAGAAGGAAAATACAAATATTTGCCAGGCAATTAGGATGAAATTAAAAGTTCCCCTCTGTTGCCATTACAAAGAGTTTTCTCTAGCTTTCAATGAATCCTCTTTTATCAACCTATCAGGTTTGCCTGTTAGAGTCAAACGGATGCCCTTGAACTCCTGTCTGACTCCCCGAGGTGGCATATAATCCTGCCACATGCCTTTGCAAGACAGTTGCCCCAGATTTGCAATCATATCTAGCTCTGAATGCTCTGCTACTTGTGCTCCTTGAAGGATTAAAATCTGACTAGTTTACCCACAGAAAAATACCATTGGCAGAACTGCTTTTGGTGTATCGTATTCTATTTTTTTTTAAACTATGATTCTCTAAACCAGCCAACATCATCTGGGAATGGCTGCAAACACCAACATTTTTTAATTATGTATACACATAATAGTGAACAAAGATTTGTCAGTGATCCTCCTGTTGGCACATCTCTACTAAAAAGAAATGTCTGTCTTTTAACCATACCCCTTTAAGCCTTTCTTTTATGAGGCATCCTGTTATGCAAGACATTGGCTGCAATCCAAACCATATTGGGCCCCTTTTAAGCATCCCTTTTACAACCTATCCTTTACAGTAACACACCAGTCCCTTGTTTCCCAACAACAACTTTCTGTGCAGAAAGATATCAGCCCTAAAGAAGCCTTTAGACCCAGTAGTTGTGTGATTTTCACCATAAATAACAGCTCTTATTAATCAGCAGCATTAATCTATAAAGGCATTATTCCAAAAACTAACAGCTTTTCAGAATTTTCTGAGAATGTTACAAGAACAGTAACACCTAGAAAAATCCCTTGAATTTAGTTAGTGTTGCATTTCATTTGGGTTAGTAATGTTCAGTGCTATTAAGATACTCTTTCACAGTCATCAATTCGGTTGACCTAGAAGACACTGTGTATAGATTAGCCATCTACTGACTTCCAGAGAAATTCTCCTAAACTAATCACTGAGCCCATTATGGGCTTATTTCACAGACTTAAGAACTGTGAATGTGGAGATCTCAATACTCTGTTACACACGCTCCTTGCACTGCCATCTGGTTAACAAGCCACTACCCATGAAAGTAACTTGTCTATCAATTGGTCTCCATGAAGAAGGCAAACAGAACAAAATTCAAAATCCCGTTACTTGGGATATGGAAGAAATCAGAAAAAAGAGGGCATCATCCAAGATTCAAATCTCTTGCTGTAGCTGGAAATGTAAAATTTGGCAGCCTAGTTAAGAAATATTTCTGTCCTGTAGATATTCCTATAGAATACCACCTGTTCATTATAGACCAGTCCACATTTAAATGGTGTAGACAAGTTTTAAACTCTTAGTATTTTTATTTTTCAAGCCTTTAATTTAATTTTGCAAGCATAGTGCAGTAATAAGTACAAATGGATACTTTCCTAGAAAAACTACAGTTGCTGTTTCGCAAATTGTGACTAAAACACAGTCTTGGAGTTGAGAGCATTTTGCTAGAAGGTCTGGATCACTGGAGTTTTTTCATCATCATCAAGTCTAAACGTCAAATGAGGAGGTTTTATGACTGGGTTGGTAAATTTTGAGACCAATTTGAGAGCTGAATTGGAGTACCTAATACAGAAATTGCTTATTCAACCACACTAGTCAGAGTCCCCAGCGGGAATTTGGAAGAGTCTGTGTTCAAAAGATTGGGAAATAAAAGATAATGGTTTATTAGTAGCAAATGTGTTACAGTGACAAGTAGAATGGTGATCTACTACCACTTTCTTGATCCTGTGGCACACAAAAAAATCCTCTGGTCTAACTTAGAATTATGTTGGTGTAATTTAGAGATGAAAGGTTGGATATGAAAGGAGATTCAGAATCCAACTCTTAAATTCCAGCCCCATACACAGACACCTATAGAAGTAAGTTATGAAACACTTTGATGTATATACACTTTTGCTGTACCTTTAGTGTTATCCAGATTAGAATGTTTCTTAGGTTTGCTTTTCCTCAACAACCTTAGAGTCTGGAATCTCTACGCTATGGGCCAAGGGCAGCTGGTAAAGAAGAAACTGTGCCATCTTTAAAATGCACAATTAGCTGCTATCTCCAGTAGGGGTCATTGATTCTGCTTTTGGGATAGTCTCAGGAGAATAAGATCCACAGATCTATGTAATGAGAAAAATTAGGCATTGCTTGTACCTGCATTGCACAACTCCAAGACCTCTTGCAATCCTCTCTAGACTCTTTCTCCAGCCTTGCCCACAATGTGAAGATTCATTAATTAGTGAGGCTAGCCCAGTCTGAATAATCTATTTGGGAACAGTTTTCAGGATAGATTATTAAATATAATTTTGGAAAGGAATGAGAATAGAAACAGAGGAAAGACATTTTTCCTATTAGTTCTTCACCTGAGGCTATCACTGTACAAACATGATTGGAAAAAAAACAAGGATAAGTGAATACATGACTTCAGCAAGGCATTAATTCCTTTGCTGTCAGGTATTAATTTAAGCCACAACTAAAACAATAGGTTGTTGGGCACTGTTGGTGCAGTCAAAAGCCTGGTACACATGAATTTTCCACTGGAATGCTTTCAAGGTCTTTTTCCTCTTCCTACCCTAGCTGCGAAACCTTTATGCAAACAGTCTTAGTCACAATTAGATTACATCAAAGAATGTTTGTCTTGGTTTCAAGCCTGCTTGGGCTAAAACCAAGATAAATTGCAAATTGGCTAAAACCACCAACAAACACCCACTTTTTCTGGTCATTACAGATGAGGAATGTACAGTGCCTTTAGGTCTTATATCACCCCCGCCCTATCCTGTCCTTAGTCAGCAATTTGTTAAGTAATTGGAAAACAAAGTTCAATAGACTGTCTCGGGGTGGCTGGGGAATTATTCTTTCCCCTTTTGGCTTATGTACATCACAGAGTACTTACAAAGGAATCAACTCACAACTGGACCCATGTGAAAGCAGACACATGTAAAGCGCAAAGAGAAGACACAACCCTCAGTTCGTGATCCTTAAAGACAAGTAAAACTATACAACTGGCAAGGAAAGGCAACTGTTTTCTGCTTCCTCTGCTTCCTTCCTAGTCACAACTGAGGAAAATAAAAAGATACCAAGGAAGGTTGTCCTCCTCCCTTGCAAGTACAAAAATGTTGCCCTCAAAATTGTTTATGGGCTACAAAATGTAGACAGGGATCATTTCAGCAGCCACTAAAATAAAGATGCCTCTGGAGAGACATATCACAACATGGCATAGCACAGCTCCAGGTGGGAACCCCAGAAAGCTGATAAGAGTGGAGATAAACACCCTGCAAAGAGCCAGGCAGGGATGTGAAGAATAGATTTACGTTAACACAATAGTTTTTTGCAGGACTTCCCATGAGGTAGGTAGTGAAGTTGGGAACTGGGACTGACTTTGTGTCTTAGACTGGAAATGAAAAGTCACTGTTGATGTAAATGAAGTTTTTGTTTCTGGAGGTTGAATAGAATTGTGGAATCTTACTGTGTTAAGCTGTGCTGTTCAGCTTTCTCAGCAACATGTCAATTTTGCTACGTAATATTTAAATCTATGGAGCTCAGTAGACACTTGTGGAGTTAGTCTGGACTTATACCACTACATTTTAATAGAGGTAGGCAGAAAAAATAAATATGATCCATGAAAATTTGAAAGTACACAAATACTCTTGGCTAAAGAGTCACTATGAAGAATATTTACTTCTTAAAATTTACATTTGCCAGTCAGCCCAAAACAGACTGTTTTCCCAGAAAATAATTTCATTAAGGTGTATTTTTTGAGATATTTTTTTCAGACTTTTCCCCTTAAGTTCAAAGTGGCTGCCATGACTGCTGACGCTGTGCTGATATCTCTATCATTCAATCATGGGATACCATAAAGGCTGTGCAGAAAATTTTAACAGCTGGAAGTTCAGGATGTCAAAAGTGTCAGCACTGCCATATACAGCTGACTAATGTACTCCTTGCAATGCAGAACAACCGTAATTGTCACTTAGTCCTAACTGAATGAGAAAAACATGGCTGATGGTCAACTTCCCAGGTATCTGCAACCTTTCCAAGCATTCTTCATTGCGGGTCCATGTCCTTCACACAAGAAGTTCCTCTGAGTTTTGATTTTTCACCCACTGCCATTCTTTTAGTAGCAGCAAGATTATTCTAAAGGATAATACAATCCTCTGCAGTCAGAGCAGAGGCATGACTGCTGGTCCCAGAGCTGGGATGGAAATTACGGTTTTAAATGTGAAATAAGGGGATTCAGCTTTTAGCAGATCAATGTGTTAATACATTTGCATCTTGCATGGATGGCTACTGGTAAGCTAAAGATCACTTTGAACGTTTTGTGGTGGATTTATTCTAAAAGGTTCTGGTTTTCATGGGGAAGTGATGCTGAATGGAATGAAACAGAGTATGCCTGACATCTCCCCCAGGAGCAACTCTTCCAGTAACAGTGTTGATATTGGTGTACAGCATGGCCTGATCTTGAACAGTAACAAGACCTGCAAATAGACGTTTCCATCTTCATAGTCACTGAAGCTGTTACTAGAGACCAACCAAAAATACATTATGTCAAAAAATCCCCTAAACCACTTTTTGAACAATTCCATCAGATTGACTCAACATATGAGTAGTTAACAGTAAGCATGGAATTAATCTATATTGTCCCATTCAGACACACTCTTCAACATGCAGCACAATATGGCTTGATGACTTGGCCACTTCCAGCTGTGCAAGGGGCACAGTGGCAAAAGAAATCTGACAGAGAAGGACAGCTAGTGCCCAAATCTCAACCAGAAAAAAAGTAATTTTGTGGTCTTGGTGCTGCAATAAGATTTGGGGGCTGTCTCCCAGTTGTGAAAACACAGATGTAGTCTAGGGCATAATGGATACATCTAGTTGATGTGATATACAAGATGATAGGTAGCCAGTATCAGTGCATTATTTTCTGATGGAAGAAAATGGTCTCAAATTAATTCAGTCCCTTCCACATACTTTTAAGACCCTGGTGATACCAGGTAAGCTTTAAGTCCTAGAAAAAACAAAGTATCACTATGAAAAGTGCAACTGTCATTAAAGAAGACAATTGTTACTGGTATGAAGTGTTCTATTTTTTAGAAGTCTGGCAAATGCTTTTTGCCTGATGCTTTGATAATGAAGTAGATACTAAGATTTAGAAAAAGTATGAATGGTTGAGGATGAGTTGTATCTGTGTGTCAAATTGGTGTCTGATTTCAGGCCTGATTTTCAAAAATGTTAAGAAATGCCTCTCTCAAAACCAAGCTATCTAATATTGTTGAAAATCTTATTCAGAGTTCAGATCCAAACACAGTTACAAATTTTAGGATTGATTAAGTCAGTGGTCTGGTTTTTATCCTTTACAATTATTGTGATGATTTATGAGGTTGGGATCTGGTTCCAGATTTCCCAAAAGCGTGTGACAGTTTTCATCTGGCATGTCCTAAGGCCACATGCCCATTTAAATTACTTACTTGACTGAAAAGTGTGGATGAGAATAACATAGTAGGTTTTACAGAAAAAGGCATCAGCAAGCTACTGCAGCCTAGGGACACGTGCAATTGCCAACCAGCAAAGTGATTTCAGACTCACAAACCAGGCAATCTGTAATGTTTGTTATGATAATTTAATAAGAAATTTTACAGAGGTCTCCAGAGAAAGTTTTCACATTCTGCATCAGATCCACAAGTTTTTTTTATGATGGCAACATGTCACCAAGTGATTTGGGGACAGAGTGGGGACCTTGTGGACAAAGGCTTTATGGATCTCTGTTGTGCCTTACCTGCAGTTACCTTCTACATACCACATAGCAGGACATGCCTTCCCATCCAATGTCTGCAGCACTCTTGTTCTGTAATCATATGTTTATTTAGGGTGAAAGACAAACAAATGCATGCTTAGTATTAACTAATGTTACCAGATGATAATGGATTGTGCTGTTGGTCTCATCTGATGGAACAGGTCAAGCCAGGTCCCATACAGCATTCCCCTGTTTTTGTAACTACTTAGTTAACCTGGTTAAGGCTGGTAGGTTATAAGAAGGTTTGTGGTGGCTGGGTCTCCTGCATATAGCAAGCTGGTCAGCCCTACATTTCCTCCCTGTGACTGAGTCTGGGAGTTTCTGGATGTTACTCTTGCATTAATTGACATGAAACAAACTCTCCTTGTCCTCTAGGGCATAATCCAAAGCTCATTGCAGTGACAAGAGTTCTTCAGAGCTTCACATCAGTCAGGAGTTAAACTACATATATAAACCACAAACTGTCTGGAGTCTTTGTGAGTCTCCAAACCCTGGGTTGTACCTGCATGCAGAAACAAACCCAGCCTCAGTAAGAGATGGGTATACTCGATAAGACAAAGAAAACAAAACAGACCTAGTGAACACAAGATGTATCATATCAGTGACAAAAGTATAAGCCAGAAAATCATTCTGTTCAAGAAATTGAACCAAAAGATTTCTAAAGCATCATACTTTTAGTGTACCTGATTTTTCCCTCCTTATGAAATAGACCAATAAACCAGTGAATCAACCAGATCTTTCAAGGAAGAAGTGATGACGTGGATTAAGTTTTGAGGGAAGATTGTTTGATAGAGTTGAAAATAAGTTCAGAATATGAAATTTACACTCAAATTTAAGCATGAAGCATAGTAAATGAGCTACCATAATGGTCCAGGAAAAAAAAAGCAGGGACTCAGCACTGTGTTTAAGGACATTGTTGGAAAACTCTACATTAGTCTTTCTTACATCTATCCAATAGCATTTGGTGTAAGTAAAGTGAACTCTACCTGGGAGTATTTGCAGGACTCACAGGTCCTCTGTGTCCTGCAAGTGTGGCCTGCATGCTGTTTAATCCAAGTGCAACCCAGGAAAGAGAAGAGAATGATTCAAGTGCTTTCCCTCCTACCTTTGTATTACATCCAGCGGGACTCTAACAGCAACAAAAGAGGTAGGTACTGTTTATATTACACAGAATGGTCTGATCAGAAAGAAAGAGGTGGGGGAATGCCAGTCAGCAGTGGCTGTAGGAAAGCATCCAAGATTGAATTCCTGGGAGAATTATGGTCTTTTTGTAATTCCTGCAAGTTGCCAAGAGTTTTCTTTCTCTAACTTTTCCTTCTTACTTTCTCTGGGCAGCATACACACTCCTCAGAGTGATTTTTTGTTCCTCTCCCTCTCTTCCCTGCACTCTCATGCATCACTGCACAGTTTTTATGCCTTGCTTGGTGGTGTGATGGGGAAGGAAGGTGCTGGGGGCAGACGAGTCTGTGACCCGACAGTGCGGCAGCCGTTACGGCTGGCAGGGAGCAGAGGGAAGGTTCTCAATGGAGCCATTGCAGAAGTCAGTTTTAATCAATTTAATTGTTAACGTTCAGGGAAGAGAGGGAGGAAGCAGACTATAGACAGACACAGTGGGGTTAATGGAAAGAGAAGTGATAAAATATAACCTTACAGCCTGCTGTGCAGTGAGTCTCTGAGAGATTAGAAAGTTATCAAGCGAGAGAACAATTAAACTGATTTGTAATTAACTCTGCAGAGAGTAAAACCAGCAGAGTTAATGGAAGGCAAAATACCGCTTGCTGGTTTGTCCCTAAAAACTGTTTCAGTCCCTAACTCTCCTCCTCTGTACCCTTCAGCACTCCTGAAGGGCTGTCAAGGGAGTCTGGGATGAGATTGCTGAGGGGGGGAGGGAGTGGTGGTGCAGTGATGGTGCTGCTGGTCTTGCTGCAAGTCCAGAGCAGTGTTAGCTCCACCACTGCTGCCCAGTGCTGAAGAGGATTCATGGGGAGAGGGAGGCAATTATCCCTGATGCTTTAGGCAGCTGCACAAATACTTGCCATAAGCCTGGTTGGTGTGTGGCCACACCCCACAGGCAAGGCAGGGAGGAGGCAGCAAGCCCTTGCCCCATACTGGTGTAGTGCGGGCAGAGCCAGCTGGGCACCCTTGATCTGAGCAATGACTGCAAAGAGATAGGCTGACAAATGGCAAAGTCCTGCTAATGACCCCAAAAGGGACATGTGAAGATGGCTAGTGTGATGTGAATGGGTGGCTGGTAGTTGCTGAGGATGGCTGTCCTTGTTCCAGCTCTGGAAAGGCTCCTTGCTGCTCCTATGTCTTCATGGTTCTCATTCTCCAGACCTCAAATGCTTGGTTGCATTTGTTGGAGCATCAACATCATGCTGGCTTGTGAAAACTGTTTCTCTGTCTTAATGTGGATTCGAGAATAATCCTGCTTAGAGAGAAATGCCTCTTCTGGAAGAGATCTGTGTTTGAGGACAAACCCTAACTTACTTTAACCCAGCTCCCATCCATGCTTAAAATCTCCTAACTCAATGCTACCAGTAGATTTGACTAAGCCATGCATCCTGCTTTTGGTTATAAACTAAAACATCATTCACAGCCTGTTTACTTTTTAGCATGGCTATAACCTAAACCCTCTAAATGCTGCCAGTGTGTTCCTGCCTTGCTGTAATTAGTGGGGTGAAGTCGCTGCAACCACATGGCAGCTCTGCGGCGTGACTCTTCTCCCTGGGGCATGCACCATGTGTGTAGTGCTAACCACCACAACTGTCTGTGGGGAAGATGTGCCATTAATTTCAAGCTTCTCACTTATCTCTGTGCTTGTGGTGATGTGCAACTGGCTCACATGGCTACTTAGGCCACAGAGGTGGAGAAAATTACCAAGGCAGGGATATAGGCAGGATAGACAGGCTTACCTCCAGCAATTCAGATGGATGAGAGAGAAACCTGCCTAACCAAGAGTTCTGCGCAGCAGGCCACCATTTCTGCAGGTTTCATACATGTGCTTTGCTGCTTTTCAGGGCACAATGTGGTTTTCGTCACAGTTTATTGCTCTAAAGCTGCAAGTAGGCTAAGAAAATACAAAGTGAAAATTTTTCCTTTATGTAATAATAATGTAATGTGGAAGGAAGCAAGGGAAGAAACAAAGGAGAAGAGAGGGAAGTAAAGGGACAGTTAAAATAAATACAGAATGGAAGGGGGAAGTCAATGAACTTGCTCTGTCTAATAAACAGTTTCCTTCTCTTCTCCTGTGAATGCTGTTGTTTCACCAGCCTTCACTAGTGACTTTTTCCTGGTGCTCCCTGCCCAGGCCATTGGGGAGCGAGGTCCACCACCATATACTACTAAAGCGATGGGCTCAGGGCTTTCTCCCTGCTTCAGCAATACCAGAGGCAGAGGGGCTACCCTGAGGAGGGAGTGGGGAAGCTGGTATCCATGGCCCAGACAAACCCTGGTCTCTTCTCAGTGTGCCAACAGGGACAGCAATTAATGCCAAGGGGAGGAGGGAGGGGGTTGCTTTAATGATGCGGACACCTGTTCCCCAAGAAATGGCCTCAGCTCTATTTGGCACGAGACACTGCTGAGGCTCCTCAGCCACAAATTGCTTTTCCATAAAGGCAAAGCAGCTTTGTTTATAAACTGCTGTAGATAGGCTGGAGTTTTCATGATGAGAGCACAGAAGCAACAGTCATTACAGCCATATAAATGAGTTTATTTATTCAGTGAGAGCACATCTGCCAGGCTGTCATGAGGTAATCTGCTGCTGCTACAGCCCACAATTAATGGCTACTGGGGGACAAACAAGATGAGAGAGCAACTCGCTTGTGGGGAAGGGAGAGCTCAACTGGCTTTGCAGAGGACCCCATGCTGCCTATCCCAGCACCTGTCCCCCCAAGGTGGCAAGGGTCTCCCCAGGGACAGACCGAGGAACTGGGGTGGCAGATGTGACACTGAACTTAGTTTGGGCACACAGGGCAGGATCTTGCTCAAAAAAAGGAAGGAGCTGGGAATTCAGCCATAGCAGTTCCTCCCCAAAATGAGCAGCTCAGAGGGTTAGGGGTGTCCCCGTTTATTCTGCTGGATGCTAAAAGGAGAAGCAAGAATAAATCTGGGTTGGAAACAGAGAGTGGATTCAAGAGTCAGATTTCAGGTCCAGACTGTACAAATGGTATCCTTCAAGAGCTGTTAGGATCCAGAGCTTTGACTTGATTCACCAAAAGAGTTGGAACTGTTCCTTGACTCTCTATCAGTTTCTTGGCTCAGATTTTGGGGTGGGGGTAAGTGCAAAAGGGGTGTTAATCCAAAGGTTTGGTTTGGACTCTTGCTCAGCTGGAAATAAATACCCTGCCTCTGGCACAACTCCTGTGGGCAAGGTGCAGGAGATTAGTCGGTTGTTTGTATTTGACCCAATGAGACCTGAAGAATTTGCTTGCAATATCACTAAACTGGTCAAATGCTGAAAGGTGAAGGACAGATGGAAATAACTGTAAAATGCTGAAATCTGGCATGTCACTAACACTTCACAGCTTTCATACCGACTGCCAACAGTAGCAGAAATAAGCATTGACAGGAAAAGGGAAAACCTAGAAGATCTCATCTACAAGAGGCAACACTGTGAGAAGTTCTGAGTTGTCCTGCACAGACAGCTCTGTAATCTTTTGAATGACTAGAGAAATACGGCAAAATAAGACGATGTCACATACGAAGACCAGACAAAATCCTTCTGTCTTTTCCCTTCCACCTCCAGGGTGAAGTAGATGTGACTGGCAGGCCCAGCTGATGTTGCTGCTGCTTGTCTGGTCCCATCCAATGGTCCTGACAGATGTTTTAATCTACTGTTTGAAGAATGACTTCTGCACAGCTCTGCTGTTCAGACATCTGTTTCTGTTTAGATAGACAGAGCCATTTCAAACTGCACTGGCCATGCCACACACTGGGAATTGTTTAAACGGCAATCCAAGTTGCTTACATTACTCAGTTACAGCACGAGGAGGATTTACTGCAGCAAACCTTGACATATTTTTAAGCCCTGTAGAACAGATCATTCATGAAAAGGGAAGGGGTTTGCTTCCTAAATATATCCCTTTAAAAAAGGAGGTATTTACAGTTATAAACCCATAAAGGCATCTCTGAAAATCTAGAGCTTTTCTACTTCTATCCCTGTTCCTGTGTCAAGGGATGAAATGCTTGTTTAATCATGATTTCCCTGTCATTGGCTTTCCTAGCTTTTGTAGTTGAGTGTGTGTGTTTTTGCTGTACCACCTCTTGCCCTGCTGTTGTCAACACCCTCTGATTATGGCTACTCCAAACAGCCCATGACACGTTGGATGACATAAGATTTCTATGCTCAGTTTCCCCGTTTCTCAGTGGAGAGGAACAAGAAGCAGCTACATTTCTGATGACAGTGGTAAGAGGTCAATATCACTAAGCCAGAAAAATTCAAAGGATTTCTGCATTCCTAGGTTTTGTGTACCTACTATTCTATCCTTGAAGTATATGATACTCTCCTTTTCCTCTGACTTGCTTAGCTCTTCAAGCCCTGAACTACAAAGCACATGCTAAGATTGGATTTTCAGCTGGTCAATAATCACTGTATATCACATGTAAGGAATATCCTGATTGCTAGCCATTATGTGAGAGCTGCCATCGTCCAGCCCTTTGCCTGCATTCTTGTAACAGGTGGAGCACTTTGTTAATGTATTTGACTGATTTTCAGTGGTGAAATATTCCCCTGGGGTTCTGGTTTTAAAAATAGAAGAAATTGGAGCTTTGTCTACAAAGTGATAGGAGCACACTGTGAGCTTTCACTTCTTTTATCCTACTGGGAATTACTGGGATAAAACCACATGCTGAAGGATCATGCTGCTTGTTTTCTTTAGCATCCTTCCCTGTGACTTTTCAGATTTATGAGCCAAGGAGCCAAGGTAGCAATCTCTCTGGTTAGCTTTTCTTTTCCAGTTGCAGTATCCATTAAAAAGCACCTCTCAAAATCAAACATCAACAATACTTTCGTCCTTAGACACTGTTTCTGTTCTCTATGAACAAAAGAACAGGTTAAAAGGAAGCCCTTACATAAACATGAACACGCCAGTTTGTGGCTGACTGTGTTTCTGGGCATGAATGATGTTTCTGTGCTATGCAATACTCAAGGGAACAATTTTGCTTTATGAGTTTGGTTTTATGTCTCAGGTTTGTCAAAGTCCTTAACTACTTGCGTAACTCTAAACCTGTAAATAATCCCAAGTTAGATGAACATCTCACCTTCTTTGAATTAGATACGTTCAAATATACCCCTCGCTTGTGTCCTGCAGCAATTAACCTGGAAACAGCAAATAATCAGTTGCATTAAACTGAACTTTTCTTTCAAAGAACTGCCAAAAACTATTGAAAGAAAGTAGTGATATTTCCCACGATCCACCTGTTGCTCACTTTCCCTTCAATAAAGTGACAAATGGGATGTGCGGGAACCATTTCTTGTTATAAACACAAATTAGTATTCAGGCAAATGAAGCTGGGAAGAGAAAGGTGAAGGCAAGGCAAAACAAAGAGACAAAAGCCACCTCTGCTTTATCATGGGCTGGCCATGCGCAGGGGTGCTCAGGAAGAGGCACATTCCAATGCAGCATGAAGGCTCAAAGAACAATGCAGTCCTTCCTCAATAAGGCATTTGAACAGGCTAAATGATCCCTCTGGAGATTATATGGAAGTGAAATACATCAAAATAGGAAAGGAGGAAGAAACACATTTCTGCCTTGATGAGGCACAGTTCACTTTTTGCTGAGCCATGACAAACTGGTGCCTAGTTAAAACACCAAGCAGCAGAGGAAGGGTTTTTTGAGGGGAAATTGCAGTTCTGTGCTCTACTGCTGTGAATGGGTCTCTGGAGCACCAAGCTTTTGGCCAATTGTTTCTGCTCAGACTGTATCCATGGCTGCCCCCATGTCCTTTTCCCCCATCCTACAGTTCCTTGTCAGGGCTCCCTTCTTCCTGCCTTATTTTAGGTGTCTTTAATGTCTGTGATCAAAACATGGGTTTAAGAAGCGCCAGTGGAGCTATTGCATTATTGCCTGTAGGCACAAAGCAGAAGAGGAGATTCATTAGTCTTCAGGAATTACCCAGCACCTGGGAGCACCTGCACAGTGTCTGGGCCTCGAACTCACTCTTTTTACGGAGCGACTGCTCCATTAAGCAGTGGTCATGCCTCTCCTCACCACACACTTGTCCTCACCGCATGAGTACTGTGGAGCCTGTCAGGTGATTGTAACAACCTGCTAGGGCAACAGAGGAACTCGGTACGCACTGATGATTGCTAGTGGGGGCTGAGGCCCTATTTCAGCAAAGATAGGCTCCAGGGCTGCCCCAATGACTCTGTTCGTCCTGCCTGTGACTGCAGACAGTGGTTATGAAGGTAGACCTCAGCCATCCCTCTGGTGAACCAGGATGAGCCTCTTCTGGTTCAGCAGCCCTTGCTTTGCTCTAGTGTGGCCTTGGAGAAGGTGTCTAGCTCTATTCTCAAACCCTGTAGAGAAAGGGACCCCTCATTTTCTCCCCCATTGCCCCATGGGATATGCCAAGGCCTGTCTGAGCACAAGCCAGGAGTTGGGAGGTATTTTGCAGGTATCCAGGATGTTTGGGAAGAAACAGAAACCCTAAATAGGTCCTCTCATACCTACTCCATTGCTGAACAACACCTAGGCTTTGCAGAAGGCTTGATGCTCTAGTTTTGCCACATTGCTGACTATTCTTAATCTTCCTGACAATGCTTTCACATTGCTGCAAGTGACCTCATTAAGAGGCACCGTGAATGTGTCCTGAACTTCAGGAGACCTGCACCCACAGAGCAGCACAGGGATGTTCTGCATTTGCCTCACCCTAGAGTGCCTCATGCAGCACACTCATCCCTGCCCCTATACATCGATGTCTACCCCGACATACACTCCCTCCTGCCTGAGAACAGAAGAACCACTCCTTTGATGCACAACAAAAAGCACATTAGTCCTACTGTGTCAGTACAGTATGGAAAAGCCACCCCAACACTTGTCCAAAGGTGTTACTTATGGCATATTTCATACCACCTGGTCATACAACTTCCAGACTCGGGCCAAATACAGGCGCTATTGCAGAAAATCACCTGAGGGTGGTGGAAAGACCACTTATGACATTTGTCTGTGAACACATGACAGTACTTGTTAGTACTCCTTGAGAAGCTCATCTTCTCCTGAGTGTTTTGTAACTTCAGGTTATCCACATACTGTTCAAAATATCCTTTCCTTCTCTCTGGGGATCTCATCGTCCTGACAGTGGAAGACACCACAGCCAGGTACTTTCCCAACAGATCAGTTAAGAGCAAGTAAATGATTCTTCAGGAGGAGACTATTCTGTATTCAATTAAGGTAATTTTTGATGAGATTACACTGGCGCCTATACTTGTGGAGCATTCAACATTATTTAACAGATGCCTTTCCTGGTAACTTTATCCCTGCTTTGACAAGAAGCAATTTGATGTGTAGATGAACATTCAATCTGAAGGAAAAGAGTGTGCAGGCCAATGTAATTTGGGTATATCCACATGAGACTCAGCTGGGGTGGGTATGGATATGACAGGGTCCTGGTGGAGAGGAGCCACTGGGGTCACAGTGAGCTGGGACAAAGCCACATGGAACAGGATCTGCTAAAGACCACAGCTCTGGCATCACACTGCCCAGAGACTGCGTTTTCCTTATGAATATTGTTTGTGTATTTACACTCATTTGCATCTTCAGATTTTATAAAAACTGTTTGTATCACTCTCAGAGCCTGCTGGAATCATGTTTTCACAAGTCTGTACAGAATTGACCAGCTTCTACCCTGACCTTGCAATGATTTGTGAAGTTCTTTCTTCAGAAACAAAGCTTCATTTAAGAACTGTACTTTCTTGTTGAAATGCTCTTCGGGGCAATTCCCTATTTTATGTGAAGACAAAATACCACAGAACTATTGCTACAGAAAAAAAAAGATAAAACTTCAGACTAGATCACATTCATAAGCATATGAAAAGAAGGTCTACATATATGTGTATTTCTTTGAGAAGTGCCCGTTGCTTCAGCTCTCATATTTGGGTATTTTTTTTTGTGTACACATTTACTAAAAGCATTTTGCTGAGGAAGAAAGAGCATCTGAGACAGGTAGTTCATCCTGCCAATCATTTCCTGAACGTTTCATGTAATATTAGCATGCGATTAGGAACTAACTGTCTTTAAAGTCACAGTGCCCATGGCAGTCAATTGCGAGCATTGAGCTGGATCTGCCTGAGGCCTGATGCTGGTTGTCCAAAATAATGATCTTCCTGCAGATGTAACCTGTGCTTTCAACAAGAGATCCTGCTGACCTTTGCTTGGAAAGTAATACACATCTGTTGCCTAGATACATACGCGCATATTTATTCGGTGGTATTATGGAAGATGTTTTTCCTTACTGACTGCTGGAGACAGAAGAGTGGAGCTCTCTGCTAGTAAAGATCATGTTAGATCTATGAGATGAACAGTCATTCATGGAGTCAGAGCAGGAAGTGCTTAGCTGTGCCTCACACAGTCTTAAATCCCACATGTATTTGCAAAAGCCAAAAAGGTGTGTATGTCTGGGACTGGGGAAATGGGAACCTTCCAACCTTCCTGTCTTACCTTGGCTCAGTTTGACATTATTTCTACTCAAGTAAAAGCAACAGCTGATTATATATAATAAAGATAAATGCTACATTGCAGTACTGTGTTTATTAAATCACTGCATTTGTAGGGGAGTTCCTTGGCATTGTTTGTCCGTGGCATAAATATTTTAAGTCTCTGTCGGTAAGTGAGGCTAGTGTGTATATATTACACAGTGTACTCCCTTATCCTGCTAAGAAAAGCAACAGATGCAAATTGTCCAAACAAACATTTTGTTTCTCTCTGCAGCTGGCCTGATTGTCATTATTCCTTCCAGCCTCAGGCTCCTTCTCTGCTCTGGGTTGAACATGTTACTTTTACAGGTGCGGGCTGCACAATCTGAGCCATCAATTTCCCCTTACCCCTCCACTCTCCCTCCCCCCTCCAGCTGCTCATGTTGTCTCCTGCAAATTTAGCATGTTATCGCACCTCCTCATAGTCTTGTCTTTATTCTAATAAACAACCTCTGTTCTTCCAGCCTTCCCTCACAGGTTACGTTTTTGAGTTCTCATCACTATTCCCTGGACTGTTTCCAGTTGTTCCACATCCCTCTTGAAGTGTGGTGCCCCTGCCTGGACACGGGACTTCAGATGAGCCCTGCAAGTACAGAGGAGTTACTTTGCTTCTTTTACTATGTTCAGCATTCCCATTGTACTTCATATTTCACATTGCAAGGACAAAGTGAGATTATCCACTAACAGGGGGAAAGCAGGCTTTCTCTGTGCCAGAGAATTTCCTGCTCTTTAGTGATCTGGTAGCATTTCTGAGTCCTTCCTCAGTTTAAACAGAGACAAAAACAATAGATCTGAAAGGAAAAATCAAGGCTGCCAAAATGACTGGCAAATTTAACAAAGAGAAGGGAGATGGTTGTGGGCAGTGACTGCTGGGGTCGGAGCAGCTACTGGCAAAGGAAATCCTACTCCTGAAATGGGTAAGAAAGAACTTGACTTGAGGAAAGGTAAATTTCACTCAACATCAAACCAAATGCCTAAAGAAGGGTTATTTCTGAGTTTGGACACCATTGCACAGAACTGATCACAGGAAATAAGCACGGTAGAGCCAGAGAACCCCCCCACTAGAGACTGATGTAGAGTCTAGCAGCACTGAGGGATGCCTGTGCTTCTACAACCCCGTTGTGTCAAAGTCCATAGAACAGATTTCATGTTATCAGAGAAAAAAAATTACTTGATTTGGATGAATTTAAGTATCTGAATGAAATGCATGCAGGGACAGACAAGAAAAATGGGATGGAACTAGATTTTTAATGGATCACTAAAGATCCATGAAAACAGATGATTGGCATGTGATACTGAAAAAAATATTAGAGTGAGCATGCTCTGTGCAAAACAAAAGGCTAACATGGGAGCTGTAAGATCTGGAGTGTACCTGTCAAATTAGCAGCTGGGAGTTCAGGGTCTGGGGTGCAGGTGTGCACAACTGGGTCAATTCCTCATCTCAAAATCAGCTCTTACAGCATCCCCAGCACTGCTGCATCCCCAGTGCGTATGGTGTTGCTTTATTTTAACAGTGCTATTTGCTTAACAAATGAAAAGGCACCAGAAGTACTTTGGGGCAAAGATGAGGAAGTGAACACTATTTAAACAGTAAAAGGTACCTTCTCCTCTACCTGCTGGAAACATATTTTCTCCTTCAAGTTGTAAGCAATTGAGAATGCCCTTCATTAATATTTAGAACTTTAACTGAATCATTTTTTGCCTTCTTATGTTATTAGAAAGCAGATTATTTTGGTAAAAAGCCAAGTGTCAAGCTTATGTGAATTCATAAACCAGAACCGTTTTCTGTTGCAGGAGTGATTAAGAAAGATATTTGGCAGTGGCTACTGTGGCTAGAAAGCAAGATGGATTCAAGTGCTGTCCAAGGAGTGGCCCAGGATCATTTTACTTCATTCATTCTCGTTGTTATAAAATAAATCTTGATGCACATGACACACACTGATGTATTAGGAAAGATCTTAGTGTTGTATCCATATTAAAATTCTAAATTAGATAACCTGGTGCAACATACTGGAATGGTTCTTATTAAGAGGCAAGCAAGAGTTGAAACTTCATTACTGCCATTACCACAATCAACACGGGCTGACAGGAGATGGATTTTACCTAACTAGTCAACTTTTAGACATCAAAGTTTAGGTTGACAACTAGATATTTTTTAATTCTGTTTTGACCAACAAGGTTGAAAGTGTTGATGAAATTAGTAATTAATTTCCCTCTTTTTTGATGTCATTTTGACTGAAGAAATCCCTATGGCACAGAGTGAAGAGTTCAAGCCTGTTTCCTCTTTCACGTTACCAGCTTATCACATTCTGAGGGGAGGGTTTACAACCAGCAGGAGACTCTGCTTTCTTTCTTTGGCTAGGTTTTAATCTACAAAACCCATGTTTGAACTTTTCTTCCTACCTCATGAGGACATTATAACTGTATTTGGAAAGTGCCTTTAAAGTTTTCTCACTAACAGTCTTCACATGCACATAGCAGCTGGTGTCCCCAACTGGTTTCCAGCCCATGAAGGCAGCAGTGTAGAGGGGTGTTGATGGGTACCCTGTGTGCTAAACAGTGCCTGCTAAACTCTTGGGGTCAATACCTTAGAGAAAAAAAAAAGAATTAAAAAGCGAAACAAAACATAAAATTCTGGCAAAATCAGGATACTATATAGGTCACCCATTCCCCAAGTGTTTTCCAGCAGGTGCGCTGTTCAGTGGGTTGAGGAAAGCAAGTCTGAAAATCAAGTTGAGAAGAAATATATCCTTGGAAGGAGAAATAAACTAATCCATCATTTTATGCTCCCTTTTGAGAGTGACAAATACACCAGTGATTAATATCCCAGCACAAGATCACATGAGAGCATCTCTACTGTTAAGACATCATATGTATAATAACATGATGTCATTTGTCCACCCCTGAGGTAACATTATGTTTTTTGTTACTCATGCTTTTGGCAGTGACTGTGCTTCCTCTGAATTTTTGCCATTGAAAAAGTGAGAAAAAAGTCAGAATGGGACATTTAAAATATAGAGTTACGTTAGAAATGGGTATTATGCTGTTTTAATTGTGCTCATCATCCTAAATATTAAAAGCACTTTGGATATAGTAGCTGCATTTAGCATTTGCTCAACAGTGGCTTGTTGTGCAAAGCTTTTCAAAACCTTCCTGCAGGCGGCAACATGACTGCATTGGTAAGAAGTGAGTGATTGCTTTGGGAAAAATCTCTGTGAAATGTGTACTTGTGTGTTATCACTTCTCTTTTTGCAGATTGTACTGGACCTGAACAATGCACAATGTTAATGCACGGTCTTGATACACCATAAGCCACAACAGCTCCACTATATTAGCAATCTAAACAGTGCTACGGCCCATTCCATGGTCCTGAGGCCAACTAACAGGTTGTAGTGAAGTCCATGCAGCTAAACTCTCTAATTGCTAAAAGGTGCTGGTTACATCTGAGCTGCCTGTTGGGAATGGCCTGTGTTCTCTCCCAAGCCCTGGGCTGTGCCTGGGACCTGTCTAACACACCAACACCTTGCCAGGAGACAAGATAAATGTTTATCAGTGTATTTGTGTTCCAGTGTACCTGCACCCTGAGTCATTTAATTTAGTGGTATAGGTGCAGTCAACAAATCCCAAACCTTAAATTAATTACTATTGTGACTCAGCATCATTGGAGGTACACTGGGAGGGAACACTGCACTGGTCCTTAGGAATGGGCAAGGCTTAACCCTGTCAGCTGTTCCCTGCGGGAACAGCTGTGGGAGAAGATGCTAAGTTAGATGAAACACTATTAAGGGAGAAAGAAAAATAGGGGAAACTAGAGAGAGCATGGGGAAGGAGTAGGCAGAGTGAGCAGTCTGAGTGAATGATGGTGAGAGGGGAAACCAGACAGACCATCAAGGCAAATTATCACATGGCGCTGGAGAGTGGTAGGAAAATAAAAAAAAATAAGGCCAAAGAGGATGAAGAACAAATACAGAGCAAAAGGCCAGGAGACTTCAAGATGTTAGTGCCTACTGCATTAGCTCCAATGGTCCTATTCACTTTGGCTTTTAGTAACAGGCTGCAGCTAGTTTTTCATACCACTTTCAGGACTGGCAGATATTATACCAAGTGCTGTGGAGAGGTATGAGCTGAGGCTGAAGAAGGGAAAGGATATAAGGTGACACTGCAAAGTGAGCCTCCTGTGTGGGAATATAGCTGCAGTCCTCTTGTTTAGTAAATAATTCTCCTATGAAAAGTCAGTTTAGTCTTAGTAAGATTGAGTTCTCTTGTATTGTTTCTCAGTCCATGACACATTTCCTACCGATATTGCCAGCAAAATTGTTCTTTACTTGCTAGAAATTATAATGTTTAACACTCTGGATTTTGTATATTGATTCCTGATCTTCAGTTGATTTTATCCCCAACCTGTGTCAAGTTAAAAGAGATAGCTGAGTCTAGGTCCACAGCTGATATTTGGATGTCCAAAGTGATTTCCTTTTCTTGGCTGCCAACACGACCTATACAGACAGTGCTGGAAGAGGGAGTCCAGGCCATGCCCATGGCACAGAGATGGAAGGTTTGCTCTCAACCTCACCATAAGCAGGATTTGGTGTGGTGTAATGCTGTGGGAATTTGTCAGAAGTTTAGAGGATAGGCTTCCTATGTGCAGTTTGGCAGGGATGTGAGGGCAGTTCATCTCAGCTCTCAGCCTTCGTATGTTTCACTTCAGCTTTGTAGGGCAGGGACAGTGCCGGACAGGAATGCCCCACTCTTGAACAAGGACTCAGTAGACAATATAATTAATATATTTTTAGCTTACACTGTATACATTTTTTTTGCATAAGGTATGGTGTTTCCTGGCACAGCCTTACCTGTGTGCAAATGCTGGTTGTGGAAGATTTACATAGTTTTTCACTTTGTCAGCTATTTCAAGCCAGCCACAGCTTCTGCACCCATTTGAACTCCTCCTCTAGCTGTGTTATATGGAATTCTTCAATCTTTCAGCTGAAAAAGAAAGACAGAGAAAAGGTATGATATAGTCAGGTCTCCAAACGAAGCTTCAGTAGCTGGAAATGTAAATAATCTGACTCTAGTCACTTCCTCTGAGTAATATTGGTACTACTTAATCAGGCTGTGCATGCTGGAAATGTCTTAAAGATAGTTTTATTCTGATTCAGGTCTCACTGAGCTTCCTACTTCGGTTGAATAGCATGCAAAATCGAACGATGCCTCCTCAAAGGGAAGCAAGTACTATGTGCAGCCACTGCTTTTCTTGTTCCCAGCGAAGGTCAGCATTAGAGGTATCCTGTGTAGTAAGCAATGCACATCTTATGAGGCATTTCCCAGGAATGAGTGTTGTTCTCAGAGGATGGCTTATTAACAAACAGAAAGCAGCCTGACAAATTTTGCATTCACATAAATCGACATTGGATTATAACAGATGGGGTCTGTTTAGGTTTGGCTTTTTTTAACAGCATGAGGAAGGGTTCTCAACTAAACTGCATGAGATGATCCATCAGCAAGTGGGTTCAGTCGAAAGGAGTGTAAGGGGGGGGGAAATCTCATTCATTTACAGCTACAGCCATCCAAGTTAAAGCCTCTCTCGCCTGACAGCAGCAAGTGGCAAACTTAGGGAACCAATGGGTCGTGGGAAAGGTCCTATTAGATCAGTGGGAGCACACACTAAACAAATACAGCCACATGGATGCACATATTTAAATACTGCCCAAGGGAATATGTGGACATATGTTCAGTGTGGCTGAGAGAGGCAGGCTCTAGGCATCAAGAAAGCTATGTTTAAAAAAAAAAAAAAAAAATTCCATCAATCAGACCCTGGGCCCTGTGAAGTAAGAAGATGAAAACTGCAAAGGAAACATGTGCTCAGCTCTCTCCACCAGCTGCCCCATTAAGCAGCGCTGCTTCGCAGTACTGCCCTGGAGACCCCACGACTTCAATTTGAGCTTCCCTTTAAGCCCAAATGAGAGAAAGAGGGAGAGAGGACAAAAAGAAAGAATTACAAAAATAGACTAGTATCGTTTAGCTTTTTCTGTGACCTGCTTTTTCTGCCAATGATAATGAAATTTACTTTTTGTGTTGGTCCTTGTCCTTTTGAGTGAGCGAATCGAGGCTTATATGGTAATAGAAACACTTTTAGCACTGAAAAGCAGGTTAAAAAAAAAAGACAGACACAAACTTGAACACGATAATCTGACTGTGCCAACTCAGCTGGTGCCAGCCTGGTCTTTGTGATGCCATCTGCAGCGATACTGTCTCTGGGGCATTTCCCTGCTAAGGAAAATAAGATCAAATCAAAGTAAAAGGAACAGGTCTTCATCCCACAGCACTGTGCCACTTGCAAATGTTCATGTAACAGCTGAGTGTGCTCCCTTGCTTTGCACTTGTGCAGGTGTGACCATGTCTGGGTGTCGAACAGCAGGGTGGTAGTGTCCACAGATGGGCTTCAGCTGTGTGGTGTGGACATTGCTTATTCTCATGATGAAGTATCAGGGTGGTTTGGTTTGGAACAGGCCTAAATGACTAAATCATCCAGTTCTGTACCCTTCAGGTGCCGTAGAAAAGCCATAGAAAGGACATGGGTTGTATCAGCATCAATTTTTGGCAGTAGTTTCAAACGAGCTCCCTTGCAGTCAGAAGACCTTGTTCTTGCCTGGTTTGGCTACCCAAATTGGACTCAGGATTTGATTTCTTAGCTTATTCAGGCAGGGGAACCACATCTGCAGCAGGATTTGGAGGATGGTGTCTGAGAATGCTTCAGACAACAGGCGGCCCCTAGAGAGTAAAGGGCCACTCTGAAGGTTGTCTTCTTGCGTAAGGGACTTCCCACCCCTATGTGCCTGAGGCTACTTTCCCTGGAGAAAGGAGTACCCTGCCTTGTCTTTTCAGACCAGCCTTCGTAGTGGCTGTGAACTGTTTTCTTTGAGAGTAATTCTCCACATCAGGACAAGGCAGGCAAAGCTGCCTCTTGGGGCAGTGTCATGTTAGGAGTAGCAAAGTGATCACAGACGTGCTGCCCAGTTTGTCCCTGCCGGAGCCCTGGGAGCACTGGTGGCCCTGTGGGCACGGGACAGAAGCAGGATTTCTGCTGGAACAGTGCTGCAGGGAGATTTCATTTTTCTAGCATGTAGGAGGAGAATAACCTAACCTTATTTGGATAGCCTGCAAATCTTCAGCCCCCTTAGAAAGTTGTGGGAGCTATGTGGTAGGGGTTTTCCAGCAGGCTCAGCTCATGGTGTTCAATGCTGCCATGGATACTGACAAAATTTCACTCTGCTTCCACAGGACCATTTTCTTGCTGAGAGAACGTGCTCTGTACTGTAGGATTATCAGGTTTAAAGACCAATTTTCTAGGTTTACTGTGTAGCAACTTGCACAGAACATGGAAGGAGGTGGGAAGGCATTACCAGTGACCAGACCATGGAGAGTGATGGAGAGTTACCTCTCCATGTTCTTGGGGCTCCATGCCAAAGAGACCTTCAGGAGCTCCTTCCAGGGAATGGCAGCTGGGAGGTGGTTAGAGGATAGGGAAGACAGGTGTGTAGTAAGCAAAGTTTGGGCAGGTTAAAATTTGTCATTGTGCTTTACACTGACCCCCCAAAAGATTTCTTCCCTTCCTTCCCCCATTCTGGCCCCAGCTATTCAGAAGCAGGGAACCTCCAGTATGGCTACCCTAGGGGCTTTGTGCTGGAGCACACAGAGAGAGATGGCCCAAGTCTTTGCTACAGCACCTGGACCCATCTGCTTGCTTCAGGAGGAGCTAACCCCCAGCCTAAGATTTCCCACTATCTGACATTTTCCATCTGAAAGACCACAGAGCTTATCTATTGAGAAGTACACTGGCATTTGCTAGACTGCAGGCTGGAATATGCAACTCACCTCCACTACAGATTTACCAAAATTTTAAAATAAATAAATTAAATAAAGTCTGTCTAATTTATACATGCTTAGAAAACTGCTTACAGGTAATTATCACTCCCATTACACATACAAGAACACTGCCCACACCCTCCCCATGCTCAGAGCCCTTCACGTACAACAAAGAGATAGGCAGAAGCCTGCATTTTATGTCCCTTTTGACCAACAACATGGATCTATTCCAATCTAGCAAGTAATTAAGTGATGAGGCATCTTTTTAATCCACATTTTATGTCCACAATCAGGTCTTTGGGGTATTGATATAATTAAATCATGTGATCCCTTATAATGAAATCCTTAATTAGGGAAAATATAATTAAACTGGGTTTCTTAAAAACTGAGTGTCATAGTGCTTAAGTGTGTTTTTCTTTTAAACATGCACAGCATTTTCTTTTAAACATGCACAGCAATCAGGCTAAATCTCCTGCTGATGCTTTGCTCAATTTTCTGTTTAAAACAGCACTATCTGTATTTATAAGTTTAAATGGAACAAAAGGATTTGAAACTAATTTTTAAATATAGCTTTTAATTTTTTTTCAATGCAAGATTAGCAGATTCTAGGTATTTTTCCTTGCAGAACAGGAGCTGCAAACTCAACCCAAGATGAGACCTGTATTAGGCAAACCTCATGCTCATAACTTTTACACTTTCAATCACGAAATATTGAAAATGAGACACATTTTTGGCTTCTTTGTTTGTTTTCTTTATCAAAATTGCCATGCAGATTCCTGCTGGAGACCCATGGGAGTTATCCCTTCCTTGGCCCCTAACCTCATGCTGTAATATTATTCAGCAAGTTTTTCAGGTAGTGGCAGGGGTGGGCAGCAGACGAAGGGACTTGGCTCACCTTTGGGTCTTGTATATCTGCTACATCTTAGAGTTTCTGTTTCTGGGAGAAGAGATGGTCTTTTTGCCCTGTGCTTCCACAGCCAATAGCACTGTACCACCCTCCTTCATTCTTAGGCTTTGTGGTTTCTCAGACTGTGGGACGAATGACATCCAAGCAGTACTGAGGGACATTGGTCCCTGCCACAGGCCAGGTTTTTTGATGGATGCACATATAATGCACACCAGATATGTAGCAGATGAGCACTGCAGAGTCCTAAGGATGAGGTTTCCAGGGTAAGCTTGTGAGTATACCAACGTGACAGCAGAGAGACATCCCTTCATGCTACCTGTCACATATTGTGCTTTCCTGAGAGGGCAGTGGGAAGGGATCTTGTCTTTTTTTTTTTCCATTTATGCTAATACATGGCAGATTGGTGACAAAAAAAAAGCTTTGAGTGTTCCAGAAATGCTAAAAAGATGAAGACCCTAAACTGATTAACTTCTGGTTGCTTAGGGCTGCAGGATTTGCTCTGGGGCTGCTGGTGCTGAGAAGGGATTTTGTACCACCTAAGAAATAAGCAAGAAAAAAGCCTGGCTGTACCCTTTGCATCCTACCCTGGATGCCATCAGGCCTTTGCTGCCAGTCCCTCCCACAGGGACTATGGGCTGATGGTGACACCCTGACCCCGAGTGGGCCAAGAAAGATCTCTTTCACTGGTTTGGGTAGGAAAGAAGAAGGAATGAAAGAATGGATAAGGCAGCAATACTAATGCCTTTGCTTGTGTCTGAAACTGGTGGAAAAGTGCTTGAAATAGGAAGTATATTTTTATGCTAGCGTTGTGTAGAAAGCAAAGAAAGCTTTCTCTGTTTCTGTTACAACACAGTCAGCAGTAGCACCATTGGTAATGAATGATACAAAAAAAATCTCTTCTGTTTTTGTTTGATAGCCAGTGAAATGCACTTTACTTTTAATTAATCTGTTCATAAATGCAATTGCTTTGTCACTTTAAGGCAGTGTTTGCCTTGTTGTTTGGGTGCAAGTCAATCTGTTGAGAGGATAAACATCACATCTTAGACTTCCCATTGACATTCCCTGAGGAACTGAGTTTGATAGAAGCTCTTTGTAAGCTATAGGTTTTCAGGTCCCACATTCTTCCTGACTCCTGAATACAAGCATAGAAAATATTTGCACAGTTTCCAAAAATAAATGACTACTTAAGAGAGAGCACAAGCTGCTGACCAGTCCCATGAATGAAGCAGGTGATTCCCAAACTGGGTGTTGACGCTGACACTCCAAGCAACACTTATGTTTCAGGATTCATTTTGCAGGAAAGTATTAACTGTTCCGAAAGGTAACAAACTTAACAAGATACATGATTTTACCCATAATCACTTTCTGACTGAAACTTGCAGCAAGATTGGCATTTCATCTATGGCTTATCCATGTCACTCTTCTCCCAGTGATGAGACATCTGGTTTTCCACTGACCTTGTCCAAAACTCCCCACTGCTTGCTCTGCGGCTGCTCACTGTTATTGTTTTTTAAGGTACATTTGCTTACATGATGTGGTGCTGCAGCACACTCCCAACACCTAATAACCTTCACAAGGCAGCTGTAGAGAGTCAGGCTTCCCAGCCATCTCTCTGAGCAGCTTCTTGACAATGCAAATATATAATAGCACCTGTCTCAGGCACTTTCACGTTTGCGTTTCAGTTCAAATCTGTAGTGAAATTCTGAAGTTAATTTTGTGGTAGTCTCCGTTTACCATGCTTCAGTTTGCACCAGAGAGCAGTCCCAGAGATCCCAAATTGGATTTGTTTTGTGCAAAGCTAACCCAGGAGACACATTGCAAGAGCTCAATCTAATTTTCTCTGACCATTAGTGGGCATTCAGTCCATGGGATTGGATGAGGGCTAGAGTCAAGAAACTCCAAAGACCATGTAAGGTAGAGATCAGGTCCTCAGCACCAGCTACCCTTGCCTGTCACTGTACATGAGGAGGAGCATCCAGGATTCCTGAGCAGACTGGAAATGCAGCCAATGCTTCTTCCCAGCTCTGAAACACCCTGTCATTGTAGCTGCAGAACCTCTTACAGTAATCACAGACATGGCATAAGGGTGCCCAGGAATGGGGAGCAAGCCACACTTATGGGAGCTTGATAATATGTACTTAGAGAGCTTGAATGAAGAGAGGAGTGCAATCCCAGAATCGCAGCATAATCTTCCACCTGGCAACTGCAGAACTTGAAACAAAACCACTGGCATCTGTGGTTAATCTCTAGGCCACAGGAAAAAGAGTAGTCTATTGTGGTTGTATCCGCCTTTTACCACAGTGCACTGTGTTTGTGGTGCAATATGAAAGAAAAGCAGCTTCGTTGCACTTGGAGATGCAGCTACCAGGATGGAAACAGGCAAGTGAAGACAGCCTTACCTTAGTGCCTGGCTTTGAATGGAGTTATGCAGTGCTACAGGGTAACCAAGGCTTTTCTGTGGTACCAAACATCAGCAAGTGCTGAAAACCATGGACACAGGCCAGCCAAGGATACAGCACATTCCTAATTAGGGCAGATACAGGAGAAGGAAGCAATGCTTTGTTTCAGTGGGCTCATTCTTACCAACCCCACATGATCACCAAGAGGGTTTCCAGCCTACTTCATTTTTTGGGCTTTTTGTGCTCTTCCCACTTCTCCCTTCTCTGGTATTATTGCTATTGGTGCCATTGCAAATTAGGATGCGAAATACAGAGAGGAAGACAAGGCAAGAGCCAGCTTGCTCGGACTCAAATGACCAAAACTGGATCCCCTCTATGATGGTCATCTTCTTGTCAGGTTGTCCGCTTGAAACAGAGAAGAAAAAGATTCAGTGCACACTCTAAGTAAACAGCAGCATTGCTGATAATATGAGATGGTTACAGCACACCTCAAACTGACCAAGCAGGGCAATGTTGCTTCTCAGAATTTTTTCTCAGAAAGTGAAAAACCACATCCCCGACTAGTCAACACACTGATCCTGCCACAACCATTGGACATACTTATTTCAAATGCTTTTGAGGTCTTGGTTGGAGTAGTGAGCCTGACTTTGATCTCTGAAGGCAGGTACTAGAAGGCAGGCCAAAAACATGAAGTTCAGAAATCACAAAATGCTACAGGGAGAGGCTGGCAGGAAAGGGTCTGCCTCACCAGTGGGAAGAGAGAGTAAAATAGGCTACAAGGAACATATCCCAGTGTATAAAGGGATGTTGTTTTAATGAGTATGATGAGCTATTTCCCACCTCTGTTGATAGTGTGACAAGATTAACTCATTATGAAGCAACAAACGAGATGTAAGTAATGGAGAGGAAAGACATAATAACTAGAAAGGTATAATAGACTCTTCGGTTTGGTACAGGCATGGGTTACATAATCGAAGCAGGGTAGCTCGTAAGACCAAAATCCTCCTCACTAGTGTATAAGCAGAGGCTTGGGCAAAGCCATAGCCTCAGGGGAGCAGAAGAAGCTGCCAGCCAAGAAGCCATGCTGCTGGGGATCCCAAGCTTCCTTCCACTCATCCATTTCTGTGGGTCTATACATAAGAGACCTGGAAAGAAATAGGAAGTCTGATTAGGTTTTTAGCATATGATTCCTATTTTCCTAGTGATTAAGAAAGCAGCGGTCAGGAATGGTGGTGGCACATATTAGCAAATCTGATGAAAACTAACAGCCAAAGTGGACATATTTAGGTTATTGTAATCTTTAATCAGCACTGTATTTTAGCAAACAAAAAAATTTTTTTTTCATGGAAAATGGTGTTGAGACAACAATCTTTGATACATTATGTATACCATCATGTATTAATTAAGCTGCTCCCATCATACACTGTTATTTGTCTCTTACTGTAATTGCTTGTGTGCAGCAAAAGGGATTTTGAAGGCTGTTTATCTTCAACTCTGATTTGCAGCCTGAAAAGAAACAAAAAGCCTTCTCATGGCTTCATATCAGTTTAGACAATTGAGTATAAAAGATAGTAAGTTAAATAAATGATTCAACATGTTTCTCTGCTTCAAAAAGAACATTTTTAACTGGAGTGACCAAACAAAAATTGTTCTAATGCTTCTCTTTCCATTCTACTTCCCACAGAAAACAACTTTAGCTCAATATCAGGGAAACTTATTTTCACATAGCAACACTGTTGACTGCTAAGGTTTTGCTAAGGTGCTCCATCTGCAGATGGCTATTATTTATTTTTTTTGTAAAAACATCTCTATTAACAAAATACAGACTTGTGTTTGGATTTTATGTTTGGGGTTATTTTGCTGTTGACTGCTTTGTGATTTCTCTCATTTCTGAGAAGTTTAAGTTTGATCACTTTTCAGATATTTTATGCAGTTCTACCAAAGAAAGAAAATCAACTTTACTGTCATCATTGTTGTGTACATGTTGTACTGATTTCAGCTTAACGAAAAACTACGGCAGAGCAATGCTTGGACAACATCAGCATCCTCCACACAAAGACTAAAATGGAGCCTCTTATTGTTTGCATATTCGAAGATCGTAGAGAAATGAGCGATCCTTTTTTTCCCCAGTCAGCACCATGAGATGAAAAGTGTATGAAATTCCCAACAAGCTCACATGAACATGACTCCCACTGTTAGCTTTTAAAACACTGAATTGCTGGTGATGCAGAGTTTTCTTCCACTGAGTCAACACTCAGAGCACACTTTCTATACTTAACACATTTTGTGCAATAACTTAATGCAGGAATATTAACTGCTAAAGGCATTATGATGCCAAGCTTCCCACTGCACCTTTGAGATTCTTCACCAAGTACAGAATAATGGAAACTTTGCAGGCTGTCAGCTATTTGTTTGATAACTGTCATATGCTTCAGGAAGATGTATTGTCAATAGTCATCATCTCAGGAGAAATGTTTAACAAGAATACATGTTTGTTTAGTAAAAGTAACAAAGGCTTGAAATTGGAGCCCTCTTATTATACACAGCATGTGTAGCACCCCCCAGGACCTCATCCACCAGATTTGCTTCTCTACACACACGTTCCAAGCACAGCACACTCAAGTTTTACAAAGTTTTCTCAGGCCTTAATTTGATGCAACTTACAGTTTTTTTTGCTTGCTTTACCATTTGCTTCAGCACCATAATGTTTGTGGCCTGAAACCGTATCCAAACTGTTCCTTTCCTTCAAACATTTGCTTCCAACTCTCTACACTGTGAGATGCTCTTTAGTGGCTTCTCCATGCGTTCCATTCTCACAACCAGCTTCACATGTAATTAAATGTACATCTTTTTTGCATCTAAACATCAGTGTTTATTGACTAGTTTATTCTGGCAGGGAGGGAGCATGGTGGAAGAAAGCTAAATACAAATTGCTTCATAGGCTAAAAAAAAAACCAACCAGCCCTACCACAGTACATCAATGAGTCTTCTAGCAAGAAAATGCACATGGGAAGGGGACATGTTCAGTGCAATCCAGAAGCTGTATACAGGTTAATGTCTATGTTTCTCTTCTCCTGCTTCAGTGAAAAGGCTCTTGACAAGAAAAGATTGAGTGATTCACTCATCTTTTCTTGTCAAGAGCCTTTTCCACTAAGCAGAGAAGAGAAACATAGATTAACTGAAAGCTTCAGGGAACATGTCCCCTTCTGTTCTCTCTTCTTGCATTTTCTAAACTCACCCTCTTTCCCTCAGTATTTATTTTATCTTATGCGCTTTTTCATTTCAGGGAAGAAGTACCAGTAGATTGGGTGGGTTCGGAGCTACTCCTGTCAAGAAAGCTGCCATTGCACATTCCCAAAGCATCTGCCAACATCCAAACAGCTTCAGCTTTAAGCATCACATTTTTTTTTTCACGAGCCCTGCAAATATCTCACTTCTATTCCTCAGAGAATTTGCAAGCTTTGGTCTCACATTTGCTACCATTCATTTTATCTCCCCAAACCTTCTTTACCCAATATGCTCCTTCATTACATGGATCTCTTTCCCTATTACTAGGGCCAACAACCTTGTGTTCTGCTGATTACATGAAGATAACATCACAGATAAAAACAAATCAATCTTTCCTTCAGCTGCAGCATTGCCCTCCCCAGCACAAAATCCTCTTTGCTCCCCAGAACAGAGGAGCCTCCCTGTCCCCTATTTATCTGCACCTGGCCAATTAGCACATTATTAAGAAACACACCTGCAGTGGCTTTACTTCCACTCACTGCACTGTAACCATTAACTCTCTATGGTACCTCACATGAATAGCGCCCTCTGCTTCAAAGCCACTGAGACTTTTTCTTGCTTTTTGTTTGTTTCTTTTTTGTTGTTGTTTGTTCCTTTTGTTAGCTGTTAATTGAGAATTAACTTAGTCTGAGACTCCTACCGTAATAAATACATTGAAAGTCAAATTTACACCTGAATAACTCTGGAAATTCATGTTGGTGTGGTAGGGTGCTAGTCTGGGGCTATGGACTGTTTAGTGAGTTCTGTGTATCTCAAACACAACTTTTCCTAGTGGCAATGTTGCTGGAAAGGGTGGATATATGCTATGTGGAGGACAAAGACTCAGGCATCTCTAGGTAACAGCAATGTGAAATATCTTTTCCTTTGAATTATTTTCTATAAGACAGTACTATTTTAAATTCACAGGCAATTGGAAAGGACAATAGTCTTGTATGATTAATCTCACAGGCAAAAAATAATGAATATATTCTCTCTGTACTGCTAAGGACATGTAAGTAGAGTTGTCTCTGATCTTTATTTTGTTTTATAGTTTTGCTTTTGCTCTGAGAGGCAAAAGCCAAGGGAATTTGTAACAGTAAAACCTGTGCCAGATCACATCACAGCTGACATTGTACCTCCAGCAGCGGCCTCCCACTAGATGCTTGAGGCAAAGACAACAACAAAAAGCTCCAACCCAAACCTCACTCCCAGTGGGCAGTTCCTCCTCCTTTAGCTGCAAAAAAGACCAGGATCAGAAAGATATCAAGGGCACTACTAAATAAAACTGTATGAGGACTCAGCTGATAAAAACTCTTAATAAAACTGATGCCTTTCATGAAACAGGCTTAAGCTTAGCTCTCAGTGAACCAAGGGTTCTGAATGCCTCTCAAGGCATTCATGGAGCATATATCGCTCTTTCTAAGATACCTGTGGGATAAATTTTCTTCTTAAACCTTCTAGCAATTGTTGTGTCCTCAAGCAAGTTTAGCTTATTGTGCAGATGAACACAGTATCTCCTACTCTTCTTTTATTAGGATCTGTTTCCAAAAAAATAACCATTTAATTATTTTGCCACCAATGAAGGCTGATCATTAATGTACCAATTAGCTTTTTCTTATTTTTGTCCAAAATTTTCTCCCCTTTTATTTAACATGACATTATAAGTGCCAAAAACATCTCAAGAAGTAATGAAGTAGCCTTCCCTCCGTATTTCTCAACTATCCCACAAATATTTTTTGATAAATGAAACTGAGATAAACTTGATATTTTCATGGGTTTGTCTTCTGTTAAAATTGTTTGCTAATCGAAGGTATTGATAGACTATGAAGGTAGTGCTGCTGTGAACATCCTGCCTGACCTTCCTTGTAACACATCATGTAAAAGTCTTCTGAATCAAGTAAAGCATGTCTTTTTTTGAGGGGTAGGGGAAGATATGAGGAAATTCTGATGTGATTTAGACATCTCCAGTAATAAGAGAATCCATCACAGCCCTTGGTAAGTAGTTTCAGTGGTTATATTGCCCTCTGTTACAAATCTATCCTTTATTTCTAGCTTGCACCTGCCTAATTTCGACTTCTTGCTCTAGAATTTATTATACTTTGGCAGGACTGAGGACTGATGTATCACCAGATATTTTTTCCCAAGGTAGGTAATTGGGGAGGGAGAGGATCTCCTTTCTGATACTCTGGAGAAAAACATATTTCCATGTTTTTTACTCAAGCTTGTAGCTCTGCCCAGCTGCCTTCCCCGAAGCCTCCTCTTCCTCAACTACCTCCCTTGCAAACTTTGCTCTCTGCCAGTCTTTGTACATAACATGGCTTTTATTTTCCTTCCAGATCACTGATAAAAGTGTTAAAAAACTTGGTTTAAGAACATATCCTATGAGAACCAGTATAAACATTTTCTTTTTTGCTTTCTCTTAACTTTGGAGATGTACCAGCAGGTTCCTGTTCAATCCATTTAGTGTATTTTATATCTTTCTAGCCTCTTCATTAAGAAATCTAGCAAAACCAAGGTTTTCATCCCAAGTGCCTTAGTCGTCCAAATACACAAATTCTTTAGAAAAACCCCAAGAGAATTCACTTTGCTTGTATAAAATCTGTTTTCCTTATTTCCAAATTTCCCGACACAGACTATTAAACTCCCTTCTAATTCCCTATTATGTAAATATCACATTAGGTATTGACTCAACATTATTTGTTTGTTGCCACAAGAAAACAACCTCAAAAAAATTAAAGGTCCAATGTAGGTAGGAGGCTGTGAGGAAGAAGAACATCTGTTCTCATTAAAAGCATCTGTTTATTGCAGAGCATTGATTGCCAGTAGCAGGATGATGCAGCAGTGCTTCAGAATGTAACCACCCAACACTTCAACATTTTAATATCTGCACAAGCCTTTTAAACAGCTGCGGGCAAAATGAAAATGCTTTGGCTTCTCTTTGCCTGTGTGAATAAACTTTCCCAGCACTGCACCTAACACGGAAAGCAAGGGTTGCTTCTCTGGGAAATCAGAGGAAAAATAAACTCTGTTCTAACAACACCAAGCATAGACTTTTTCTCTTCTTCTTTTTCTTTTCTTTTTTTTTTTTCTTTCCCCTTTTGAGGGGAGGGGGAGCTGGGAGGAGGCTCAGGCAGAGACAAAAGACAAGATTTGTCTTCAAATAGCAGCACTTAAATGCTAAGCCCCCGACCACAGCAGGTGTTTCAATCCTTGATGAGCAGGTGCAGTAAACTGGCTATTGGGCCTTGCAATGCCCTGCAGCCAGATTAGACCATTCATTCAGGGAAAGAAAAGGAATGTGCAAAGCCACCGGGGATCTGACCAAACCCCGGGTGACTCTCAAGACGGCCACGGCTCCTAAAGCGCCCAAAGCCAAAATAACGGGATCCTACACTCTTGGTGCCTGCCTTGCATCTGTCACCCTGTCACCCCAGGAGAGGGATGCGGAGAGTCCAGCAGAGCCACTGCTGAGCCTGCACCATGCATGGCCTCATCCTGCCCAGCACCCCTCACCAGCACTGCCATCTCTTCCTGGGTAGGAGGGCAGCGAAGAGGGCATTGCTGGGATGCTCCCTCCTTCTCCCTTTGGGTATGAAGGATGAGAGCTGGCAGGCCTGGGAAGCATCCTGCATCCCCTGCCTGGTGGATGGTGTGTGTGGGCAAGGAGAGGAGCTGCTCTGCCTGCCTAGAGGGCATTGCTGGGATGCTCCCTCCTTCTCCCTTTGGGTATGAAGGATGGGAGCTGGCAGGCCTGGGAAGCATCCTGCATCCCCTGCCTGGTGGATGGTGTGTGTGGGCAAGGAGAGGAGCTGCTCTGCCTGCCTGGAGGGCATGGGATAGTGCAGGACTGTGCCCACGGCACAGGCTTTGTCACTGCAACTTGTGCATCTGGGCTCACCTGAAATTTTGGTAAGAGTTTTGCTTGGTTTGCACCCCTCTGATGCACGGGCAGCCCAGATGGGGCGAGTATGGGGAGAAGGGCTTGGCAGCATCACCTTCTCATCCAGCAGCTGAGACCTGCATCCAGCAGCTGGGGCAGGCTTGTCCCTGTGTGGGACAGTGGTAATGGGGGAGACATTTTTCTCCTAAAACACTCCACAAAATGCAAAGCAGCTGAGTGCCGCACAGGGTGACGATGCCATCAGCAGCCAGCTGTACCCCACAGAGCTTCATGGCTGCTAGTGATAGTCAGGATACCACACGTGTCCCAGAGGGGAGGTGGTGCCCCCACTCAGGCCAGGGGGCTGCTGAGTGAACATCACTCCGCAAGGCACATGTTGCTCTTGGCCAAATCCACTAGCAGTGCCCTTTGCCCCTTCACCTCCTCCTTGGCCGAAGCTTCCTATTTCCCCTTATCCCACTGAAGTGAAGTGACAGGGGACATACTTAAGGTAGACTCCCATAACCCTGCTGCTTCTCATTTGTGGATGGGATATGTGGTTGCCCAAAAGCCAGAGAAGAAATCATATCCATTGGCAAAGGGCAGGATCCTTCCACCTCCTGCTTATTAGGTCCACAGCTACCATTAAATCAGACACCTCATTAACAGCTAGTAATGAATGCCAATAAAGCATATGCTGGTAGACAATAAATATATGTGGTTACCCATACAGCAATCACAAGCATAGCTGATGTTGCTGGATATCGCAGTTGTAGAATTTAATGGTTGAGCAGGACTGCACTAGCTAATCACAGCTCAACCGTGAGGAGCCATTGGTTTCACGAGGTGTTCCTTGCCCATGGAGGGTGCTGCATGCTTTCCTTCCATCTTTACTGGTGACATGAGCTGGGCTCAGTGGATGTGATAAACATCATATTCTCTGCTGTAGGTTTGCACAGAAAAATATCTTACAGTCTGTAATTCCAATCGTGCCAGCAAAAATCTGTACCTACAAATCATTTCTGCGAAGAGACAAGGTGTATGGCTAAGATCTGGGAAAACTCTTGAACTGAACTTCAAGCATCTATTGCATCACTGCAACAGATGTAAAAGGAGGCACAGACTAAGTGTTTGCAGGATAGGGGCTGAAGCTCCAGAAGTGCTCCCCAAAGTGCAAATTAATGTCTTGAGCTCATGGGTATATAGGAACAGTGCTGCTCATTGTTTAGAAAAAGACACTCAGTCCCAAGGAAGTAAATCCCAAAGGACACCATTGCAGGGCATTGCAGCAGGGCTGAGTGTGGCAATGGGTGAAGGGCAGGGGACAGGCAGCAGCATGGCAGCTCCCTGTGTTTGGGAGCCAGCTGTTCGAGGTTGCCTGCTCCCTGCTCATGGTTTGTCCTTATGGTATAGCTCCTGAAGGATTTTAAAAATTCCACTTGAACTTCTACAATGGAAAGCACAAAGGATTGTTCTGACAGTGACTACACAGGGAATTGAAACCTGAAAGCCACATCTGTTATTCTGGTAGAGGCACTCTCTTGAGCTGTTTGTAAAGCAGACATCAGCTGGGTGGCTGCCCTAATGTCGCACATTTCAGGTCCGTTACCTTTACTGGGGACCACAGCATCCTGACAGGCCTGTGCAGCTGCACGGTTACTGAGCACACTCAGGGCAGGGCAGGGCATGCTCAGAGGCAGTTTGGAACTGATGCTTTTTCCCCTATTTCAGGTAATGGCAGAGGGAGCCTGGGAGGACTATTACAAACCCGCCTCTGGAGCTATGGAGGCAGGCTTCCTATGGGCACAGCCATGAAAGAGTATCTTGCTGAGATCCCGCCACCTTTGAGCATCTGTGTGCTTTGTTTTGTGTGGAAGAGACAATCCATACTCAGCCTTCCTTTTACCGTGTTTTTGCCAGTCCTGTTTAAATTGCACCTATTCTGCCAACCATGAGACTTCTGGCCTAGAAAAGAGGGCTGAGTTTGTCCCAGCTAGCCAAAATACTATGAAAAAAAGTTATTTCCATAATCTACCAAACAAGTCAGTGCTAGAAAACCCTTGAAGGAGCCTGAATGCCTGCAGTTTTGTGAAGCTGGCTCATCAAAGGGAAAGGCTGTACAAAATGAATCACAGGCAAAGTAGCCTACCTTATTCTCTCTCATGCAGGGGCAGGAGAAAAAGAAAACTGGTTATTCTCACAGCTGCCCTCCCAAACTGACCCCAGAGGCTGGACGGCCGCCCTTGGAAGAGTGGGAGGGCATGAGACAAGGACAGTTCAGATCAGTATGTGTGGGACAGCAGTGATTTTGTTCTGCGATCATAATAAGTATTCATAGAGAGGAGAAAGGGAAAATCAACAAGCTTTCATAGGGCAAACATACATCTCAGCAATGCATAACAGCCATATTCTCTCAGGCTCTTTGGGTGGGCATGTTTACAACAGAGAGTACAGAGCATGAGCAGGGGCATGAGGAAAACATCACAGATGCAGCAAAGAAAAGTTTGGTTAGACCTCCTGAGATCCTCAGAGCATTCCTACTTTTGGGAGTCAGATGACACCTCCTATCTACAGCAGGCGAGCCCTCATACACACAAGGTTTGGCAGAGTGTGGTCCTCAGAGTCCTGTGCACCACAGCACAACCAAGCATGCAGTCTTGATCTGCTGGCTCTTCATCTGCCTTGGTACACAATCTAATGTACACCTTAAAATGCTTTTCAAATGAGCTGCCTTGTGTACCCTGAATTTCTGATGGAGAAGTGAATGAAAGGTGCAAGGTGGCATGTTTCCCTTTAATTTCTCGTGTTCAGAAGATACCTCATAGTTCACATTTTGGAAGTGTCTTTTACCTGTTTCTCACCTCTTTCACCTAAACAGCTTTTCATCTCTGAGAAATTATTGTTCAAAACGTCAAGAGTTTGTGTACTTCTCTTCATCCAGCTAAGCTGTTCTGGGAACAGGATGGGGCTGAGGAGGGAACGGAAGAGGGCAAACTCCCATTGAGTCAAATTACTCTATGCCACCCAGGACCGTGGGGTAGATGAGCTCCGCCTTGCATGTCGACAGCATGTTGGGAGGCTGCAGGTCCATGCACACCATGACATGGGTCATTTCACATAATCAAAAAGTGGCTGATAAGGGTGAGCTCAGATTCCTACTGGGACAGCTTGCACACTTCCAGGCTGTTCTCTTGCAAGCATTTTTTTTTTAATTCTAAAGCAGTGTGTCTATAAAGTGGGACCCAAGAAACCTAGGGCTTGGAAAAGCTTGACACACTATCATTTTCGCTGCTGGTGCTGCAAATGCCTCCTTTGATACGTTCCAGACGGACGCATTATCCGTGCTGTAATTTGGCATGGATTTTGCTTCCCTATTTGTACAGTGTGCCAGGTGCCTTGCTGTTCATGAACCCAGCCCTGCTGCTACTAAGGAGCCAGGAAGGCAAACAAGCAGTGGTGGCATGCCAGTGGTACGAAACGCTCTCATCTCTGAAGGCCAGCAGCAAGGGCAAGGGCGTGCAGTGTGAGCTAATATCCGAACGCCAGCCAAGAGTTTGAATGCATCTTCTCATTTCCTCTTCTTCAGGAGGTTAAAGGTGGGCCTTTCATGTTCCTTAAGTGTAGCTTTGGTTTTGATGACTCAAACTAATCATACATGGTTGGACACCCATATTTATAGTAGACTGCATCTCCTCGTAGCTCTCCTGCTGCTTGCAGAGCTCTGTACACTTTCAAGGCAGAACCAGGAGTTATCAGGTAGTTGATACTCATTTTTAATTGTATACCTGTTTCAAAAGCTTCATCCTTTTTTTCTCCATGGCTGCTTGCTGCCAAAAGTCCGTGACCACTTATTTCCTCATCTTGCATGCCCCTCTTACTTGCACGCTGTCCCCAGTTTTTTTGGCAGTGAGCTCTACAGACACAGGACTTGTCCATGTCCTCCTCCCAGCTCTCATAGTAACCTTTGCAGGAAGAAGTGTCCCATTAAATGTGAGGTGTTAACTGCTCTCCTGCTTACATATTCCAAGATGTTTCCTGCTCATATTTCAGGAGCGGTCTGCAATGTTGCAACCCCCACTGGGGCCGTTCTGTCAGTCCAAGCATTTAATTAGCTAATTACAACCTGCTGACATGAATACACAGAATATGGTGTTCGAAGAGCAATTTTTTTTTCAATTCATTTATTATTAACCCCCAGTAAACATCTGATATGCTCTTCCCCGAGGGGACAGAGTGGTAATTGGTCCCTTGAACACTGAGTTCCCTTTCTAATCTGCCTGAGCTGGAGCAGAGTGTCACCATCTGTCAGTGTTTGCACATACAGCCCACTGCGCATTTCACATGGTGAAAGGCAAGAAAGAGAAAAAGGAAGAAGGAAAATCCCAGGGAAGGATTTTGAATGTAGTCAGGTCCAAGCTTCTCTGCCTGTCACTCACTGCTCACACATCTGCACCCAACCTGGCGGGTGGTATGGAGAGACCAGCTGAAATGCCCTGCCCAGGGTGCTGCGCTAATTGGGCTGGCCCCTGTTAGCCTTGCTTTCTTCTGTGCTTCATCAGGCATCTGTATAACATCTGAGGTAGGAGTGGAAATGACTCTCCCCTCCAGTGCTCTGACCAAGTGCTACAAAGCAGCAATAGCTGGGTTACGTTTTTGAAGGGGGCAAGGGTGCCTTACAAATGTAAAATGTTATGGGCATCTGATCCTGGGTGAAGCACGACAGCTGGATGCTCTCTGGTGAGCACAAGATCTACCAAATCAGGCTTGGCTGGTCCACTTGGTGCTTCTGAAAGGAGAATAGCTGATGTTTGTGTTAAAACAGCTCTTACGGGCACCCTTGATTCTGTTATGCTAGATGCCATAGAAGGAAAGGTCTCACATGGAGGGAGACAATCCCTGTCCTGAAGAGCCAGGTAGGACATGGATGGCAGTGGGCAGGCAGGAATGGAGAGCAGGAATGTTTCACCAGGGCAGGGTGGCTGCTGCAGTGTGCACAGCCCATACAATCCAGCTTTACCCCTCAGCTAGCACACCTTGCTCCCATCACACGAAGCCGCTTCCCCAGAGATGTTGGAAATACTTAAACCAAACTCCTAAGTATTGACATAAAAAAAAAACCCAAACCCTCAGAAAATCTGCCGGAAAACTTGTTTATGTTATTTTAAAGCACCTGGACTTTATGTTGATCTGGTACCTTCTTTCCATGAATGCAGCACTGGTTACCAAAACAAAGTAAATGCTGGGAAATATCTATAGAAAGTGAACTTTTAGACTTTGATTATGCCAGAAGAGATGTGATGAGTCTCTCCAATGGCTACTTTGCAAGCAACATTTTCTCTACAGTACTTGTCAGGGTCCCATAGGCAGACAGCAGTGGCAAGGTAGAGACATGGAAAGTGGCAAGTGAATCTGGGAAACCACAGGATAAGGGAGCTTTCATTCTAAGTAGCAAAACCTAATGAACAGTCTCACTAAAGTTTTTCAAAATTTTGTGTCGAAGGGGGAATGGAGGAAGACTGTGCATCTCAAGCTAGTTGGTTGAAAGGCAGATAGTCTGGCTGTAGACAGCTCACCTTGGTGTCATCCTCTGCAGATGGGGAGAGGGGCAGGGGGCTACTGGTTGCCCAGAACTTGCCCTATACAGGGTGAATCAAGAATGGGCAGGTGCTTGATTCATCTTGGAGCCTGACTAAGACCCATATGTTGAGCAGAAAAAAAATTCCCACATGTGGGAGCAGAAAAAAATTATAATGCAGTGGCTGGATGATTTAGAAAGAGTCTAACTTCTGGCTAGATGACTTCTTTGGCTCCAAACACTGACTGTATCAGTGCTCTGACTCTGGCCCCAGCATAGCTTTCTTGTGGTGGGCTACAAAGCATGTAGCACAGAGTCTATTACAAAGCCAGTTAACAGCATTTTCTAATGCAATGTAGTAATTTCTAATTACTTCTAATATAGGATATGAAAAAAAAGTTTGTGTGGCACAAGGTCTCTGCTTTAGAAGACCTTGGTCTGCAGGAAACTTTGGGCTACAGTTCAGGTGACATTTTGGCATCCTGAAATAGCAATGCTCAGTAGGAAAACCTAAGATGTAAAGCAGAAGGCCAAAACGTTGTTTTTACCCACTGTGTAAGAGCAGAATCCATTTTGGCCTTTAGAACTGGGAATCAAGCATAAAACTAATCTTCCTTCAGAAACATTTGAAGATGGATCTGGTCCATCTCCTCCTGCAAAAGAAAGGTTCAGTTCTTATGCAATTTTATGCATCTGCTCCAGTACATCAAACGTCTTTGGGATACATGTCTTTGGGAAATGTTTTCTCTTCAGGTCCTTGTAGAGAGCTGGCTCAAGCCTGAGTGAGCAGGTTGGCAGCAGCTCCTCCTGAGAGGAACCTTGTAAAACCTTTCTTTTGGGTGCCGGCACATCCCCTTGCATGTGACCACAGGTGTCCCATTTTGTCCTGCAGTGGAGCCTGATGGACACTATTCATCATGAAGGGAGAAAGCTGCACGTTTATGCCCTGGGGAAGGTGTCATGGCTGTGGCAGTGGGTGACAGCAGAGGGCTGCAGGCAGCAGCACAAGGGAAAGTGGCTGCTCTTGGCAATTCAATTACAAGTGCCCAGGTTGCTCAGGCATCCCTGACACAGCACCATGGCCCCGTTGCTGCTCTTTTCTGCATGCAGCTGAGTCCGGGGCTAAAGCAAAAGGATCACAGCTGTCTTTCAGAGCAAAGCTTGGGCAGGCACCAGGCACTCACGGCTCATATTTTTAAGCATTCCTTCCATGGACTGGGGATTTCCATGCACAACTCTGGTCCTTCTGGATGAGCAGAGGACAGGGCTCTTGTTATGGGCCTTGGTCCATTTCTGTTAAGTGGTTTTTGGGAAGATGCCATGCACAGATGGATACAAAACATTTCAGCTGTTTCCTTGTTGTTTGCTGTAACAAAGGGATGCAATAATTTCTCTGAACCCTGCTGACAGTGTAGAAAATGTTTCTCTTCTCTTTTAGTTGCCCTGGCCTTTCTCTCCCGTTCTCTCTCTCTCTCCCCCTTTTTTTTTTTTTTAATGCAGCATTATTCAAACAGGTTGGCTACTGACAACTGAGATCATGATAGCAAAGATAGTTTATAAAAATATCATGAATTAATTATTTTCTCCCATGCCTGGCTGTATCACTTATCAGGCCTTCAATGGGAGCACTGGCCCAGCTCTCTTACCACGTGCACGCTAATGGCTTGCTCCTCTATTATCCCTTTTGATCAGACACAGGTGGACAACAAGGCCTCCTCCTTGTCTGTTGAAAAAGGTGCACACTGTTGTCAGGGTGATTATATCTAATTACATCCTGGTTAATTATCAGACATGAATAGTTATGGCACAGCAACTCTCCTCCAGAGATAGGTGCATCTTCCAGATGTCACACTGCAGTCTCCACAGGGCAATTTCCTGAGACCTTTTGTTGGGATCTGCCGGCTGCAGGAAAGGGCTGCAGGGGAACCACTGAGACACATCAGAGACTGAACAGTTCAGTGGTCTTTGCTTGCCCTCCCTGACCTTACAGCTAACCGGGCTGGGTTGCTTTCTGTTTTTTTAATGCTGGTAATAAAGAGTTCCTACATTTCCCTGACTACATTACATTCACTGATGTCACTGTGCTGGTATATGCCAAATCTTCTTTGTTTTACATTCCTTGTCTTTCTTCTTATGTTTCCCTTTTCTTTCATTTGATCCTTGTCTCCCGAAAGTCACCTTCCCCTCCACCCCCAGTACTCTCAGTTTCTGCCTATGCTGAATGCAAAAAGAAATGTACGTGAAACAAAAATTGCTGCTTGGAGGGTTTGGGAAGAGTAGAATGGATATCCAGAGCACCACAGCTGTGGGAATCAGCCTACAGGCAAGGAGAAATAAGTGCTGGCTAAAATACTATCACATAAACCTTCTTCTCTCACATGCCCCTCCCAAAGCAGAACAGACCACAGTATCTCACAGTGCCGTTACAGCCCTGGTTTTGGAAACTCCTACCAGATAGGCACGGCAGGACCGTAATAGCTCTTCCCTGATGAATTTCAATGATGTATGCAAGACTGCAATGACCAAAACTCATCTAGGGCAGGAAGGGTGGAGTCCATGTACAGCTCTGGGAGGCTGGGGCTTGCCAGGAAGGTTCTCAGGATGCCTACAGAACCGCACTGCAGCTATGTGGTTGTCCAGTGCACACACCCCTACCACCATGTTCAGTGCCACTGTGGGGCCAGATACAGGAAGGAAAACGTCCTCAGCACCAGCGCTACACAAATGTCAGCACACTGTCGGGCTGGCTACTGCCCCGTGGCTTGACCATAGGCAAGTTTCATCTCTGTCCCTTGTCCCCATGGGACTGCCCAGCTGAGTCCAGCACAGGAGGTCCGAGGCCCTCTTGAGCAAGTGGAAACCCTTCTTTTCCTGGCAGAGTCCTAACATGGTTCTAACGTGCCCTAGTAAGACTTCTGTCACATGAATTACTGTGCTGGCTTGGCTATAGGAGCTGATACACTTCATGACCCTCCCAGTCCCATTGACTGGTTGACAGCTGATAGTGGGTAGATGGTTTCAGAGTATTATTTAGGCAAAATCTAAATAAGGAACAACTAGATACCATTTATATTAAGAACAGAAATGCTTACCTCCAATTAAATAAATCTAAGGTCAGGAGAGCTGTCACAGAAGCTTGTCAGGTTAACTGAAACACAGTTCTCCTCAAAACATGAACCCATTCAAATGTGTTAGAGAGCCACCTATGGTGCACGTACTGATGTGCTTGTTGTGTTCCGAGTATTTGATTCATGGCACTGCTCCCACTCTAGTGACATTTACAAAAGCAGTCCTAATGTGTCTGTCCTGATGGACTAGATCAAGTGGCAGCAATCATCTCAAACCCTATGTGTCCATATAGCCCATTCCACTGTCCTACTCCTCGCCCTGCAGCTCATTTTGTAAGGTCTCCTCAGCCTGGCTCTAGCTGTTCTGCGAAAGACAAGAATGTATCTGACAACCTGAAAATGGCAACCTATTGAATTTGGTGCAACATATGACTGCCTTCACTTCAAAGTCCACTCCAGGGTCTGCTCTATGGACAAGGGCAATAAAGAAGCAGCCATGAAAGAAGCATCCTAGGAATTTCTCTAAACAAATGCATGTTAAGCATGCACAAGTTTATGAAATAGTTTGTATTAAACATACTTAAATATTTCATTTCATGCCATAATTGACAAGATTTGTAGAGACATCAGAGAATTCTGTAAGTGTCTCTTGGTCCTCTAGCCAAAATGTTACGTCCTCATTGTCACTTAATGAAAAATAAAAAAAGCATAAAATTCAAATAAAATAAAGTTAAATAAAATACCTATCAGCTTCCAGGTTTCTTTACTTTAATTCTCTTATCCTTTTTACAGTATAAATGTCAAGCCCCACTTTGAGTCTTAGAGTGTTCTTGGCCTCAAAAGCTACATCTACATTAACATTTGAGATTAGACCTGAGGAATGCTTTTGAATAACTTCTCCCTATGGTCTCTACGTATCATGTTTTGGTTCACAGTGTGAAGTGTTCATTTCTATCTATCTGGTACATTTGCACCAAATAAACCAGCATGTGCACTCAAGGAGCACGATCCATGAGTTGCTGCTGATGGATGTTTGGTCTGTGGGATCAGCATAGGTCAAGTCCAGTGTAAAAGACCCAAAGGCACACAGCATGGATGGTGAGTTGCCAGCACCAGCCATTCTCTCTGAAATTACACTCCTGTCATACCAAACCACTTGCTGCTACAGGCTTAGCAAATGATGTCTTGTGGCACTGAGACCAATGATAAGTGTGCAAAACATTAACTGTTCTTAATCAGTGCTGAAATTGCTACTTTTTCAATTCACTCATTTCTCTCTTGCTCCTGAGTTGTAACACAGGCCAAATAGGCTTTCTATTTTTTTTTTTCTAGCTATATATCACAATCTGCCTTTACAGTATTTATACAATATTACCTCTTTTACACCTTTTTAAAATGCAATCTGTCCAGTCTTTTCAGTCTCTTCTCACATGAGAGATTTCACATCTCCTCTTCCATTCCTGTCACCTTTCTCTGAACTCTCTTGCTTTGGTACAGGCTTCTTGTGAAACATGGGAGTACTGGGTGACCAGTCCTGCATTTGTTATTCCAAATGTGAATGCATCATGGACTTACATTATTAATTGCTTGCATTTTACACATTATTCTCTATCCTGTTCTTTTTGCAGTCTAACATCTTGCCTGACCAATAAATTACAGCTGTGCTCTGCATCCAAATGATCACTGAGCACATGTCCACAGTGACACTCAGCTGCCTTTCCCAAGCCACTGCAGGTAATTGAGAGCCCTGTAAGGCATATGAGCACATCCATTTTTCCCCCCCTTCAGTGTGCAACACTTTGTCTGAACAGAGATGAACTTTGTCTGACACCGTGTCACCCATTCATCTAGCTGGATTAGGTGCCTCTGAAGTTTCTCACAGCCTTTTCAGAATTTGACTAATTCTGTATTCTTTGAAGATTTGGTGGATTCACAGCCACCTTGTTTTCCAGATCTTTCCTGAGTATCCTGAGCAACCCAGGAGGCAGTATGGAACCTTAAATAACCCAAAAGGCAAATTTCTGCCACAATGAAACATAGATGTTTAAATCCACTTTTTGTTTCCTACCTCAGTTAATTAAAACTCTTATTTCAAGCAAATCTTATGTGTGACTTGACTTTTTTTTTTCTTTCTCCTTTCTCGGGATCCAGGGCTGTGCCATCTATATAGGTGCAAGCAGAGAAAGCAAGAGTCCATCCAGGCTAGCAAAAGAGGGAATATTTTGCTAAGATCACTCCAATCCACTAAGAATAGCTGTGGCTCCCACTGGTACCCACTAACAGCCCTATTCCTTCTAGGAGAAATTTTTCCATATTGTATTTTAATTAAAACACCACTATTTTCCTTTATTCCTCTATCAGCCCATATTTACCTGAGGTTTCAGGAGCACTGTGTGTTTGTCCCTATTTTTACTTCTGTTTTATTTTGAGGGAAGAATAGTGCATGATATGGCTCTGCCCAAGAGTGGCAGACTCAAATGCGGCAAGGAAGAAAGAGACAGGAAAGGTGCCAAGCACGAATTAAGCCTGCACTCTGCCAGAACAATGCTGCAACATACAGACGTGTCCCAGAGCACACAGCACGCTAGTGATAATTTCACAGAATTAATTTTCCCAAAATGGAAAAAAAAAGCAACAGCACAGAAAGGATGAGGCAAATTACCAACACTAATCAGTCTCCCTCACTCTCTTCCCTTCCCCTTGTATGATAATTATGATAATTAACAAGCTAACAAGCTTCTAGTAAAAACAGTTCCAGAATTTCAATGTATAATTAATATTTACATGCATAACAAGTTGTCATTTATGGTGCATGTTGATTTTCTTTTTTCAAAAGAAACTGCATTTTATACTCAGAAAAAAAAAGAAATCCTTTGAGAACACACACTAAAAAGGGATACTAAATTCAGAAACCTTGTCCTTATTTGCTATTTATTTATGCAACGATATGCAAGTGTTTTAACATCTGGGTTTATTACAAATTACAAGTACACATATGCAAACTAGTGCATATGTATACTTTCCTTCTTTTTCTTCACAGAAGAGAAGTACTCAAAGTCACAATACAGAAGTGTTCACAAAGCACTTGTGTTTCAGGTGAATCCTTGTATCATTATTTAGTGACCTGTAAAGCCAAGTTCAGATGACCAGTGAAAGCTGGATCTGCAGTTTTCCTCCAGCTAGGGAATACAAAGCAGGAAGCACATAATTCACTAAAATAGGCTCAAATTTCTCAGTGCTCATGCAGGGTTGTAGCCATGCTCAGATATCACAGTGATGATGGACAAGAGTTGCAAGGAGAAATAACAGTCAACAGCCACTTCTCTTTGAGTATAGAAGGATCACCTATGGGCAGCTTGATAAAACGGCTGCAACAAACACCTCAAAACTGCAGCATCTGCTTTACAGATGAGAGATTTAAATCTGAGAAATCAGAACAGTACTATCTCAGGGCAGGTACCAACTGAGTTCCTCTTAACCCATTCATATACAATGGCTCTTGTCTCATCCTATGGCAAATGGTTGTCCCCAGACTCTTACAACATGATCACACTTCAAAGGAGTAACTGCAGGAGAAAGGACAATGATTTACACACGTTGAAAAGCAGGTTAAATGATGAAGCAAATCGATATGGAGCTAGGGAGAAGGAGAGATACAGCCAAGAAAAATTCCGGGAAGACCCATTGTCTTTAATCATTAATATTTGACCCAACAATGTATGTTCTTTGGCCAGTTAGTTTTCAGGTTTTGTATTCCCCATAAGTGCAACAACCAAACTTTCAAAGGAAGAATGGGTGGTGGCGTGAACGGCTTGTTCCACCAGCCCAGCCTCAGGCAAGGGACAATGCTGCTGCAGGGTGGGAGGCAGCTCATCCTCCAGCTCCCTCCGCTGGAGGGAGAGAAACTCATAGAAGTAGCCAACTTCAGAAAGGAGTCAACATTTGGTATTTAAGTTGAAATCAAAGATAGATTTCTATGAAAGTGAAGTTGGAACTGAATTCTGGCACTACTTCTTTGCTATATGAGATGAAACGTGTTCCAGGTATACAGTTAAGTCAATAGAGTCTGAACTAATGAAAACAATTCATTAAATCAGACGCACACATCCCAGCTGCAGAGGTGTGCATAAACATTCACCTACACAATGTCATAATTTTGTACTATATTTCATGACAGTCATGAATCTGTGCTTCTTCCAAACTACTACACAGACAGATCCCTAACAGATGTTGATAGTGGAGTCACCCTGCGGATGTTTTCCAAGTCAGTGCTCCCACTGACAAACTTTCAACAAATTCTCTACAAAGCCACCTTGGTCAGATACTAGCACAAAATTGATTAAACATGCACAAATCTAGAAGACTCCTTCTAAGCTCTGATTCCTGTAGTTACTTCAATCTTGAAGGAGGGTACTTCGCCATGATGAATGTAGAAAAACTATTGTACAGAGGATGCTCAACAGCTGTTGGATGGCACATTTGATTAATAAGGGCAAAATAATGACACAGGAGACTTGGATTTCTTGCACAAAGCATTTTACCTGGTACCATATGGCATTTTAATTAAGAAACTAGGACACTACAAGATAAAATTTCTTAGATTAAACTTATTCAAAATTTACTTATAGTTCTCGAATTGCAATTAGATGTGGGAAATCTTTGTCATAGGTATCAATCTAAGCCAAAGACTAACGGCAATTCTGTTTCTCTGTGAGTTCTCATTCATGCTCCTTCTTTCTTTTCTCTTAATTCTCTGAGACGTCCCTCTTTATTCAATCATCCTTGCTGTGAGTTTCTTTAAATTGTAACTTTAGAGATCCCAAATGTGCAGGCACCATTTGAACCCATTTCCCATACCTGTTCCATTTTTGCATTCTGAGTGTACATATGGCTCTTGGTCACATGCAAAAAGTCCCATACACAACAAGAGAGCTTTCACAAGAAAAGGAGTGCAGGGACATGTCAAAGACATGGCAGTAGTCCCCAGTGCCCTTGGCCAGGTTTCGCTGAATGCAGGCATGGGCCAGCCTGCATGCCTATCCCTCTGCAGCAGGTTCGGCCTTATGGCCTTTTCTCTGCACGTGCATGGAAGGAAAAATGCCCATTGCCTTGCCTTCTTACAGGCCATTCACATAAGGGAAATTATGAGCTTTGTCTTTAGTTGAGGCATGCCAGCATTTGAGTCAATGGCTAACCTGATTTATTTTTTTCTCTCAGTAGGCAAGAATGTGCTTCTGTGCAGAGTGACAGAAGATATCTGCCACCACCCCCTCCTCGCTGCCTATTTGTTTTCTCCTACTTAAATCTGTGAGGAAATCCTCTTGGTAAAGCCAGTTAATAAGATTAGATAAATGTCTTTGAAACCAAAATGCTGATATAAAAATCAGAACAACAGAGCACCAGCTGGCTTTTCTTTTGCTCATTCAAATGCAGCTGGAACGCCACAGCCAGTAACATGCAAACTGGGAGTGATAATCAATAAGCAGTGAAACAAGAGCGAGATGCCTCTGGAGGAATTTTCCCTTGGTGAGAAAGATGGATTAACTCTAATTCTCAAGGCAACTGAACAAAAACATTTGCCTAAAATCAGTCATAATTTAAATACCACTCCAGAGAAATGTAACAGCCTGAAATAGGAGTTGAAGAAGATCCTCCAGTCACAGCAAATGATGGTATTTAATGCTGGCGCTGGGCTTTTTTAATGCAAGATAGTCGCTGCAAGGTACAATAAGGAACACATACTAACAGTGTATCATGATTAAAGGCTGTTTAGTTAAAGACACCAGGTGAGAGAATAATATTGCTGACTATTGCAGCTCAGTGCATACAGAGGCACACAGTCCTGGGCAGCTTATCCAGCAGGGTGCTGTGTACACAGCAGGCTAAAGACAGAAACATTAACTAAATCACAAGATTCGGATCATTTATCTTATCATCGCATGGGGGAAGTTTATCTTTCAAGCAGGCACACCTGCTCTCCTTGTAAAACTTTACCCATGCCATTACCAAGCGTGTTATTGTTTCTTGTTCAAACATGCTGCTGCAGAAGCAGGACAGAGCCAAGGGTGGGTGTCCGACCCTCTTTGAGTGAACACACAGCCCTGAATCTGCACACCTTCACTTGTGAGGTAACTCCTGCTGCAGCTCAGGGCACCAGCGCGTGGCAGCAGCAGACAAATTCCATTACCCAGTAACCTTTTCTGCAAAAAGGGTGCCAAGCTAAAAATCAAATACTCTAAAGAGGGTCTTTCAGAAGCAACAAACTTCTCATTTGTGCTTCAATCCTATGGGATAATGTGATGGGAGTTAAATTTGGGAGTATAATTAAATTTGAGAATTTAATGGGATGAGTTAGTGTATTGAACTGGGTTAAAAAATCTCATTGACCTGGATTTAAGAAGAAACATAAAATGTCTTCAGGACGAAAAAATTATGTGAAATGTCAAACTTCTGACCAAAGGGACAACCCTGGAAGGGAGGCATTAAACCCATATGGATGAATCATCACCTTGAAAAGCATATCGAATTAAGCAGAAAACACATAAATACTTGAAATTGGGATTGGAGTCTGAAGAAGTCACATTAGGGATAAAACGTGTGCCAAAGTCAAAATTATTCCAGTTGATGTGACCTTGACCTTATCCAACAAAACAAAGTAAAAAAAACCCAGGCATTAAATATAATGAAATCCATAGAAAATTAGGCTCTTCTGAAGTTAAAGATATCACAAATGTTCTAGTATGACCCGAAATTTAGATGAAGGCTTTACCACCAGGCCTTGTGAGGGAGGGTAATGTAAAAGGTAGAAGCAAACGTAACGTGGCTACTAGGAAGGAGGCTGTAGAGATGGAAGCCATCACATCCTAAAAAGTTGTGAACTAAGAAAGGAATAGAGGAGTCCTGAAAGAAAAGGCATTGTGGGAAGCTGTAAGGTCAACAGCACTATCTTTAACAAATAATTCAGGCAATGAAGAGGCAAGGGAGATCTGAATAAGTGCATGGCATTGCTCCGGAGTGAAAAATACAAACCCTGCATGCTTACTTAAAGACTACCAAGAGGAAAAATAATTTTATTTATTAAATGATCATAGAACGACCACGACCCTCAACATGAGATGTTGCAAAGGTAGATACAGCCCTAGTGTGTGGCATGTAAATTAAAGCCAGCATAGGCAGGCAGACAGATATTTCTGCTGTTACACTAGATGGTGGCACAACCTCCTTTGCAAGACCAGCAGGTTTCTGCAAGACTGCTCCCATGGATGAGGAACTGAAACCAGAACAGGTGCAAGGAAAGGCTACTGGGTATATCCAGGAAATAATGAACCTATTTTATGAGGTTAAGCTTGTTTAGCTTACAATATAAAGTCTGAAAAAGGATATGGTTCCTCATACATATATCAAATTGATACATAAACATTAGATAGAGAGAAGAGCTACTCAATAAGAGGACAATACCAGCAAAAGAGCAAGTGAATATGAATGGGCGATGAAAGGAATTTGGTGCTAGAAGAAGCTTTCTAATCAACCTGAGCAAGGTTCTGATACAGCAGTGCAGCAAACAGAAGAGCAGGAGAGCCAAATTATTTCTGGTGATACAGCTGAAAAAGATGGTGTGCAGCCTCTTCTAATCCCATCTTTGTAATTTCTAAATGGTTTTCACTAATTGGAGGGGAAACTCCAAATACAAAGGTCAAACTCAGGACCTTTGGAAAATTTTGATAAAAACACCTGAATAAATAAACTTGCACTAGGCCATTCTCTAAAGCTCAAAAGGAAACGATAGCTTCCTCCTGACTGCTAACAACTGCAATCCCTACCATCCAGCAAGGGTGTTGGCAAGTGAATCCCCACTGTTACAGACCCATTGAGTACATGACCAGTGCACTCATGCTCACTCACACCCTGTTTCCTATGAGCCTACAAAAGCCACAGCTATAGCAGATGCAGGACTTCTTCCATCTTGCATCCTGTCTTACCCACGGAAAGGACGGCACCTTGCTTGAATGTCAATGAAGATAAACTCTCAAAATATCCATAGCACAGCTTCGACACAGTCCATGTTAAATTAATCTTTGTAAACCAAGTATATATATTTGCAGAGGTAGTTGCTCACTCCTGAACACGCAATGAAACTGAGAAACTCAGTTCAGTTCAAAGGTTATAACCTCACTTAGGACATCCAGTCACAGCCACGGTGAAAATAATAAACAAAATGCACTTCTAATAGTCAGGTCCTTCTCCTGAGGTCAGTAATGTCTCTTTTTCTTCAGTATGTTAACTTGGTTCAAAGTAAGGGATGCTAAGAATCTCATATTACCTGGTACAGAGAGTCAACCAAGCAAACCCCAACAATAACACACCACACACCACCACCACCCCTTCCCCCCGGCATTATACTTGGACGACTTCAGCCAAAAGGAAAAAAAGGAAAGGAAGGAGGATTATAGATCAGGTTAACCTGGCCAATGAATAATGGATTGTAAATAAATAAACAACAATGGTGCGTGGTAAAGCTTTAAAGCTCACAATGAGATTCCTCACGTCAAGCAACTACTGATTAATCTGAATAGAAATTAACAGCAAACTGGATGATAATTGTGCAGCAGCTCTGTCTGTCCTGGATCCAGAGCGCAGGTGCTGGGCCACATCTTGCCCCTGAGGATAGCAGAGAGACCATTATTCTTACCCAGAAAACACCCTGTCCTCACTCAGGAGGACAGGGAAATGCTATCCATTTGATGACCATCAGTTCTGTAATCATCCCACAGCCATCTCCCCAGAGATGTATTTAGTTTCAGATGCATTTTTCAACGAAATAAATATTCCAGACTTCAGTGTTAATACACCATTAAAATGACACCATGATGCTACATAGAACACTATAAATTAGACCATGAATATAACACGCCAGAGAGAAATAGCTTTTACTCTCTCCCCTGCCTTATTTCCCCCATCTCTGCCTACCCTCCCAGAGAAAAATACTTGGAAAGGAAGCAGAAAAATTGCTTTCTTGTAACAATGCCTGTGACTTTGCGACAGGCACTCTCTGCTGCTGCAAATCCCTAAATATCAAGAAATAAGAGGGCCAATCAACATGGCCAGCTGTAGGACATTTTCAGTTCAGAGTGCAGTGTTGAAGAGGTAAGCTGGGTTTGCTTTATCTTCCCTCCTCCCTCTTTCACCCCTCCCTCTTCCCTCACCTCATCACTCCTTAACCCCTCCCTTTGGCACTATATAAACCTAAGGGCAGGGCATCCAGCTGCTTCCACAACAGAACAATGTTTGGGCAGAGTCCATGTTGACATAAGTCCATTATATCCTGAAGGGTCAACGGCAGCTCTTTTTTTTTTTCTCTTTACTAACTGCGTAGAATTAATCTTCCACTTTTGCATAGATGCCATTGGTCCAAAATTTATGAGCTCATCTAATTGTCATCTCCTATCATTGTATTATCCTGCTAGTTTAAGAGTATTATTATTTTCCCATTGAAAAAATTAGAAACTCTCTCCTTCCTTAACATTTAATAAAAGTTACACCTAGAAGATGTGTGTACAACTGATTAGACAACCAAGATCGCCTTCTCCCATCTTGGATTTTTCTGAGGAAGGATTATCTCAGCTAAAGGTCAAACACAAACCCATGGTATACTATCCCATGGTCCAATTGCTGGCTAACTTGCTACCTCAATATTTATGCCCTTGTGCAGTGGAGGGCTGTCCCAGGGCTTGGTAAGCTGCATATAACCCCTCTCCACAGAACACCTATGCTATTTGGTCCTGTGGTCCTTAGGAATGATAAATTTTATATGGGAGGGCCTACCTACAGCATATAACCTGTTAGAGAAGTACCTTGGTAAATGCATCTTCCTAAACCTCTAAAGGGGCAAATAGCTTCAATCATCTAGAGGCAACAAACCAACAAAAATCTTCTGGTTGACAGCTATTTCCAGAAAGCAGAAAAGTTCCTCATCTTTTCAGAAAATGACCCACTCCACAAAATGCACTTAAGGTGGGGTTTAGCTAGGGGAGTTAGTTGCAGAGAAGCTTATCAGGCACAATTCCATCAATTACACAAGGAAGAAGCATTACTGTTAAAGCTTCTCAGAAATCTGAGACTTACAGACTAGGGATAGGACACCCATGATCATTCTACCTATTCTTGGCATATTTTCTCCATGCTCATTTTATTCCAGTGGCAATAAACTCCACAATCTACTAAAAGCAGACTACCTGAGGGTGCTCAAATTTTCCTTCTCTAATGAGCTCTCTACTAAAAACAGCATATGAAACTTAAGAAACACCCCACCTCACTTCTAAATATTGACTCCATGTCAATAGTTCAGAGTCCAGGCATTTCAGGTACATAACAATCTAACAAGATTTTTTTTTTTTAGAAGAAACTTCCACCATTCATTTTTCCAGGCAAACTCTCTTCCAAAACTCAGTGCTCTGGTATCTCAGAGTTTCTGAAGTGGCAGTGTGGGCACTGTACTCTTATGTTTCACTGAGTGCAAAACAGCTGTATGTTCTATATAAAACGTGTTTACATAGTAAATGTACTTCCTGCAGACACAAAGAAATGTTAATGAATAACCATTTCTGTATTTGAAATTTTGCAGGGCTGTGGGAAGGATCAGTGCATGACAAAATAGTTAATGTTCACCCACTTTCTGGCACATGAAATCTGTTACTACAACTAATCCCTTAGAAAGAAAAGAAAACATGGAAAACAAATCAGCACTGGCTGGTTCTACTATGCTTTTTTTCTTTTTTTTTTTTTAAGAGAAACTGTGAGATGCATATACATGGGAGAGGGACAGAGGAAGTATTCAGTGGAGAATGCCAGAAGGCATGGACTTATTTTGGTAAGCAAGGCTGTTGACTTTTATTGTATATATTGTCTTGGATTCTCACCTTCAGATAAAACACCAGTTTGATCTCACACAGTATTCCCTACCTGTATTTACATCCTGGGGCCCCTAGAAGGCAAACAACAGGTATTTTCCTTTCAGTCAATTTGTATCTGAAAATGCATATGTCTTAAAAGACTTCTTAAGTAACAGATCTGCGTTTATCCTTGAATTTTTTTAAAAAGCAAAAATCAGGTGATCAAACATATAGAAAGAAAGAAAAAGAAAAGTTTCAAAAAGAAAACTGATTTCTAGTCTAGGTGAAGTTCTTTCTCAAACACAAAAATATTAAAGAATTTGGCATATAGATGGAAGTCCCACACACGATCCCCACTTCCCTGCAAAGTAAGCTGCTAAAATAATTAGGTTTATTGTACAGTAATTTTATCAGAAACATGGTTCAGTTCCCAGAAAATATGCAAGCCTGAAGAAGAAGCATGGATAAGTATCAATCCATTTCAAGGGAAAACCAAAGACCATGGGGCTTAACAATGCACTGAAGCAAATGTGACAGGAATAGTTTGTACCCATGAGGAATCTACTCTGCATCCATCAACCAATTTCTGGAAGAAAAAAAAAAAAAAAAAAAAAAAAGGTGATATACCATCCATGGACTAGATGCACTAATGTAGCATAAGGAAAAAACAAGTTCTTCTGGAGATGTTCCAACATTTCTACACAAGTTTTCACATATACAAAAAGTACTTCATGTGAACAAAAATCTTTAACTGCAATCTCTCTGAAAGGTTTTAAAGTGATATTATGGACAAGATTTTCAAAGGCCACACAAAAAGCAATGCTCAACTACATCTACTTCACAGAGTGGCATATGAATAGCACATTTCAGTTTTAACAGACTGAAATATCATTATCACAGCAATAATGCTGAGATGTCAGAGCAATTTTCTTAATAGACACATTCCTTGACAATATTTTTGTTCAAAAGATATATTTTGCTTTTAAGTTAAGATTTTTTTGTGATATCACAGCAATTAACAAAGGAAAATTTGTAATTTTTACCTTTAGGAACATCTACACCTTCTTATGTTTTGTAATAAAAAAATAACTTATTAAAATAAACTATTTATTAAATTCAAATAACTCATTCTCTAAAACTACCTGAGCAGAGGAGGAGTTCATGATTTTCTGGAAAATCTGAAAAGTCACCACTTTGCTTCGTGAGGAACGTGATGAACCTCTATGTAATTATTTAAATGCCATTTGCAAAATTTTTTTTCAGAGGTGTTAAATTTATCAAAAAATCATCTGAAGCTATTATAGAGAAAAAAAAGTTTCACCAAAAGTAACAGCCACAATTAAAGACGCATATTGAAGCCAATGAAATCTGAAGAAGACTTGATTCCTTTATATAAATTCTAAGAGCTAAGAAATTAAGTGTCGAACTGCAGTGCTATTTTGATTTAGCAAACACTGCCACCATGTGTTCACTTCAAAGATTATTAGGCTACTTAAGTATTGAAAGATAAAGTAAATCAAATTTGTTGCTCTATTTCTTACATAAAATTTTTCTGTATAGTGCAGTAGTGACAGAAAGTCAAAAAAGGTTTTAAATACTTTTAGCCACTTGTGTGTTATAAGACATGGTTCTGTCTTTAACCCCCTTCTCCAACACCACGAACTACACAATGTCAGAGAGAAAATAACAGACATGCTTTGTTTCCAAAAACAGATGTCTACCATAACTGATATTTCATTGTTTTTGTGCAGTGCCCACCTTAGTAAAATTCTAGTTTATCTTTATAGTCCCTAGCAAGTACTAACCCCCCAAAAAACTCATAGAACTACAACATTATTTCAGAAATCAAGTTTTCTTCAAATGTTTATGCGTATGAACAAAACATTCATATAATGATGGAGACAGTGTATTCAGAGGACTTCCTATAAAACAATTTTCACTAGTTCTACTCTAAGCAGCAAAGGTTGTCTACGCTTCCCTGAAAACTTCCAATTTAATTCAATTCCATTAAAGAGCATTCGATTTCTTATTATTTAATACAATCTCTCACCTGAAAACTTCTCTTGAGGTGGAAGGCAGGCAGACGAACCATATCTCACTACTGAAAATCTAAAATGATTAGAGATGCTCCTTTTCTCATTTAGATGAGCTAGTCAAAAAGATGCAATGGGATTCCAATGACTTAGCCAAAAAGATAGATACTGGATTTTCTTTGAAGTTCCCAAAATTTGTGTCATAAATTCTTTGAGTTGGGACGCCTAACATTAACTTGTAAGATCAGGAAGTATTAGAAACAAATTCTCAGCTATTATTAATTAATATACACACAGACACATATAAATTGATTAATTGAAGTCGGAAGAACTGACTGAACCATCACTCCCTTCTCATCCTTCCTCAAAGGATGCTGCAGATTCCACACCTATGTCTGCATAGCTTCATTGAGTGAATATTAGCTTCAGGAAAATTCAGACCTTGGGGAGCAAGGTCAACAACTAAAATCGACACAAGTAATACTTGGATGTAAATACCACACTTGCAAGAAAACATTCTTTGGTACAATTTTATTATTTGAAATTTCAAGAATGAAAGAATTATAAAAGTGACTTAACTACATAAATGTCTAATGGATGACTATGCAGTTTTGGACAGCTCAACTCCAGAATTATTTCCCTTCAGAACAACAAAAAACAGAACACTTGTATCTAAAGATGACATGTTTTGTCACGATTACTTATGCATGCACCTGCTGGATACCTTTAGTTATTCCAAGCTTTGTTTGCTCTTAGGAACAGAATGTTCAGAGTCAAGATTCTTTCTAACATCTTAAAACTCCAAGGGACTCCGAACAGGTGGCAAAGATGAATAATTGAAGTGAAGTAATTTTAAGTAACTAATAAAGGACAAACCTTATGAGCTTTACCACGTTTCTTGTAATTTGTTCTGTAATGTACATTGTAGACTCTACATTTATTCTGCAGCTTTACTCTGCAAGTCAGCATCAGGTCAGAATAAATTGGATTGTCCCAGTCTGTTCTAAATTTGTCTAAAAATAGATGGCAGCAGCATTCCCATCAGAGAGCTTCAGAGGTATGAAAGAAAGTGAAGAGCATCTTTGACAAAACTGCCAGAAGTCCACCATATTTCTTATGGAGGACTTCAAGGACTAAATCACATCTATGGCACTAGGTTGTAAAGGAGAAACTGTCAATATGCTCCGTTTGAAGTAAAAGCATATGAAGAGAACAGCATGCATGATCATTTTAGCAGAAGCTAAGTATAGGGAAAAAAATAGAATTTATGTTGTTGAAAATATACATCTATGGTCCATAAGGTTTTCAGTACATGAATTGCTTTCAAAAGGAGAAAGTATCAGCTGTTTATGTACTTTTAAACCATGACTCTGTGTTTTAAATTATTGACCTCTTCTCTACAATAAATATGTAAAGCTTAAATAATTTTTTTGCCTTAAAATACTTATTGCCCACCTCCTTAAAATATGTTTCACCATCAAAGCAAGTCTCATGATATATGTCACTACCAAACTATGCTTAGCAGTAGTTAACACCTCTAAACAAAGTCAATGGGTACAAAATAAGCCTTCAAAAATATAATTAGAATTCACCAACCCAGATATTACAAAAAGCTGAAATTTCAGACTGTGGCTCATGCACTAGATTTGATTCAGTATTCTCTGCTCCTAGTTCTAACCTTTTTTATCTAGTTCACATTTCTTCACATCATTTAGTTCCAGAGTAACAAAAACACCTTGGAAAGCGACATAGTTAAATTTCACACACAATATAAAGAGTAGCATAAAGCAATATGATCCTAGTTAACGTATATCCATCCTCCATGCCAAATAAACTGAACTAGTAATTCTCTCATTTGTGATTTCCAGTCAAGAAACATTGCAAAGAATCTTATTAAAATGTAACTTGAATCTCTAATCCTTTGGAGAGCCAAACATTCTCTAGACATTATACTCTGGTTTTACTCTCCATAGGAGAAAGCAAATGTACAAAACGGGTTCACAGGAGACCACCAATCTCTATCAACTGATGCATTCCTTTGAAATTCTGCTCTTTAAAGATAAGAAAGGTGGAGACTTTATTTTGAAAAAAAATAATCATTCAAATGAGTGCTGTGAACAACAAAAGGGTACATTTTTGAATCACAATAAATGTGTCTGTCACCATGTGCAGGTGTTTATCTTTAATCTGCATTAAATTAAATCAAGAAACAAACATTGTGGAAAAGTTATTCTTCTTTGTCTCCTTTAAATCCTGGTATATAAACAACTGGATGCTGTGTTATAAGCTGTACCTCAGTGCAAGATACGACTGTTTTGACCTAGTAACAACCACCACAGCCACCAATGAATGCTACTTGATGCCAAGTGTTCATCATTTCTTAACCTATTGATCACAGTGTCTGACATTATTTTCAGCATATTTCAAAGTAAAAAAAAAATTTTTGAATGTAAAATTTTTTAGAGTTTTTACTCACATTCTTAAGTATTTACAGTAATAGAAAACGACAAGAATAATCCAGCTACAAAACACATAATATGCCTGAAGTTGAATTTGCATTATCCTCATTTAGCTCATAGTCAATCTTTTTCCCTGGATTTCGCATTCTTCAGAAGCTTGATTATTCACCTCCAGTCTCAACAGCAGCCTTCTAATAAAAAGACTAATTTTTAGCCCTAAAACTTGGAAATAAGTGATGAAGTTGGCCTTTGAATTAGACTTGTCATATTTGAGGACTTCAAAACTCTTAGGATATAATGATGTTCAAATAATCTTAAAACCATTTAATTTATGTAGTTAGCTGTGCTAATATTAGCTTTCTGTCAATGACTTTTCTAATTTTCATCAAAGCCTTGTTCGCAAGTTCCATGGTTTCCTCCCACTTGTTTTTCTCGAGGCTTGTGTATGTCACCAAGTTCTCAGTATACTGCAAGACTGACTTCAAAAACCTACAAGAAATAAAACCAAAAATTAAAATCTCAGAGCCCAATTTAAAGTTGCTAAGGTCTCTGGATTTCCAAATCTCCCTCAGTATGATCAATACACTAAGGTTTCTTCTGCTTCTGGAAGAGAATTACTCCCTTATTCTCACAGTAAGAAGTGATGATTTTCAGAAATGCAATTAAATACTGTCAGAGAATGAATGTAGTGATAAAATGTGTGATAGAATTTTCCCCAGTTTCCCCTTCTCAGTTAAATTTTTCATAGGGCCTATGATATCCAACTAGCTGTTAATTGACACACAAGTAAAATTACCAATATATTAAATTCAGCTTTAATGTGTTAATATTCTTTGAGTGTGTGATCATTATCTACACTAAGGAAGAATCTAAGAAAAATTAAAAATGGGAATAAATGGATTATGTATTTCCAACTAAGTTATTTTTGTTCATAAGTGAGCATTGTCTGAGATACAATGATGACTAAAATGACAGAAAGAAGGATGATGATGATGTCCTTAAAGTCATGCTGCTCCTCTTTTATTTTTTTCTCTACAGATCAAAAATGAATGTGTACAACCTCCTGTTTTCATAAAGTAAATCCTACATACTCACTTTAGATACTGCTGATAATCAAAAGGATTCTTCTTACAAACAAGATGAATGTTGACTAGTTCAAGAGCAATCAGCACTAAGATGAGCCGCAATATGGGAGACAAAAATTTAATGCTAGAAATAATAAAAAATATTTTAAAATAAATAAACTAAACCCGAATTAAATAGAAATCATTACTATAAAAAATTCTTTAAACTTCTGCATAAATCCTATAAAACTGGATATTGCAGGGGCAGAGGAATGACAAGTTTAAGGGTTTTTTTTCTTAAAATGGCTAACATTTTTAGGACAAGAATATAATATTTACAGTTTTCAGTTTTTAGGGAAACACTTCTGAATAGGAATAAAATTAATGAAATACTGAACCATATCTTCTATCTATAAAGATGTTGACCTACGTATAGCGATGAAAACCAGCATAACTAAAGTAGATAAGGTCTTGAAATCAGTTTATCCTATAGCATTTAGAAGAAACTTGAATGGCAATTATATGCTTAAATAGGAAAGTCTGGCAACTAAAAAATACAATCTAACATGTAAATGATATTTTTATTTGAAAGCTTATAATTTAGTGAAGTAATCTAACAATGGTAAAAATTATGAAATTAAATTACTTTCCATATTTGAGGTTTTCTTGTTATTTCAATATTAACACGCAACAGAAATCTGGGTTGGCACCTATCTCTGAGATGGTTAACAAGAATACAAGACCACTGTTGACTTTAAACTTATAAGACGAACCACTGAAAACTAGAAACGGCAGCACGCAGCCACTCTCATAATCCTAACCACAAAGTAAAGAAAACCCATCAGCCAACCTGTTTAACATGCGCAGATAGTTATGCCTCTGGCGAGATCGTAGAGTCTTGTTCATCCACTGCTTGTATCTCAACTCAGCGCTGGCAATAACTTGCTCAGACACTTGATGGCACTGCGTGCTTATTTTACGGAGTACCACAACTATTTCCAGAACAGGTCTCGGCGCGTAAAGTGTGCAAATACGCATATCACAAAGCTCAATCAACAGTCTTCAAAACAGGAAGGAATTGTTAATTTCAAGATTTTCTTACCTGGATTTAATGTGAGATACATTTCATATTCAGTGTAGCTTGACCCATAATATTTTAACTCAGAAATTCTGAAATACTCTACCCTCATGACTAAAAAAACCCAAGGATCTATGCAGTAAGGGTAGTGATGGTGTTCTCTATCACTTTACTGAATACAAATTCAAAACTGCTCGTGATGAATATGTTTCCAATTTCAGATCAAAGAAATACAACTACAATAAACAAAACTGCCTGGCTGAAGTGGTACAATGAACATACCAAATCACAGCAGGGTTGTGGTTGAAGCCTCCCACCATAGTTCAATTCACAATGAATTAGCACCCACCATAATAAAACTTACTCAAACAAATGGTATTAATTAGTACTCTCATTAGTATGTGATATTTCTTCTGGGCAGACTTAGCATTTTGTAAAATGCAGGTGGTGAGGTCATTGTTTCAACAAACATCACACCAGATTATGCTTTGTTAAAGAATCCAAATATCTTTCTGCTGTCATATTCTAATCTGGTAATGTGCCACATACCACTTTAAACACTCTGTTCTTACAGAAATGTTTCTTAAACTCCTTCATGCTCAAATTATTTCTGAGACAGCAGAACATTAATGACTAAGAGTGATACATGCAGAAAACTCTAAAAATGGTTTAACACTTCAGTAATTAGGCTTCTTTTTCATAAAAGGAGAAAAGAGTAGATTGATGGGCAGGAAGAAGAAGGCACACGCATTACATAAGTAAAGCGACAGGTAAATACTCTTTGCACTATCCTACCCTCACCTAATATATTTGATTAGGAGAGTCTTGCTCCAATATAATCATCAAGTCATGAGACTCTAAACACTTGCTGTAAGAGTGCCAATTAAAAGTCAAATTGTTTTGATCATTTTTTCAAGTCAGATGTAATTGGAACGAACACACCTCCAAGTCTGACAATAAGTATATCAAGTTATCTTCTATTTCGGACTCTTGACACTAACACATCGAAGAACTAAATTATGTGGTGGTATACTACTATTTTAAACGCCACACACAGCTGTGACACCAAGCACACAAAACAGATTGACATCAATTCAATCTTGTCAGTACCTAAATATTTAAAACACTTTGTTTCCTCAGTCTGACAGAAAGGTCATTTTTTAATGCTAATTTCCATGTCAACTCTCTACTATAATAATGTACCAAATCTACAACGTCTCATTTTCATTTTGAAGATCACGTTCAGCTACATTCTTAAGATTTTTAGATTAAATCAGCAGCAACACTAGAAAAGTACATCCAATATTTCAAACATGGTTCTAAAACCAGGGAAATTACTAACTTATGTTTGAGAGGGTTTTTTTGTTGCTCTGCATAGAGAAGGTGACAGTGGGAACCAGGAGGACACTAAACTCACCTCTCTGTTAGGATACTGTTGATTAGATCATCTGAACTACAGCAATTCTGGGGCATATATTGCTGCAACTGAGATATAATTTCAGATATCATCAAAATTAAAGTACTAGCTTCAGTATTTCCTTCCAACCTTAAAAACAAAAGAAAAAATAAGATCTGAGATGATATAACTATGTAGTACTTATTATTTCTCAAATGGTATCAATCAAGACTCAGACTTTTTGGATAGCGGCGTATTCAATGTCCTCTCTCACTATCTGATATTGTAGTTCTTTTCCCTCCACGTTATAAGCATGATTTTCTTTCTTCACCAAAATTCAACCTTTTCTCAGTCTCAGCAGTCTTCTGAATCCCTCTTAATCCCGTATTAATTCATCAAAATCCTGTAGCACACTGAGTATGCACTGGACTTTTATCTCTCAGCTCTAAACAAGTACCATTTCCTCTATTGATGTTATCAATTACTTCCTCCTTTTCAAATATAAAGAGAATGCTACATTATTTTTCTAAATAATAACTCGTGTAAAGTTTTCCATTAATTTGGTTATCAAATTCTTTTCAGAATAAACAATTGTTTTCTGGTTTGCATCTGGTGAACCATCTGTTTGTTTTAATTGTGATAGATGCAATCTCTAGTTTAACTTCCTAACAGCCCCTTCAAAATATCTTCAGAAATAGACTATGGTGTCACAAACACCTTTGTACCTTACAGATGTTTTCTCATTCCCGTCAAGTTAGCACACTGTTTATAGTTTTTATAGTACCTGTACTGACATATACAGCACACATTAGGCTAAAAAAGAACAAAAGAATCCTTACACAGCTCCTGTTTCATCTTCCTAGTGAAGTATTTGAAAAGACATTTCACCATCTCAAATCTCATTCCTCATAACTATTTTAAGAACTATTTTTTTTTTCTTTAATAGTAAATACATACCCTTTAGTCATTGGAATGTGTTCCTCAGGCACTGTTGGCAATTCAGGCCATAAGTGAATGCTCTTTATACATTCCAGCACCTCATAAGCATATCATGAAAAATGTTATGTAAAGCACAGCCTTTGATAGACAGGACAACACATTTTACTTTTTTTAGTGTCTACTTTAGAGAAAACTGCTACAAGTAAGCTGCTTGTTCAGTAGTCATAATTGTGTAAGCCAATCTTAATTGTTAAGGTTCATGATTGGGCAAAAAATGCTGACATACACTTCAATGCTAAAATATGACCTGAATAAACTAATCTACTGTCATTTCTTCCATTTTTTTAATATAAAAATTAACTAACATGACTTTTGTAACATATGGTTTGAATGCTGTTCAAAACAAAATGTATTACACTGTCTACTGCAATCTCAAATCAATAGGGGAACACTTATAAGCAGTTCAGTAATTCTTAAACTGATCAGCAGAGAACCACTATGACACTTGCAAACAGATTTTGCTACTATGATGGAATCTCAGTCATCTGAATTTCATACAATACAAGCCTTAGTTACAGTCTAATCCAAGATTCCTAGATATTTGACCAGTGTTCCTGACATAAGAAAACACAAGGAAATTAGGAAAACTATAGAATAGCAAACATTTAAGCAAGAATAAAGCTATTCAGTACCTAAGAGTGCAAACACATCACCAATTGCATCAAAGAAGGAATGTGCTTAATAACATCTCATTTTAGAAATTATAAAATCCTGTGCATTCTGAAAGATAAAACTAAAAAGCTCATTTAAAAAAAATTGTAAGCTTTTAACTTTTTAGGACAATCAAAGCGTAAAGACAATAATGAGACTAATTTTAAGGACCAAAATGCTTTTACAGTTGGAAGTACCTACCTGCTTCTTGAGTCGAGAAATTGGATGAAATCGAGAACGGTAGCAACGTGCACAGTTCATCAGTGGTCTTATGACCACGTGTTCCTGATTTACAAAATCATAGACAATAGAGAACAGTTCCTTTAAACTTTCCTAATCATATGCAGTTCTAGATTTATACTTAATTTTATGCAAGCTACCTATAGTTCTGAAGTCAATAAAGACTTCCGAGTGCCTGAGGGCTGAAAGCAGTAATCAGCCAAGTGAGTGTTTAAAGCTTAATTTTATTGACACATTTTAACTATGAAACCTGACAGCAGCTGAAAGAAAAGCAACGAAGCATTTCCTTAATGCAGCAGCATGCATTATGTCTTGAGAAACTAGAAAGAACTGCAACTAATAAATGGAAGCTATATCTCACAAGTTGCTGTATACTATTGAAAGAAGTAATCACAAACAGGAAACAGGGGGGAGCAAATATAATTGCTAATGTTGAGAAACGTGTATTGCTAGACAAAGTGTTCACAAATCTACAGTAGAGAGTGTGCATATGAATCACAGCTTCATTAGTAAGTCACCATTATTTATAGCGTCTCAGAGGAAGAAAATCTCAAATATTACCTACCTCAATGGCTGAGCTACAGCTGTTCTATATACCTTTTGGATAATTCAGCTGATAAAAGGTAGGTATTGTTACAATTTGGCAAATAATATTAAGTGGAATCACTATGGTTTATGGATAAACCATGTGAATAAGAAACAGTAAAGCAAACAAATTAAGGTACAGTAAAGGAAGGGTAATCTTTCAGAAAATGTTCTGTACAGATTTCACTATAAAACTAGAAAAAACATATTTTCACAATTTTTTACTTTGAGAAATGCTTGATTTCCACAAAAAGCTGCTGCCAAGAAAGATTCAGACATAAGATTTTCAAAAATCATATCTGGCATCCAAGAAAACTGAAAAAATATTCTGAGAGAGTAATATTGATCGTTACCTTAAAAGCAAATATGTCCTCATCTGAGAATCTGCAGAGAAGAGTAATTGCAAATGCAACTATCTGATTAGCTACTTCTTTGGGAAATGATTCCAGATTGATCTCTCCATGGCTTAAACGATCTCTTATACGTGGACCCTCCTGATGGTTCAAGAAATCCCAAAGAAATTCCTGTGGAAACACACACTGAATGCATAGAATTCTGTGTATAGAATACCTCTGAAAAATAAGCATGTGACCATGTCTGCAGAAAAGAGGCATCTAGATGGTCAGAACAAACTGCAAACTATGCTCATAGCAAAAAAAAGTCCACAAACAAAAAAACTTTCAAAACACTTACCATGGCAGGTTCTTCAAGAACTGCAGGAAGTTGGTTGACTCCTTCATTATCCAAATGCTTTGCCAGCATCTAGAATAAAGTAATTTGAACAGAAATTTATTATAGAAAGCCAAACAATCAAAGAAAAGGCAACAACTAAAGTAATTACTTTTCCTGATTTTAAGGAATTAATTCTACCACTGAAGAATCGAGTTGCTTAACTATTCCTGACAGACAATCTGAGATAATCCAAGAGATACAAAATTGAGGATTTCTGCTTGCAATGCTTATTCGTTGGTGATTTTTTTTTATTACAGAATCTAGGAAAAATGAAGTTAAGAATTTCATGATAAAAATCTTTACAACAAATTAAAAGTCTGTTCATTAAAACTTTTATTAATTATGATATTTTGGTGGGGATTCCAAATTTAAAGTGTTTACTGTCCAACATCATCTTCAGTTTGGAGAACATTTAGAAACAATGTTTTATCCAACAAAAGAAAGTGCTTTCTGGTCTCTAATAATGTGAAGCATTAAATTCTGACACACACACACACACACACACACACATATATATAAGTAAAAAGGAAAAAAAAAAACACAAGTACCTCATCAAAAGTGGTGTAGAGAGCAGAAGGCTGAAACAAAAGACAATTAACACTTTGCTTTTCAAATGAAAATAATTAACCAGACATGTATAGTGAACTTGTATTTATTCATTTGCATGAGATACCAGAGATGCAAGAATAACAAAAAAAAACCCTTAAAAAAGAAAAATGGTACTGTTGGATTTTGTGCCAGTTTTTTTAAAAATCAATAGACCATGATCTACTTTCCACCCTAAACCACTGCTTCTGAACACTAACCTTCAAGTACTTATTAAGACCTCTTTTACTGGAAGACATCTGAAAAAATAAGAGCCACTCCTGAAACTCTACTGGAAACTTGTAAATAATGTTCTAGAACTGATTGAAAAATTTTGGGGGGTAATAGATTCATATTTAGACACTATGTTTCTAGAATAATTATTTTGCAAATATAATTAGCACTAAATAATAACTGATTATAGACAGAAATTTTACCTCAGCTGTTAGCAATCGATTTGGACATTTATTAGTTGTAGTGAAGAGCAATCTAAGTCCAGCTTCCAGCTGAGGAAGTAAGAGAATCACACAGTCAGCATACCTGCAAAACACAAGAAACCCAAGGGGATTTTCCCCCCTTATAAATATAATCCAAATATAAATTAGAGCCATCTCAGACTACCCTCTTGGGAAAAAAATAACCCAGCCCAAAATTCATTTTTAAAGTATTTTGTAAACAAACAACAAATGACTATCTGTGCCCAGCAGAAGCTGACTACCAAAAACAAAACAGCTCCAAGATGAGAGGAAGTTACAAAAGTTGGAGGTTTTTTTTCTTAAACTCAACAAGTTAACATCCAAAGATTTCTTTCCACTTGCTTTGTAAAGCTCTCCTTTTTGGTTACAACTGCAATAGTTATTTTTAGGTTTAAACATATTGATTATAAACCTAATTAGCACAACATAAAATAGCATGTCCATAACTTTCTGAGAGACCATTATAAGAACACACAACTATATGTTGTTAAGTAACAGATATAGCAAAAAGCTTTGGAATCTACAAATGTTATTATACTATAAAGATAGAATATATTTTTAATAGTAACAGTAACAATAACAGTAATAATAAATCTACTGTTACCTGCTCTGCTTGAAAGCTGTTAAAGCAGCCATCCAAAATGGTAACATTGTTTTTAAAACAAAACTGGACAGTTTTACTAGCTCTTCAGCTAAGGAAAGTGTTTCATGATTAAGATCTGCAAGTTAGCAAAACAACACTGATAAACTACATGCAACCTACAGTTTGCTGATTAATTCTTAACACTTCACTGAAAATAAAGATTGTTTCAGCATTTGTAAAGGGAGACTTGAAAATTATCTGATTTATTTTAACTTTGCAAAGACAACGATAGTCATATTTAAGATCAGAAATTAGAATTTGTAAGATTGTATTTTTAGTGATAACATAAATTCACAGAGTAAAATCCAGGTAAAAAGACATTATTGCTTTTTACTGAGACTAAAAGACCACAGAGCAACTGGACCTAGCTTCTGTTGAGTTGTTCTCCACCTACTTCAAATACTTTAAAAAAGTAATACATATTAATCACTTTAATTCAGTAAACATCAGGACAGTATTATGAATCTTTGAACATGAGCACATTGCTCCTACTTTACCAATTTTCTGTTATGACATCTACCATAATAAATTAACGTTTCATACTTCAATGATACCATATTATGGAACTCATGATTTCACATTACATATACCTTATCGAAAAGAAAGCTTGAAATGTCAAATGCAAGTTGGTTGAGGTAGGTGTTTTTTTCAAAGCATATCAACAGCTATAGGATTTATGATGATGACTGCAATGTTATCAGCTTGATCTGGTTCCCAAAGACCCTGTCTCAGGTCCACAAGCAGATGTTCTACTGGCAAATTATGTAGCAGAACTTGACCATGACCACCACTGACACCAAGATTCCCCATATGTTGCTGTTGCTTTAAAGACAGTAGGAATAATCAAAATAAGGTCTGTAGCAAGAGATATGAGAATATTTTAATCTGACAATTTAGGTCCTTCCCAGAGAAATGCATCAGTGTACTGAAGATGTGTCTCCATTCTTTACTGTTCCAGCACTACCTTTCCTGCAAGATGCAGGGCACTCCTGCTGGGACCCTTGCAGCTGGAACCCACTGGTTCTGGAAAGAATTAGATTTTATAAAGGCAAACTAGATGACTGCTACATGAAATGAACTCCATCATCAAAAAAATGGAACTTGCAGTTGAAGTCTTTTAGAACCAGTAACGTTACATGTTTCAATGTGTTATAATTATTTTAGAACACAGTATTTTTTTTATTCAATAATTAGTGGAACTGCCTACGTATTAAAAACTTGTCCTACAAGCATGATTGATTCATCTAATGACAGCATATACAGGTAACTTATGATTCTATTTTAGAAGTGTGAAAAATGCATTATTTTCCACTGCATTTTTGGAAAATGAAACAATAACAAATACAGCATAATAAAAACTTAATAATGGTTAAATACTTGCCTGGAAATACAACAAGCTCCTCTAAGCTAACGAAGATCATATAAGGTCGATGTACTAAAATGCATTGAGTTTTCAGAAGATATGTCTGTAACAACTGACCCAATCCTGCAGTTAAAAAAAGCAGGATAGCACAATATCTAGGGAGAATATCATAATATATTAGAAAAGCTTATACAACTAAATCTTTTGTAAAGAATCAACATTTGTATGTTGGGGACTAGGGTTTTTTTTTATTTATGCCAAAGAACATTCAAAACCTGTGATCCCCATGCCTTTTAATTATGGGCACTTAGTAACTAATTGCATTCACAGGCATGAAAAGGCAAGATAGAATTAGGAGAATAAATAAATAAATAAATAAATCACTGTTTTCTACATTAGCAGCTGTTGCTCCTTCTCCAACCCAATTCCACTGCCTTTTATTTCTGACTGCCCTGACAGACAAGGAACTAGGTTTCAAAGAAAGACCTTAAGCTTTCTTGCTTTTCCTGCTAATAAAAAACCACCGGTGCTAAAACTGATCAGCTTTATAATGATTTAAGTATTCTATGGAAATCCCTTCCCAAAAGAAGTGGCGGCAGTAGGGGAAAACTGTCAGGATACTGCCAGAGGCCTCTGGACATTTTCAGGTTTTTTTAAAGGTTTTTTTGAATAAGACCAATTAGTTTTACTAATAGCTTTTCAAACACATTCAGGTCCGACTGGTAAGAAAAAGAGATTCTTCTTAGTAACTTACTTTGCAGGAATTTCTTGTGGGGATGCAAACCCATGCCACAAAACATTACGGAGATTCAGACCATATGGAGATCCAATGAACACCCTCAGTACATTCATCTAATTAATAAACAAAGTGATGACTGCTCAAGGAAATCTGTTACTTATTACATTGTATCTTTCCCTGACAGAAAATGTCAGTTATTGGGAAACTACACAGACTACTGTCAAGATTACTGGCTACAGTTTATCACAGAAACAAAGCCTCACTATCTGCAGTTCCCAGTATTCTCCGAGATCAAGTTCAGCTGTTAATACAAATTAACATAAAACTCAGAACATGAATTCAACTAGATCACTTCCAGAATCTTTGAAGATTCACAGATCAATATTTAATACGAAGGGAAAATTTTTAAACATGCCATCAAAATTCAAGAAATAATCATTGTAACACTATTAGTCTGGCTAACAACACAAGCTGCTACAGTTCACATTCAATATTTTGTCCCAACAAAGAATTTAGATTTGTAAAACTGCATGGAGAAAGACCATCCATTCTGTTTATACAAGAGCATAGATGCAATCACAGTTTTGGTTTTATGGTTTTTCTACGTGGGGAAGAACAAATTAGTTGCTTCTGTTTTGAAAAAGTCTAGTGGAGTAAATGTTGTAAAGTATCTTACTGCGGTGGTGGTGAAATGGAACACGGCTTATCAGAACAGCCAGTGCAAGATGTGTATTTTCAAGGAATGCAACTCAGAAAATAGTAGGAAACTCTGCATCTTGCTCACCTCCTTGACAGATATGTGGAATTTTACATATATACATTTTTCATGTATAAAAGCAAACAAAAACTTATGAGCTTGCCTTAAAAAATATTTCCATTTACAATATTCACTATTTTTGCCATATATACCCCAGGCTGTAACATGTATAAAATGATTTTTTTTTTTAATATATTATGGAATTTGCAAACTATTCTTCAGTAAAAGCAAAGGCTATGCACTTACTACAGGTTGTCCAAAGACAACTGCAAGTTCCTCAGAAGCAAGCAAGTCTCTCAGAAGAAAGGGGCAATCTTTACCAATCAGCAAATATACCTATTAAAAAAAAAAGCAACACAGATAACAGCAGTACACTTCTTTGTACTTCAAACATGCAACTTGACTATTTCACCCCATAACCAGTTTCATTATTGTAAAAACACTAATCAAACAAAACCCACCAAATCCATAAAAGGGCTTTACATTCTGTAATTTCATGACAAATCAAAATATATAGAACACATCAGGCAAGAGTTTATATGCTATTTAAAGTTCCCATAGATAGCCTTTTTACAGTGTCTGTCATTATTTAAGAAAGGAGACTTGTGGTTTGTCTTCGGATTCTGGCAGTTCCTTATACTAGATTTTATCCTATTTGGGCAATCTTCGCATCTCTAGTCTCATCTGCTATGAAACCTTCCATTCTTCCTGACGTTTTTTTCCAGTCTCTAGTAATTTTTCATGACTTCAAAACTTACACACAGACACATATACCCATACTTGGGCAAATTGGTTTGTCCGGGTGTGATTTAGCCATTGTTCTTTATCTGGCATTTTCTTCTCCAGAGTTCCTCATAGAGATTTAACAACCAGCTATTTTATCTTATCTGTGGGCAATATAAGCCAGCAGCAAATCCTCTTAGAACAGCTACTGCTCCCTTCATGTCAACCTGCATGCCCATAAGTAGTGGTGGCATCTATTTGTGTCATCAAGGAGTGAACCAGATCAAGGAAACTGATCCAGCTGAAAAACAAAAATGAAGGTAGGGCAGAAAGTGGGATGGCACCTAGACCAGTTCAACAATCAAGCTTCCTACTAGGCCTTCAAATATTTTCACTCATATAATGTAGAGAATCCCGGCAAACAAAGCAGATGGCTGCAACGACCAGTTAAACAAACCTAAGCAGGGCTACCACCAGATGTTGAATCACAGCCTAATTCATGTTCCATCAAAAAGGATTCACAAGGTTTCTTAATATTAGTCAGAATCCCTAACTGTAAGGCAGACCACATATGCACTCCTTGCCTCGTGCTGGCCATGGAGCTCCTGCAGTATTGCTCTTTAAACTTCACAAGAACGCATAACTTTACTAGAGGGCAAAGGAAAGAGGGAAAGTGTTAAGACTAATTTTGGTACTACAAGATGGATCCCAGATCTATCCAGCTCATAAGTTAGGTCTAGAATTGAAGCTGTTAGTTGAAGTCTAGATGTTTTTGCAGCACAAGACTTATGTCAAAGCATTTAAACAGATGTACACTCTATGAAAAGAACTCTCAGGAAACAAGTTATCTAGCAGCCCATTTCCAGTTGCATGTTCCTGCCTTTCCTCACAGAAGTTATTATATCATCAGATTTTGGATATTAGGAAGAAATTTTTTACTGTGAGGGTGGTGAGGCACTGGAACAGGTTGTTCAGTAAAGTTGTGGATGCCCCATCCTTGGAAGCATTCAAGGCCAGATTGGATGAGGCTTTGAGAAACCTGATCCAGTGGAAGATGTCCCTGCCCATAGCAGAGGAGTTGGAACATCAACCTAGATGATCTCTAGGGTTCCTTCCACCCTAAACCATTCTCATTCTATGATCTTCTGTGGAAGGTATGCCACTGTTCCAGTTAAATAAAGATGTAACGTGTACACCAATTAACCAAACTTTCCTCTTTTTTAAATGAAATTAGCTAGTTACAGCACTCACGTAAGCAACTCTAACAGCACAGGTGAAGGATCTCCAGAAGATGTTTCCATTAGCACAGCTGAATCCAGAAAAGAACACCTCTCCAATTCCAAATGCAGCTGGGCTATTTATGTACAACTACAGCACAGGGTAATCTCAATTTATCAGCATACAATCAAATCCAAAGTTCATTCCCATCTTGTACAACCAAACCTGCAATAGACCCCTCATGCTGGCACTTACATCACCCAAGGCTCGTTCCACACATGATGTCAGTTTCATTAAGCCAAGAGCAACTTCTGTAGTTTGTGAATATCGTAGAACCTCAAATACTTCAAGAAATAACTGTATAATGGGGGAGAGGAAGAATGTCGTGTTCAATATTTAGAAGGAAGAAGCAAATTGTCAAAAGCACACAGAACCTAAATATTCTTCCATGATAGTTGCTATGCAAATGTAGAAAGAAAACCATGCTAAGGAGACAGAACCATAGATGCCTGGAAAGAAACTGCCCTAGAGCACCTCTTGTATTTTCACTCGCAGTGTATCTAATTGCCCTACATCTATAAAAATTATCAGCAACAAACTTTACACAGTAAACTTGGCAGTAAACATGGACATAAAAATCTAATTACAAAGTCAGGGAAATTAAAGCAACTATGTAACAGAGAAGGACAATTAGTTACAAATTATAAGCATTTTGACTCATTGATATGTCTTTTGTCTTCTTATATTAAACTTCCACAAAGGATTCACGTGCCAAAATATAAATTGTCAACAGACATTTCCATACCTCTGTACAGTTTGTCCAGTGGAACCATAACGCATACTGAATTACAAATTGCTCCTTGGTCAGAGATTTGAGGTACAAATTAACAGATTCACATACAGGTCCTAATGATCGTATGCTTTTGATATAATCCACATTTTGATCTTAAATTGAAAAACAGATGGTGATTAGAATACCAAATTTGCTGAAGGTCCAACATTTTAAAATTCACAAGGAGTAAAACCTGCTACAGTTTGTCTACATACTTAGCTCAGAGAATTTTATTCAGACTATTTTAGCATGACTAATACACTACAATTTACTGTCCTAAAGACCTCACACAAGATATAGAAAAGTAAGAGTAGTGTGAAAACAGGGAAAATCAAATACCTTCTCACAACTAAAAAAAAAAACCAAAAAAATCAAAAAACTTAATGCAAGAAAATATGGAACTGAAGAGGTTTATTATGTTCTAGCTTTGTTGAAATGAGAAGAACCTACTAGAGTACACAAATTCCACATAACCAAGCTGGAAGCCAGTGCAGGCTCTGAGGGCTCAATCAAGTTGTATCACTTGCATCCTTTGAAAAATACAGATGGAAGTTGCACCTTCAGAGCAGTATCACTGTTCCTCTTTGGTCATATGCTTTTATAGAAAAATAAATTCTTCTGATTTACTGAAAGACATTGCCTAGGGCAAAAACATGTATCACTTTCACTATCTCTGAAAATTATTAACACTGCTTGCACAATGCGCTTTGGCAAATAAAAACAAAATTAGTTCATCAGGGCGTAAATATTTTGTTTTGGTTAAAAAAAAAAAAATGTTCTACATTCAGAAAGGAAATGAAAGAGTACTTCTGTACAAGCTAAAGGTGGGGAAACAAAGCCAGAAGGAACAGCAGGATGGCTCTTAAGTGTTTAAGTTTACCACTGAAGGAATAGAAAGAACACAGAAGAAAGCAATTATGAGGTAGGAGAGAAGCAGAATAGGCATATGAAGTTGGGAACCGAGATGAATGAGGAAGCAAGGGAGCAGCTACTTACATAGCACAAGTTACACAAATCTTAGGAGCCAGCAATAACCAAATACCAAATGCGAATGAAAAATTCTAAGTTCCTTGTAGGTATGAACTGTAGGTACTCTAATCTGCCGCAAAGCTAACACCGTACTGTGATGAAACGTTTTTACTAAACTAGTATTGCCATGAATTGTACTGAGATTCTGCCTCAGTCTTGATGTATCACTGCTACAGCAGGTAAACACCGACCTGATTCAAGGTAACACACATGCTCTGTAATAGCTTGCCATTGTATTTCACCATTTTCAGACAAAATGTTATTAATATCATAGATGTCTTCTTTTTCAAATCCAAGTTTGCAGATCACATAATGTACAAATGGAGAAAGACAAGTAGTGACTGAGTCTGAAAATGCCATCTATAATAATAAAAAAAAAGTCTTTGCATTAAGAAAGTACATGAGAACAAAGAAAATTATTATTAAAGCAGACCCATAAGTATAAATAGACAGATAGCAATGCAACATCTGTAAACTGTTAAGTTTTGCAGAGCAACTTCTCAACATCTATACATATAATGAAAGGAATTCTGAGCAGAACCACCTTGTGGAAAACAGAGGAGAATGAGGCAGGGAACAATTGTTCTGCTTGCATAATGCCAGGATGGTATCTTTCTAAATGGTTATATCTACTAAACTGATGCCAAGACAGACTGAAATGAAAGATCTCAGTCTGTATATACGTTCTTCCTAATGTCTGAGTTTGAAGGGAAATTGATGCTACTTCAAAACCAGAAGCTTTAGCTCTGATGACTAGGAAAATCCCAGGCGGAGTAGGGGAAACGTGAATTCTGTATGAACTGATAGTAACAGTAAAACAATCCATGCATAAATGTTATTTGTGTATTAGTCTAAACAGAGAGACCGATTCAGAAACACACATTTAAATTAAAGAATTTGCAAAGATAAACCTGTTCATTTTAACAAGGAGGAACGCAGTTCTGATTTAGTACAAAAAGTCACGCTCCCTCATTAGACAAACAGAAAAGAAATTGCTTGAAGGATCACAGTAAATATAAAAAGATTCCATTAAATTAAAAAATAAAAATAAAAATCTTCAGCCAGGTGGTGGAACTGGCCCTCACAGTACATAATTCCTGAATTCATGACTACAGACTTATATGGGTAACAACACAGAGCACGAATGACAGCTTCTATAATGAACTGGCATTAGGGACCACCCCACCTGCTATTTAAAAAATTATCAAACCAGTTCGCAAAACACTGAATTCCATCCTTCACCTTATTTTGGGGTGCCCCATGCTTCACTGCCAGAGACAGGAGACCAGAGCAAAACTGGACCTGGCACAGCCACCCTTTATTGTCTAAAACAGACCAGAAAAAGAGCAGGGAGACGACCTTTCGGAATATTAGTGGCGAGAGGGCACCCATATTTTTTTTTTCCCCTTGAATAGTGACATTGACCTACCAGGAACCAAACGAGCAAAGCTCACTATTGCAAAGAAGATGCCCGCACGCAGAGGGCGACTGGGAACGAGCGGATCCTTAACGTCCCTTCCGGCTCAAACCATCACAGGAGTCTTTTTCCAGGGAGAGGACGTGACAGAGCCACGCCTATTCCACGCCCGCACGGCAGAGGCGGGGCTGACCCCGGCCTGGTGCACCTCCTGGTGCACCTCCCGCTCCGCCTCCGCTCCGCCTCCGCCTCAGCTCCGCCTCCGCCTCCGCCTCAGCTCCGCCTCCGCCTCAGCTCCGCCTCCGCCTCCGCCTCAGCTCCGCCTCCGCCTCAGCTCCGCCTCCGCCTCCGCCTCCGCCTCAGCTCCGCCTCCGCCTCCGCCTCCGCCTCAGCCTCAGCTCCACCTCCGCCTCCAGCACGTGGCCGCGGCTCCTCGACCGCGGGGCGCAAGGGCGGCGCTTTCCCGGCGACAGCGAACCCGCGCCCTCGGGGAGAGCGGCCGCGGAACAGGGAGGAGCGCTCCAAGGCGCCCCCCGCGGAGGAAGGAAAGCGGCGCCAGGGCGCGTCGGATAAAAGAGAAAGTGAGCGGCCGCCGAGGTGGCGGCCCCGGGGAAGGGGCTTGAGGGGGTGTCATGAGGGAGCGGGCGCAACAGCCGCTCCGCGCGGCACGTGGCGACGGCCGGGGCTGGAGCCGCCCCGCCGGGCAGGGAAGGAGGGAGGGACGGGGCCTGGCCCTCAGGGAAGGGCGGTGCAGGGTGTGGAAGAGCGTGGGGCTCAGGGTGGGATTAAAAGGCGAGTTAGATCCTGTGGAAACTGGTGTTGGAAGTGCTTTTCTCTTTTACTGTTGTCATGAGGTTTGCATCCACTTTGGGATACTTCATGTCCTTTGGAGAGTAGTGGTCGATAGCTCGATGTCCAGGTGGAGATCCATGACGAGTGGTGTCCCTCAGGGTTCCATACTGGGACCAGTGCTGTTTAATATCTTCATCAATGGTATCGACAGCAAGATCGAGTGCACCCTCAGCAAGTCTGCAGATGACACCAAGTTGAGTGATGCAGTTGCCACAGCAGAGGGACCTGGACAGGCTGGAGAAGTGGGCCTGTGAGAACCTCATGAGGTTCAACAAGGCCAAGTACAAGAGCCTACACCTGGGTCAGGGCAATCCCCGATTTCAGTACACGATGGGGAAGGATGTGATTGAGAGCTGCCCTGCAGAGTAGGACTTGCGGGTGCTGGGTGATGAGAAGCTTGACATGAGCTGGCAATGTGCACTCACAGCGCAGAAGGCCAACTGCATCCTGGGCTGCATCAAAAGAAGCGTGGCCAGCAGGTCGAGGGAGGTGATTCTGCCCCTCTATTTCTCTCTTGTGAGACTTCATCTCTCACCTACGTTGTAGTTGTAGTCAGGAAGCAGATCAAGGAGTTGAAGGGTCAGCAAAACTGGGAAACGGTTAGTTAGGAGGTACCTGTAGCATTTGTTATGGTCTCATTGGTTCCATGTGCTTTTCTATCTCTGTCCTGTTTTGTTATCATTTTACAGTTCTGTTCAGCCATGGAGGACAGCAGGTGACATGTGTGCATCATCGGACTTGCTGCTTGCATTCATAGAGGGCCAAATTTTGTTGTGTGTGTTGAAGAGATGATGTTATGCAAGCTGGATGGGGAGGAAACTTGGATCTTCAGAGTTCTGATGACAAACAAGAAGAAATATTACTCTGTTCTTAAGTTCCAATCAAAATTACGAAGCTTGCAATTTGGAGCATATTTATTCCTTTTTTCTAAAAGAACAAATTAAGTCATTGGTACATAATGTATTTGTTTAGTAGCCTCACAAGGAACATGAAGACAAGTAAAATTGTGTGGTAAATGAACCAAGCGTCTATGTTTGGGGGTTTGTATAGGCTATTTGAATGAAAAGCCTGAAGGTGTAGTTAACTCTATGGGACACATTTTAGTATCTGTGGGTTTTTACTTTGAAAATGGTATGGATGCAGGGTATTAGTATAGCGTCTGCTCAATTGAGTTTAAATGCAAACTTCATCTGGATTTTGGGGGAAAAGAAATTAAAATTGAGCAGAAAACCACTGTTTAACCACTGTTCTCTTTTTTTTTTTTTTTTTTTCCAAAAAGTGGTAGCGTCAAAACAGCCAGAAGAAAATATACTAATTTTCTAGCTTTTCTTTTTTTCATAACAGATTCCTAGACTAACCGTTTTTTATCTCTTAACTGTATGTCATACAGTATTATTTAAAAACTGTTAAAAGCTAAAATATTGGAATATTGGTATGTGATATGGATTTTTTTATTTGCACAGATGAAAGGAAAAAGGACACAATCAACTTATAAAGCTTCAGGTCTGGCCCCGACAGAAGAAGAGCACTTGAGTGATTCAGTGAAAGCTAAGCTACTGGCATTAAGATCTAGTAGGATGAAGATAAGATATGCTAATACATACAGACTGGAGCCACAGAATAAATTTAGGGATTATTTAGTCAGAGAAAAAGCTCAAGCAATACTAATGGTATAGTATTTTTAAAAATTAATTGTTTTATTTTATTGCACAAGTGGCTTGTCTTGCAAAGATGGTATTAATGAAAGAGTTCAAGTTTCATAATACGCATATACACATAAATCTTTGCAGACTGCAAGTTTTGGGGCACAAATGTAATTGTGAGTGCGCTCTGCTTTGCAAGGTCACCACTGAGCATGTGCTCTTAAGTTGGAGCTGAAGCTTATAACCTTTTAACCATTTCTGAATCAAACTGATCTATAGCACAGTTTGAAGTATCCTAGTCTGCAAAATACCCAGTTATGCAAAGATCCTGACCTTGAATTTGTTGGTACCTGCTCTTTAAGTCAGTTCCTCTAATATAACATGACCTGCATAAAATATACTTTGTATCCTTGACTGCTACATACAAATATTAAACAAAAATGAAGAACAATCTGTTGAGATAATATATAGCTGTTAGTGATACTTTGAATAGTTATAACCAACCCTTTAATTCTGCTGTCTAGAAGACATGCCTTGGATATTTGGAACAGGTATTTGTAGTACTGTTTTCCAGTGAACTGAGCCCCAGTGATAGAGAAGAATGCACTCACGTTTGCTAAATGGAGATTGGCTGGATGTGTTGTAACTTAAAAACCAGATAGAATATTTTAGAGTAAAAAGAGTGCAGCCTCTGCTATTTGGAAGCATCATCTATATTGACTATTCTACTTGTAATAGAAATGACTGTAAAAGTTTTTTTACAAAAGGCTAACAGGAAGATAACTAAGACTTTCAAAATTGTTTTTAATAGAATAGGCTTCAACAAGCTACATATGATGGAGTTTCCAGTCCCTCCTTCTGTGCTTCAGTATCAGAAGAAATATTAAAGGCTGTGAAGGTACTAGACTTTGACCGTTATAAGTACGTGGTGTCAGTGCTAATTGTGGAAAAGGCAGATCAGGCAATTACGGTGAGCCAACAAATTTTTCTTAATGTGTTTTGCAAACTGATAACTTTTAGAACTGTATGTTATCTCCTCGGTGTTATCTGCATTCAGCAGCTTAACCAGTTTGAGGTGGTCTTGAAGCCTTTTGGTTATTTATTGGGGAGTGCCAGGTGACAATTTAAGGTACTGCTGTGATTCTACCTGACCCGGTGAAGGTTCTCTTCTTTTTGAGTTCAGTAGCAGTGGTAAGCAGCTCATGCTGCTGTTCCCTTTCAACTAGTTGTTTCTGCTGTGTGCTGTGCCAGTACAATTCACCGCAGTGAATTTCCTTTTTCTAACATACTTTGATCTCCATCTGAGTCACATTCGGCACAAAATACTTAGACTACACAGTCTAAGTGTGGAGTGACAGGGAGAGGAATAGGTTGCAAAGAAAAGGACGGAAATTGTTTCAACTAGTTGCCACCAAACAGATGCATCTGGGACAACAAATTAATATTAGCGATCTCTAGTTGGCATACTGGAACCAGAAGTGTTCTAGACTTCCCTGTGTTGTATCTGAATTTACAGGCGTTGCAAACTTCCATTGGCATTTGGAACACTGAGGTGTGTTGCTGAGTGTCAGAGAGCACTTCTATTTAGGAGTGCTTCTCATCAGCTCTTAAAACGTGATGAAACCATAACTGGTTTTAGTGGGTTATGTGATACCACATTTGAAGGGTGGTCAGCTTCAGTAATGAAGCCATCTGGGGGGAGCCTGCATCTACCTACTTTTCTGGTGCTGTCTTACAATACGCTGCCTCTGAAGTTGTGCTTCTAAAAGCTGTAGGTTAAAATGTATTACTGAAATGGGCCAAGTTAACTTTTTCTTCTGAGGAATTGGTTTATTCCAGCAGTGAATTTACATGTTTTAGTTTTCAAAACAATTTTATTGAAAGAGCCGAGAGCCCAGTAAATGGTCACAAGTAGACTAAGTTGGAGATGGAGGAGTGGGGAACGTGACTTTTTAGATATATATGCATGTTCCCCAAACTAATGCTCACTAATATTGCTTTTGAAGGGAGCTGTTAAGGTACACTAATGTGCTAAGAAGTAAATATGAGAGTAGAGTTTTTTGTGTAGAGGTGTTTGGATATATCAGGGTGGAAGCTTTACTGTGAAGGCAGAACATGCTTTTCAATAACAACTAGGACTTGTTGATTTTAGTTGTAGTTTTGCAGTTCTTGTTAAGTGCAACTTTCTTAATGCCATTGTATTGGTATTTATATCATGCTGTGTGTTCTTTTTAAAAATATAGAAACCGTGCTGTGTATAGATTCACAAATAGCCATTTCTTTTCTTTCGTTTAGGTTGTCAGCAGATGGATCTGGGATGATCAGAGAGACACTTGGGTTTCAGCTAAATGTGAAACCGAAACATTTATTGCGCTGGCTTTGGTAATAGCTTGTTATTACGAGTAATATTCTGATGCACAAAACCAGCTGTGGCTTTTACAGTACCTTGTGTATTTGAAAATTTTTAGAACATCGTTATTTTTGTACTAACGCTGTTGGCACACTGCAATGGATACATAGTTCAGATAATTTTGCCTATTTTTCTCAGTTTAAAAAAAAACACCACACCCCCCCCAAATGTTTTTGAAATGTATATGGTTGAGTACATATGGGCTTCATCTGTTGTAATGCTTTGCTGTGGAAGTTGAAGCAGCTGGTGTAAGGCTTTGCGAAATTTTGAATGTTGCTCGTCTGTTGCATGCCTAGGAATGTTTAATAAATAAACTGCAGGTACTGATATTCTTAGAATCATAGAATCAGTAGGTTGGACCCACAGGATCATCCAGTCCAACCATTCCCATCATTCACTAAACCATGTCCCTCAGCACCTCATCCACCCATCTTTTAAACAACTCCAGGGAAGGTGACTGAACCACCTCCCTGGGCAGCCTGTTCCAGTGCCCAATGACCCTTTCTGTGAAATATTTTTTCCTGATGTCCAGCCTGAACCTCCCCTGGCGGAGCTTGAGGCCATTCCCTCTTGTCCTGCCCCCTGTCACTTGGGAGAAGAGGGCAGCTCCCTAAAAAAAGGCAGCGTTTGGGTTTGTTTGTTTGTTTTTGTTACTAGAACCCTTGGTACAATGCCGACACATGGGTGGAAGCGAAGCGTCTTTTGCACGCTGTGAAATTTGTGCAGATTTCCAGGCGTTTGCCCTGAATTGAGTGCGAGTGGAGTAATTGTCTTGCATTAAATATCGACGCTGTTCAAGCCGGTACTTAAATTTCGGGGGGAGCGACTTTGATCACGTCAGTCGTGAAGGCATGAGGACAAAAGGGTGGGCGACAAGGATATTGCCGAGAACGGCCATGATTATATTTCGAAAACTACAGCCCCTGGCAGCTCCGCGTAGCGTCTGCGCGTGCTGGGCACAGAGCCCGCCGCCTTTTCCGCCGCAGCCGCCTCGTCCAGCCGAGCCCGGGCTCCCGGCACGTTCGGAGCCGCGGAGGAGCGAGGCGCGCGGGGCGGCGGCCGGGGCGCGGCTCGGTGCTTTGTCCGCCGCCGCCGCCCCGGGTCCCGCGGCGCGAGGCGGGGAAGGGGGGCGCGCGCCCCGCCCTCGCCCCTCCGTAACGGTGGGAGCGGGATGCGGCGCCGCCGGCTCCTCACGCCCCCCCCTCCGCCCCCAACCCCGCGCAGGGGCGAGCGCGCCCCCCGCCCCCCGAGCCCCCCTCCTGCGGGGGCTGATGGTTCACAAACGTAGCTCGGCTGACGTTCCCGGAGACGGGAGCCCGGCGGCGGCGGAGCGGCCCGGCCCTGCCGGGCGCCACCTCCCGCGCCGGCCAGCGGCTCTCGGCGCTCACCGCCGCGGGCGATGCTGCCCCTCCGCTCCGCGCTGCCGCCCAAGCGCTGCCGCGGCGCCTCGGCTCCGCGATCGCGGCCGGGCCGCGCCGCCGCCCGAGCGGCGCCGGGAGGAGGGCGCGGCGGCGGCGGCGGCTGCGGCTGCGGCGGTTTGGGGGCCCCGGCGCTGGGCCCGCGCGGCGGGGCGGGTCGGGTGCCCGTCCGCCGGCGCGGGCCGGGTCCGGGGTCGGCGCGGGCCGCCCGGAGGGGGGCGGAGCGGGAGCCGCCGGAGCCGCCGCGCTCGTGCGCGCGCTGGCCGGTAGGGGCCGTTGCCGCCAGCCCCCGCAGGGGGAGGGGGGGCGGAGCCGGGCGCGGCGCGAGGCCCGGGCGCGCGGCGGCGCTTCTCCTCGCCCAGCCGGCGGCGGCCATGGCGGCCGTGCTGTCCCCCCGCCTCTGCGACAGCGACCCGGCCACGCCCGGCGCACAGTCCTTGAAGGTGAGAGCGGGCGGCGGGCCCGGCGCGGCGGCTGGGCCCGCGCCGCCGCCCCCCCCCCCCCCCCGCGGGCTCGGATGAAGTTGAGGGGGAGGGGGGCCGCGAGCCCGCCGCGCTCCGACCTCTCCCCTCGGGGTCCCCGTGGGGTTTGGGGGATCAGCGGGGAGGCCGGTTCGGTGCCGGCCGCAGCGCCCCCGCGGCCCGCCCGGCAAAGTTCGGGGGCGGGCTCCGCGGCGCGGGGTGCGGGGCTCGGACCCGCAGGTACTTTTTGAAAGGCGTCTCGGCGATTCGGCCTTTGCGCTTGTTTGCCTGTCGCCGTGGAGGGTGGTTGGATCTGGATGATCTTCAAGGTCCCTTGCGACCCAAACCTTTCTGGGATTATATAATATTGGATCGTTACGTGGCTCTTATGAGTTCCTGGTCCCGCTGTTAGTTATAAAGTAACCTCACTTCATAAGAGCTAACAGGTGTTTTACAGAAACGTGCGTCTTCAAGAGGAGAATGGGCTAGTTCGGGCAGCGGTTGACTTTCCGCGTAAAGGAAGCCACAAGACTGTCCCTAATTATTATTTTCAGTACAGTTCAGCACTACAGCGTGTCTTTGGCTGCTGTGCAAATGTTTTCAATTTTTCTGCAAAGAACTCTGCGTCACGCTGTCCTATTTCCGTATTCTAGTCTGTGAGCCTGTGTGGTTGCATTTGATAAAGTCTTGAGCAAGTAAGAAAGCAAAGATGGAAGTAGAGGACGTGCATCTTATTATATTTTGTAACTGCTGGATTTAATAAAAAAAATTGAGAGCAAACGGAGGGAGTGATGTGAGGCAGTTCCTCTTTAATGTCAGGTTGAGAACTGCCTTTTAAAAATGTTTTGAAGTCTTGTGGTAGCTTTGCTATAGCAAAGCGTTGTTTTGGCCCCATTCATGTTATTGTCTAGTAGTTGAAAAGGTTTGGAATGTGCTGATGTTCCTTGTGGGAAGTAGGGAAGAATTGCTGATGAGACAGCTGTGTTGCAAAATACTCTAGGGTTGTATTGCTTTCATCTGGGACTACTGTTTGATTTGTCTAAATTTATACAGATCATCCCAGCAATACTAGGAAATATTAGTAATACTAGTGGAGGTGCTGCTTGCCTGATTCTTTAAGTATAGCTACAGTAAGAAAGTGCAGTGAAATGTTGCTTTTAAGTTTCTGTTCTTACTGTATGAGAGATACCCCTCTCGCTGCTCCACAAAAAAGAAAAAAAATGCTAAGAATTTGGGAAAACATGAAATAAACAAAAAATACAGGGCACAGATAGTTTTTCCCCGTGGCCTTCCTTGATTATAGTATTGTGAAATGTTACATAACCAAAGGAACGTATTCAGGATTATTTTTTTAATGACATTCCAAGTGAAACAATGTGTAAAATGTAGTAGAATGAAAGACATTAGCCAAGGTAGACCTAATTATTGTTCTTGTAATTACTTAATAAGTTAAGTATGATTGCGGGCTTGATCCATTTATTTCTGACAGGTTAATTATTCTTTCTTAAACTTTTCATAAAAGTCTTAATACTTCTCCCTTTTACAATTTGGGTTATTTAATAGAGCTCTTGTTCTTGGCTCTACTACTGGTGACAGTAGATGATTCATTTGAACACTTCTGCCTTGTTTCTCAATTGTAATGATGCAAGGGTGATCACTAAACACTTGGAGAGTTGTTGGTGATAAGCATTAGGTAGGAGTTGCATAGCATTATTAGGCAATAAAGCAGTGAAAAGCACAAGAAGGCCAACAGAATTATTCGTCTGCTGTATTTTACAGAAATCTATTTTTAATTTCTTTTTCTTCACCCTTTCCTTCCCCCTTTTTTAATATAGATCTCATGAAATCTGAATAGTGACACCTGTAAGTTAACTTCTCAATGTTCCCTTGTAATAGCTTTGTTCTGAAGATGAAATTTGTCTTCTGTATTTGTTGCAATACGTCAGTCCATTTCTGAAGACAGCTACTTGCTATATTCACATGTTTTTGTAAACTATATATATATATATATACCGTGCCTTTTATTTTAACTGTATGTCCATAAACTCTTATGTTACTTTTAGTACTATTTCCCTTGATTTAATAAACATCAACTCTCGGCAAGGTCTTTGTGTTTTTCCTCCACCTTTGTTTGGCTTTTGAGCGTTAGCCTGATTAGGTGAATTAGTCTTGTCCTTGACTGTCACCAGTGAGGGAAGTTTGCTGTGTATACAGGTGCCTAGTTCTGCTGATGCCATAGGTGTTTTACATCAAAAATGAGGAACTTGATGATCAGAGCCACAGCTCTGTCTATTCTCTGCTCTGCCTACACAACAGGTGAGAAACTACCCAATTCTCCTTCTGTGCCACTGTGTCATGCAGCTAGTTTATAGCAATGAATGATTTGCTAAGTAAACTGCCCTATGAGTTGTTTGTGAAGAGAGTTAAATGGCTCAGTTCATGAAATATTGCTTTTTGATGTTTTACAGTATCTGCTGAATACCCTTAACTTTTTTTTTTTAATATTTATCTGAATTTTAATTTCAGGATGACATAGAGGAAAATTCCAATGATAGCAGCCAGCCATCCAAAAGACGACGTATGGGCTCAGGGGACAGTTCTCGGAGTTGTGAAACTTCTAGTCAGGACCTTGGGTAATAATTGCAGTTCCCACTTTTTTATTGCTAGTCTTATTGTGTTGTTTGATTTACTTGAGTATTAGCTCTTCTTCTTTCTTTGCTTGTATGTTCTTCATACATCTCTGAATTGAGGCAGTGTCCTATGAGTAGCTTGCTGTCTTTTTCTTCCAGCATATTTTAAAACATTTTATTTTAAAATGATACAAAACGTGACGTATCTTAACTTGCAATCAGAAGCATGGCTTACATGGTTTTAAAATATTGCATGTGTTCTGAATGAATATTAACACTGTAGTACCTGCTTTTCCTGGTGTCCTGTCTGTTATTACGGGTATCCCTTTCTTCATGTTCTGTCTTTCAGCATATTGATGAATGCTGGTTTGGAGAAATATGTGTGAAGTGGGGCACAACTTAATGTTTTTGAAGTGGGTTAACAGAAGGCAGTATTCTAAAGTGCTTGTCCCACTTCATAGATACTGTTCATTTACATAATTAGGAATTAATGAATTTCTATAAATGTAAGCCTCCCTCTTAAGAATTCTTTAATTTGCTTTATTGTTGTTCTTATATTTAGATACAGCTATTTCCCTGCTGAAAACTTGATAGAATACAAGTGGCCACCGGATGAAACAGGAGAATACTATATGCTTCAGGAGCAAGTTAGTGAATATTTGGGTGTGACTTCCTTTAAAAGAAAATATCCAGGTATTTGTGTTTTTAAATTTTTTTTTCAAAACATTTTTGTCCTCATTCACTTAGTCTTTTTTACTACAGCGTGAGCCGACTGATTAAAAAAAGACCCTGGCAAAAGTAGATCCGAGTTCTGTGTGTTGTACTTTCGATTTTGCTACTGGCATATTGAAAACGTATCCTACGGTTTTCAAAGTAGCCTAAGAGTATTTGGTATTGGCACTGAAAATCCGTACACAAGTCTTATTTGGGCATTAAATCAGCAAGTACCTTTTGAAAACTGACCTCAGTTTTATTTTTTAAGTATTTTGTTGGTGTTTTCTTACTATATAGCTATGTCTCCATTTTGTTTCCTAAATTGTGGCAACATTTCTACACTGTGGAAGAATTAAAAGAACAGAAGAATTCTAGAACTGAGATTTCATAATTCAGAGTTGTCAAATCTGATTCTTCTGTTATGAAGTTGATTTTTAATGCTCTATTAAAATTAAAAAAATATGTACCTGCAATGCTTGGTAGTGTGTTCTGCATGCAGTCTCTTGTATCTGGTTTTTTGAGTTCTGTAAATTTTAACTGTGGACAGGATACTCAGAAAAAAATGGCCAGGTCCCTACAGTGTGTATTAAATTTGGAATTATTTTATAAAATGATCATGCTTGTAGGAAGTAATATAATACAGACTCTTACTGCCTGGAAATAAAATTGTCAAAATACTTTGATGTTGTTTATAGGGGAGTTTGAGTAACTGTGCACGTTTTTATTGCTTTTTATTGTTTTCTTTGGAGATTTAGAAAGACGAGATCTATCTCATAAAGAGAAACTCTACCTCAGAGAACTAAATGTTATCACAGAGACTCAGTGCACACTAGGTAAGAATAAATTGTTACATTTCTTGCTACATTATTCAAAATATGACATACTGAAGACGTGATTCACTTTGGTAGAGAAGAATTACATTACACTTGACTGAAAGCCTAAATTCTAAGATAAAAACTGGTTTACATTAAATGTTTACTTTGTGTAGATTGACTGCAAGAAGTTAGATTTTTTTATTAAAAAATCCCAAATTTTACATCTATTCTGATTACATAGCAAATTCCCTTCTGTGTTGTAAGTTAACTTCTGGAACTTTTTTCTCCTAGAAAAGGGAACACTGTCATTTTTCAACTAAGAAGCACATCAGTCTTGTTTTTCTGTGTTAGTTGGAAGTCGGCAGTTCAGCTTGTGTCAGAAGTTAGAAGGGTATACATTAAAACACTTGAATGTTCTTGAAGTGGAACAATGTGATTGACATGGCTTATATTGAAAAAACTTATAAATATTTTTTATTCTTCCTCTGCTAATGCATGTGATTGGGAGAATGTTAGCGATTCAACGATACTTGTCACATTTTCTTCTGTGTATCAAGGGTCTGTGCAAATGTTATGTCATTTTACATGCTAATGGCCTTTGGCGTAACACATTTGTTGCTCACCTGCTGACTCTCTTGACATTTTTGGTTTAACTTAAATATGCAGGAGAGAACAGTATCTGATTTTTATCAATAGAAGTGAAATGCTATATTCTGCCTCATACATCCAGTAGAGATGTGTACTGAGTTAACTATCCCTGTTTTTAAGGTTATATTTATAATCAATGATAGTAACATAAATCAGCCTCCATTCTGTTGTCAAGGTTTACAGATTAGTTTTGTTGGAACTTGTAAAGGAGTTTGTCAGTGTAGCTGCAAACTACAGCATTCTGATTTCTGAATTTCAAATATTGTAATTAGGAGTCAGGGTTCTGTGTGCAGTTCCCACCTCTGAATTGCCCTTGCAGTGATTCTTCCTTGATTTGTATAGAGATGTTATATAAACATCATAATTTCAGTTAAGGTTTTGCAAGCTAATGAAACTAACATTTTACCAAAATTGGAAATGGAAACTGACATTTCACCAGGTCCTGCTTATAACAAATGTTCTGCATCACAGGGGAGTTCAGTAGGTAGCCGAATCGGTGTGGAGGGGCCTTAGCTGTAAGCAAGGAATGAAGTGAGCCTTGGCTCCTTAGGTAGAAGCAAGCTCCTCCTAATCAGCCTTAAAATTGAAACTGCACAAGTTCACTCCTACTTGAGAGCAGCATCGAACATGGCAGGTTGTTGTCTTTAGCTGCCCAAAATCATGAAGCTATCATTGTGGGATATAAATAATCTACAGTTAATTTTACCAGATAGCGTTGTTATTACTTTTATCTATTTTAGGTCTAACAGCTTTGCGTAGTGATGAAGTAATTGATCTTATGATTAAAGAATACCCTGCCAAACATGCTGAGTATTCTGTTATACTGCAGGAAAAGGAACGTCAGCGAATAACAGATCATTACAAAGAATACTCTGTAAGTAACTAGCATATAAGTGAACCAGATCAGTAAAATCTGGAGTATAAGAAAAGGCTGTTCTCAAACTGATGGCGAAATGTATGTGAATTAATAAAATTGTTTCTATTCCAGCAAATGCAGCAGCAGAACACACAGAAAGTAGAAGCCAGTAAAGTTCCAGAATATATTAAAAAAGCTGCCAAGAAAGCTGCAGAATTCAACAGCAATTTAAACAGAGAGCGGATGGAAGAAAGAAGAGCCTATTTTGATTTACAGACACATGTAGGCAGATTTAAATTTCTTATTGATGTCAATGGGTAGCTCCTTGCTTCTTGTAGTTGGTTTTGGTACCATTTTAACTGTTTTATTAACAAGAGTTTTGATTAGTCTTTTTTCAGTCATATAGTGACCTAGACGATTTTGCTGTTGAATGGGTAATGCTGCCAAATATAATAATCTTTATATATTTAATATGAAAACTGTTTTTAAATGAAAAATACTTTTCTTAGGAAGCTTTAAAAATTTCAGTGTTAATTTTTTGTCATCTGTTTGATCTGCTGGGAGTAGCATAAAACTAAAGGGGAAGTTTAGGTAACTGAGAAAGTTCTGTTGCTATTGTATCTATCCATATAAACGGATAATTCTTTTTTGGAACACCTCCAAAATCTTGGTTGAACAATTCCTAGAGTAATAGAAGTAAACTGTTTTTCCCTCTAAAAGAGTGCTGCCTGACCCTGTTATGCCCCTGTTTTTAAATGTTAAATTATTTTTGTATTAGATAATTTCATGCTTCTGTACCTGTTTGACAACAAACAAACAAACAAAAAAAACCAAAAGAAAACCCACAAAAACCAAAACCCATTTTGAAGCAGGACAGTTCTGCTTGTGCAAAGACAGTAAAGCAAAAATGTTCTCTATGCAAATTAGTACATGGCAGTCTGTTATGTTGAGTTTGCAGTTTTCTGGTATTGACCCATGTTAGAGATAGGATAGCAGATAAGTAGTGTTATTTCTTTTTAGGGGAAAGAAATCTTCTGTGTAAGCTGCTTGTTTCTATATATTTGTTATGTTAATGGAACTTCTTATACTACTTTTGGTTTTCAGAGCCGTATGGACTTACAGTGATAATTCATGCTAAAGAAGCCAGTCGCACAATTACTGTTTCAATTGTTAGATTTTAATTTTTATATTGTTTTACATAATTTGCTGTTTGAAGTAATCTTACATAATATTCATGCAGTTCACTAGGTACTTAGTGATTTGATTTAATCCATAATGCTATTTTATAAGTTCTCTTACCGTTTAAATTTTCTATGAGAGAACTCGGGTAGTTGTTCCAACTCAATAAAACTGACTAGTTAAAAAATACTGGAGGGGGGTGTAGGTGGTGAAGAAGTCTCAAAAGTTTCTATATGAAACAAAAATGTCATTGTTTTGTATTAAATGATACAGATTATCCAGGTGCCTCAAGGAAAATACAAAATCTTACCTACAGAGAGAACAAAGGTTAGTCCGTATCCAGTGGCTCTCATACCCGGCCAGTTCCAGGAGTACTACAAAAGGTATTGTAACCTAACATCCTAACAGCCGATTCTGTTTCACTGATCTGTTTTTTTTATGTCTAGCAGATAGAAAATGTTTCTGTGTATTTACTGTAAGGTTTTGAAGCGTGACAGCTTTTGTCGACAAAATGGTACTAGCTGCAAGAGTACTGTCTCTGCTTATGTATTGTAGTGCCTGTGGCTTGGTCTACTCAGATACTTACTGTGGTAAAAGGAGATACTGGTTTTACTCCTACCCCTCTCACATGTTTACATATCATCTGCCTCTGCATGTGTGCTAAGATTAACATTGCTGTTAATGTTGTAATATGAGGTTCTGATGTATGTGTTTTCCATGTGAGAGTCTTACTGTCCTTCTTTAAATTGTTAGAAAGTTTTCAATTAAAAAATTGTCTTGTGGGCTAAGTTTAATGTGGAATTTTTAAGTGAGAAAGAAAGCTATTGCTAGTTGGAACTTTATATTTCATGAAAAATGTGTACTTTGCTGTTTATAGGAATTTAAGACTTTAACTGGTGGCCAGCTCCCAGCTGACAAATACATACTAATTTGAAAGTTGTTGCTGAAATCTCACCAGCTGTATAACAGGCATGGTACTTATCTTGTACATACATAGTTTTCTTTAGAGAAGCTCTTTATCTGCATGTGCATACGGCTCACCCCAAATTTATGTGTTACAGGATATTCTTGAAATTCAACTTTATGAAATTACTTAAACTACAAATCCTAGATATCTTGTTTATTTTTCACTTAAAAGCTGCAAGTGAAACTACTTGCTCCTTTTTAATAAAGGACACAACCTTTTAAAGTATGCAGCAAAATAATATCCTACTTAACAAACCTTGTCCCTAAAAATACAAGGACTTTTTTCTTAGTATTCAAGGTTTGAAAAAATGGGTGGATTACATATGTTAAGCAGTATCTGGCTGTAAGCAAAGTGGTTAGATTTTCACATTCTTCTGAAATTATATTTTTGTACGTATTTTTGTTCTCCTTCAGTAATCGAGGAACTTGGGACACATAGCTATATGCTTTACTTACTTTGCTTTGGACCCTAGCTGTTTGTGTACCCTGGGTTAGAATTGCTGTCACATGCTGTGTGGGCACTGTACATTTATAAAAAAAAAAGTATATAGTCTATTGAGCACAGTAATATGGATTGGTTAAAGATTTGTGGGGGTTCCATGGCCTCTATCATTATGTAGATTTGGAACATTGCATATAAACTCTTTCTGTGTTACACAAATGTCTGCTAAACAAAGAAGGCAGGTACTAGATGGTATCACATTTGGGAGGAGGAATAAGGAGGAATAAGGACAAAAAAAAAATACTGCTGGAGGGTAGGGCGGCCCTGCAAAGGGATCTGAACAGGCTGGACCGCTGGGCAGAGTCCAATGGCATGAGGTTTAACAAGGCCAAATGCCGGGTCCTGCACTTGGGGCACAACAACCCTGTGCAGCTACAGACTAGGAGAAGCCTGGCTGCAAAGCTGCCTGGAGGAGAGGGATCTGGGGGTGCTGGTTGACAGCGACTGAACATGAGCCAGCAGTGTGCCCAGGTGGCCAAGAAGGCCAATGGCAGCCTGGCTTGTATCAGAAATGGCGTGACCAGCAGGTCCAGGGAGGTTATTCTCCCTCTGTACTCGGCACTGGTGAGACCGCACCTCGAGTACTGTGTTCAGTTCTGGGCCCCTCACCACAAGAAGGATGTTGAGGCTCTGGAGCGAGTCCAGAGAAGAGCAATGAAGCTGGTGAAGGGGCTGGAGAACAGGCCTTATGAGGAGCGGCTGAGAGAGCTGGGGCTGTTTAGCCTGGAGAAGAGGAGGCTGAGAGAAGACCTTATTGCTCTCTATAACTACCTGAAAGGAAGTTGTGGAGAGGAGGGTGCTGGCCTCTTCTCCCAAGTGACAGGGGATAGAGATTTAGGCTGGACATTAGGAAAACATTTTTGACAGAAAGGATCTTTGGGCATAGGAACAGGCTACCCAGGGAGGTGGTTGATTTACCTTCCTTGGAGGTGTTTAAGGCACAGGTGGACGAGATGCTGAGGGGCATGGTTTAGTGTTTAATAGGAATGGTTGGACTCCATGATCCGGTGGGTCTCTTCCAACCCGGTTATTCTATGATTCTAAGGAGGAATAATTGTTTCTTATGTTTTCACAACTGCATGTTTTTGTGTGCCTTTCTGAAAAAGGAGTTTTTCTCACTCTTTCCCCTTGAAGTCCTTTTATGCTGTGTGACTTAATATTTATGCATAAAGTACACGTGAATTAAGTTTTTGTTTTCATTTGTTTTTTTTTACCTTTAGATACTCTCCAGATGAACTTCGTTACTTGCCATTAAACACAGCTCTTTATGAACCTCCTTTGGATCCGGAGCTGCCTGCATTAGACAGTGATGGAGATTCAGATGATGCAGAGGAAGGGAGAGGTGATGAAAAGAGGAAAACCAAAGGCAATTCGGTGAGACAAACTGAAAGTATTCTTCAGCAGAAAAATCCTTTCCTTTCACTTCTGTTAGTTTCAGTAGTTTCTTAGTAGAGTCTTTAACATTTACAAAATGAAGGAGAATCACAAACTAAAAATGTACTCCCTTTTTTATTACTTCTTTTTATTTTATAACATTACTCTCCAGCTTTCTGTTTCATCCAGTTTTAAAGTAAATCAAGTATTTGAAATGTCAGGCCTTTTTTTCCTTCTTGGAGAGTCTTCCCAGCTGCAGCTCCTTGTTATGCCCTTTTCCCCATGGGGAAGCTGCTAGCATTTCTTAGGGAAATTAAAACTTTAGTTTCGGTCACAACATGTTTTTCTTTTTAAGTGCCGCAGAATCTGTTACTAAAGCAAAGGTATTGGTAGCCAGATAACTCTTTTCTTCTTGTGACATAGGAACAGGAAGTACTCAATGCAGAAACACTTGCTTTGTTCCAGTCAAAAGAGAAGGTAAAAAGCACTGGATTTTGCTTTGCAATACATCTTTAAAAAGATGTTTATGTACTCTATTTATGCAAACACAAAATTAACTGTTACTGGAATTTAAGGGAAACTTCTATATACCTGGCTTGATAGTGTTTTAAGTGCTCAAGAGCAGCTGAGCCTCAGATGAGTCATCTGAGTACAAGTAGAGTTGGTAGAGTTTGTATGTTAGTCACAACTGCTTTCCAGAAGTCTAACCCTAATTTTAAGAGAAATAGAATTTAAAATCACAAGTGCAATTAACAGTTCCTAGTTCAATTGATGAGCCTGTTAGATGGTGATTATATGTAATGCTAAATTTTGCCATATAAACATTTGTTTGAATATTCATAAGATATCCATACTCAAAGAAGAAAGGAAGGGATCAATCTGTAAGGTAACAAGGGAGAGATAGCTGTTAATACATCCTTTCTGCTTGCATTTTTTGTGGAGAAAAAGAAATAAAAACTTAGCATGCTAAATGTCAACTCAGAATTTTGATTTAATCATAGTCCAGCATTTTCACAGTTGGTCTTCAACTGTTTCTTTCCATTTCACTTTTCCACTGACTTGCATTCCCTGTAAATGTTTAGAAAAGTAATTGGACTGAGCAGATTATCCTTTCATTTTTCACAGAAGTTAATGCAGACAGGAAAATGTCCTTGTGTTGGAAGAGCATAGGGAAAATTTAAAATGTGATTCCTGTGAAGTGGGTTTGGCTATGGGAGCAGAGGTACTCTGCTAGTCATTTGGGTGTGTTATAAGGGAAAAATACCTGTTGAACACAAAGGTGAGTGATTGTTAGGCCTCTTTTTCTGAGTTTTGGCCTACCTATCACTCATCTTCTGGTGAGTCTTACAAATGCTTTATCCTTTTTCCTTTTCATGTTCCCAGCTGTTGGAGTCCAGTAGCAATTTCCTGGTTCTGTAGTGTTTCAGTAGGCCTGTCCTAAATAACCCTTCCCCTAAAACTGCAGTGGAGCATAACATTTCTTGTTGCCATATAGTATACTTTGCTTTTGTGTTACACTCCTCCCTTTGCCCTGTGACTTCCATCTGTTTGGATTTTAGCCTCTAGGGCATAGGCTAATTACTATTATGTTTGCACAGATTGGTTTTTACTGTAGGAAACCATTGTTACTTGACCTTTCATTTTATTGTAATAACTGTGATGAATCACACTGCTTTCTTCTGGAGCTTTTTGGAGCTTTTTATTATTAACACTTTTCCGAGAAAAATCTTGTGTTGCTGCTCTTAATTATGCTTACATTGATATCTCACCCGCTTTGAATCTCTCCCCCTTTTTCTTGCCTCCCCGTTCCTGGAGGGAAAAAAAAATTCTGTTGTTTGGTTATGTGCTAAATATTGATGCATGTTTTGCCTTTGATGGCATTCTGCTGCTGCAGTCCAAATCAAATATTTAGGCAGCTCCTCATAAAAATACTAGATGAGGGTGGCAGGAAAAAAGCTTCATGTGTTTAATTCAAGGCAGTGCTATGCAGTAGTATATTTTAAATGAATGGCAAGGGCACGTTTAATGTTTTGCTGGCCCTTTACTTTGTAAACAGCATCTTTTGTATAGTGGATTTCTTGACATTTAAAGGAAAGTGGTTCAAAGAATTACAATGTTGTCTCCCTGTTCTGGTGTCAAGACCAACTGGAAAACATGACTGCTATTACTAATGCCAGTCTTTTGGCATGAGAAATAAATGAACATAGGTGTTTTAGATTGTGATGTACCCCGTGGTTTTGCAGAAGGAAAAATGTATCCTTCTCCTACCTCAGCTGGCTCTAAGTGGCATAGGAAAGACTTGTCTGTCTATACAAAAAATAAAAAATATAGCTATGCTATTTTTATTATAGGACAATTCGTCTGGCAATGTATCTGAAGGTGATTGCGCCACAGACAACCAGGAGGATTCTTTTCAGGGAAGACAAAAAACAAGAGACAAAAGTGCTACTCCAAGAAAAGATGGTTCCAAACGTTCTGTATTATCCAAATCAGTTCCTGGGTACAAGGTGGAAGAAAAAAGCCCCTGACTGAACTTGCTTCCTGACCTGCCTCTCCCTGAAATACTTCGGTTCTCAGTAATATGGAACTTCTGCTTGCTGTACTTCACTAGCTGCTCTCCTGTTGTGTGCTCCATCTGTTTGCTTCCTTATTTCCTTTTTGCTTTTAGTTGTGGGGTTTTCCTTTACTCTAGCTGTACAGTGGCCTCTTTTTTTGTTAACTTTTCAGATTCCCAGGCAGTAACATCAGAAAAAAATCCATTGTGGATTTATCATAGGAACCCTACATCTTTCTGTCTGCCTTAACATGCAGTTGGAATTACTTGACAGTTCAAAACTAGCATCCAGTATCCATTTTTTTCCTACTATTTCATATGGCAGCATATCAAGTGATCAGTGCAGTTATATGGCTGAACATATTATTATGTTCATTTTAAGTAGAGTCTTTAGTCATGAGATGTTACAATGTATAGGGTGGAAAGTGAGAAGCTTACTACAGTTGTATAGGCAACACTACATAACCACTTTAACAGTATATGGAATATAGCTTTTTATGTAGATCATACTATGTATAAACATCTGTGGGCAGTATACTTTTAGCCACATTAAAAACTTGGTGAAGATGTTAAGACATTTCAGTTGTCAAGAAGTGATTGCCAGACCTAAGACCCAAATCATCAGTATTACTATGTAATAATTTCAAAAATTAAGATAAAAATAAGATTAAGATAGAAATACTTTTCAGGAGAAATGGGTATTGACACATATTATTTATGTGTTGTAATTCTGCATACTAAGAGAGGATCTGAATATGATAAAACACTTTTAAAGCGCATTATTGCCTTGTCCTATCCTACTGAAAGAAATGAGAATTTTCTTTTGACTTGTGTGGGAGCAGGAATAAACCCATAAAGAGGGAAAACACTACATAAAGATACTATTTAGCTTATCCAATTGATAAGAGAGCTTATGGAAAAAGGAATGTTTTTGTCACTGGCAAGATTGTACATATTGAGAAACTGCATCAGCGGGAGAGCTGTTGACGGCTTGCATTTTATATTAATAAATATTTACTGTCTGTATTTACCATGTTAACAGTAGATAAAACTATATTTACACCAATAAGCTAGTTTCCAGCAAGAATTGGACAGCTTTGATAAATTTTCTCTACATACGGTATCTGTACAAGTTCATAACTGATAGCAGGCTCCAGTTGCATTTTCTGGAACTTACTAAGAAATATGCAAACAGTGGAGATTTAGACTGTGGTACCATATGTATATTTTTTTATATGTAACTTTGCGAATTGTTGTAGACACAGAATGCATACCAATATTCCCATGAACGTGAAATCCAAAAATGGAGCTTGAAATTTTTTTTTTAGCTTTGTTTAACTCCACATTAGAGATTGTGTGCCACTGGTTTACCAAAGTTTCACTTAGCTGTGAGATGCCCGAGTGTTTGATTAGTCTGGTCTATTTGATGGCCTCATTGAATGCATAAAGGGAGAAGTGATGGAGCAGAACTATCTGCAGTGTATTTTTTTCTGTGGTGGTCATATACAGTGTTACATTTCTGTAGCAATTACTTACTGGTTTAGAATCTCCAATTGTGTTAGTAACAAGGTATTACTGTAAACTTACAGTGTAACGTCTTTGCAATGCCAGCCTACCCTAACTGCATCAGCCGTCAGACTGTTGATAAGTCAGAGGTGGTGATACAGTGTTGGGAGGGAGAGAGGTTTGGCTTTCTTGTTTGTGGGAATGTTTGAACGCTTTCAGTAAACCCAATTATATGAGCTGTTTTAGCTGATACGACGGAAAGATTCTTGTCTGTTAGTCTGTAGAACCATCAGATAATGATATACCGTATGTGCCTAAATGTTAAGGCACTTTGAGCTGAAGACTTAACTGATTTTAAATGGTCTCCCTGTGAATTCTAGATCTTTTTAATACTTTTGTTCTGTATTGTCCTTGAGCATGTGACTATTTTTGTAGGACAGCAAACTTTTGGTTACACGTAGTTAAAATTGAAGGATAATTGCTGTGGCATAAACATGCAAATGTATAGTTATAGCCACATTATGAGCATTACAGCATTTATACATTTCCGCTGAGTTATTTTTGAGTAAAAGAAATGTATTTTATATGGAGCCATTTTTACTGTCAGTTCTTTAGCAAAGAACAGTTAGCGTGTGTTTTACATTTTGTCATGCTACAAGTAATGAGTCTTTGTTGCTGTAGGACTGGCTACTACAGTTGCACACACAGGGTACTGTTAAAAGTACAGGAGATTTTTTGCACATAAAAAAATGTATTGAGAAACTATATTTTACAACACTTCTGTATATGAAAATGGAATGCTTTGCATTCAGAATAGGACCTTGTAAAAATGGTGTAGTTGGAATGCTTACTTTGATACCTGCAACACAGCAGCATGAAAGTCAGAACTTACAGAGCAGGCAGTTGTTTTTATCCTGCATTTATTTTCCTTCCCTTCCTTATAAGAATAAGATGAGGATGTAGAAAGTAAAATTTGCTGTAATCGGATGGGGATATTGTGACTTCCCATCTGGATTTCCTAGACTTTTTTTCATAGCATTTCTAGAAGCCATTTATTGTGGTAGAACTTGAATTGTTTTGAAATGTGAAGAGTCTTTTTTTTCCTTTCATTTTTTAAAAATAGTTCCATACTGTTGGAACTTTATTATTGATAGTCTGTGATCCTTACCCCCCCAACATGCACAGTTTCTAATGAACACAACTTAGTGAAGTAAGACTAGATGGAAGCATTATTAATAAAAGCATCTGTATCAGTGTCTATCTTTAGAATTATGTGTATCAGAGTGTTAACTGCATGTACCTTAATGCAGGTACAGTGACAAAGAAGTAGCTCACTTTAGTTTTGCTGGAGCACAAGGGAGTATGCTGCTGTGTATTAAATGCAGTAAAATACAGATCCATAACAAACTAGAAGTCTGATTAGAAAAGTGCACTTGTTATTCTAGAAAGGCTTGGTTTTCTTAGAAATAGATAAAAACACAAGAAAAAAATTAGAATGTAGCCTGAACAATGGAAGGGTAAATGCTGCAACACTGACGAGTTTTAAGCATGTGCCACTTTTGTTGGGAGCAGCAGGGTATAAAGGTATACATGTAGGACACATAGAATAGTTAACAGTAAAAGAGTTATGTGTGGGTTTGCTTCCATTATATTTATTATTTTGTAGAGATGTTTGTGATGCTAGACTTCTTTTTATTGTTTTATTATATTTATGTATAAAAAAGGTTGACTCTGCTTTTTTAAAATAAATAAGCAAAAAAAAGTCTGTATCAATGCCTCTGTCATCTTTTGAAGGAAGTTACCTATAAACATCTGGTGTAGCATTTTCTTAAATAAAACTCTGTACACTAGACAGTTTGAAGCAGGCTGTAGCCATGTTTTCACTTAAAAAGCAGATGGAAAGCTTAAAGCAATGTGTCCTGACTACTTAAAAATGAGTCAAGATATGAGTTATCTTGCTAGGTGCTAGAAAAAAACTGGCTGAGGAAATAGGCACTGTTCAAGATAAGTTGTATTGCAAAAGATGGTGGTTTGTTTTGTTTTGGGTTTTTTTTCCATATATAGATATATGTATATAGTTCTGGTTTCACTTTTTATTTATTTTAAAGTTCATTTCCCCCCCGCCCCAGGTATTTGGTAGTTGACTGGAACTCTCCTTGTTTACTGACAAGCCATTTAGTTCCTTAGAAAACAGGATATGCCTTGAACCCCCTCTACAAGCTGCATCTTTGCAGCAACGTCTTTTTTAAAAACTCTGGCACTAGTCAATTTAACATTGATGCGTATCATGTTATTTTTAAACTGCATTTCTTACTAATTTCATTATACAAATTCATAATGCCTTATTTCTCCCTTGGTCATTCCTGTCAGGATAAAACTCCTTTGATGAATCTCTTAGGCTGCGGCATAGAATACATGCACAAACGTTGCTCGTTCTAACAGCCTGCTGTTTCTCTCTTACCTTTTAAATGGATCTCATGGAGCCACATACACTCCAGATGATCACTTAAAAGGAGTCTGAATGTGAAACTAGTTAAATGTAGCATGTGTATTTCTTACAGTGATAATGACTGGATACAAGAAAGAATGGTAAAACAGCTAGCCACATACAGCATAGCAAACCAGATATTTTGAAACTAAAGATAGAAAAAGTCAAGTTTATTGCTTTTGTAATTATTTTTTCTATTTTTAAAGACAAATTTAATACAAATGGAAAACTGTTATTTAATTTCTTCCATAAATAGGAAAACTGCATGGAGATTCATAAATAAATATTCTGTATTGGAAAAAAATACTGAGATCTTTAACGCTTGGTCACATTTAATTTATCCTGAGGGGAACATTAGCTGGTGGATTCATAGGAAGAAGGAAGTATATGCCCCTGCTCCAGTTTGATTTACATATTAACTCACTATGTATGCGAAAAGCAAAATTTTATGTAATCTAGGATATTTTTTCAGTGCCACTGCTGACCAGTTATTGTGTGTTTTAAGGTTCACACATCATAACAGATGACTCACTAATTTTGAGTGTTAGGGCAATATATAACATTTCCTGTTAAATCTGTCAATTCTTCTGGAATGAATTTATAGCCCTCTTCTACCCTTCCAGCCAAAGGTCATTCCAAATGCTATATGTGGAATTTGTCTGAAGGGTAAGGAGTCCAACAAGAAAGGAAAAGCTGAAGCTCTTATACATTGCTCCCAGTGTGACAACAGTGGTAAGTATCTGCATACACTAAGCGGATTCCTAAGGGAGTTGGCGTGACAGATCTCTCTGGAAATTTTTAGTGTACTGCAGTTGCCTCCCAACAGTTCAGTTGCCTTTTCTGTCCTTAATGTTACACGTACTAGCACATTTGTTGCACTGTGGGATCTTGCCAAGAGGTGAGTCGAGCTTCAGCATCTGTAAAAACAATCAATCTTGACTAATTTTACATTTTGTTTCAGACACAAAATTAATGATATTGGTTTTAACCTAGGCCACCCTTCTTGCCTTGATATGACCCCGGAGCTTGTTGCTATGATTAAGACCTATCCTTGGCAATGTATGGAGTGTAAAACATGCATTATATGTGGGCAGCCTCACCACGAAGAAGAAATGATGTTCTGTGATGTGTGTGACCGTGGTTATCACACTTTTTGTGTCGGGCTTGATGCTATTCCTTCAGGTAATAAAGTAAGAGTTAATTGTTCCTTTCCTACCTCCTCTGAGTCCTGGACTTTCTCGGAACTAATATACATGCTGCTTTTGAAAGAATAGTTTAAAATAAATGTGAAGGGTAGAAGTAAGCAATACTATAAGAACGCATTCACACTGTAAGACCCTGATTTTTAATAAGCTTTACTAATGAATATTTGGTTGTGCACAGTTTAATCTGGCAGTTCCTGCATAGGAAATGTAATTATCTTTTACAGTAGAATCCAAACTCACTTAGAACTGAGATGTTTTGTTTGGGTTTTTTTTTTTCCATATCCACAGAATACTGAAGATAATTTCCTCCTTTTCAGAAAGAAACCTGTAAAGAAGTTGTATTGCTGGAGTAGAGCTTTCATGTTAGTAAAGTGTTTGCGCTATTATTTCAGTTTATAAATGAAAAAGTACACTCAATTAATATTTGAAAACACCTTATTAAACCTCTTCCTTCCCATTTTTTTCTTGAATGTTAAAGCTTGAGGTGAAGTACCTAGATGTCAGGCAGCCTGTACCTTTAAAGTACTTGGTCACTTGTACCACTTTGCCAACCCAAGGCAGTGGAAAGAATGCCTCAGACATAAATAACTAGCAGCACTGTTGCTTTTTGTGTAATACTAAATCCCTGGGAAGTTAGTTCATAAATAAGTATTCAGTGGCTCCAAGTTCTGCATTAACAGTATTGTGTGTAGCTACAATACTTCAAATATACTGTGTATTCCTATTCTGGGAAACACTGGAGTCAGCTGTCACTTTACTATAGGTTCTATGGCTGATTTAATTTTCAGGCAGATTTGGGGACAGAATCTAAACAAAATAGACTATAAGCCCACATAACTGTAGAACTGCCCAAGCAGCCTTTATGATTGTAGCTGT